>JAGSMR010000014.1:3357500-3947500 GCA_029286605.1 Sericinus montela
ATATATATATATATATATATATATATATATATATATATATATATATATATATATATATATATATATATATATATATATATATATATATATATATATATATATATATATATATATATATATATATATATATATATATATATATATATATATATATATATATATATATATATATATATATATATATATATATATATATATATATATATATATATATATATATATATATATATATATATATATATATATATATATATATATATATATATATATATATATATATATATATATATATATATATATATATATATATATATATATATATATATATATATATATATATATATATATATATATATATATATATATATATATATATATATATATATATATATATATATATATATATATATATATATATATATATATATATATATATATATATATATATATATATATATATATATATATATATATATATATATATATATATATATATATATATATATATATATATATATATATATATATATATATATATATATATATATATATATATATATATATATATATATATATATATATATATATATATATATATATATATATATATATATATATATATATATATATATATATATATATATATATATATATATATATATATATATATATATATATATATATATATATATATATATATATATATATATATATATATATATATATATATATATATATATATATATATATATATATATATATATATATATATATATATATATATATATATATATATATATATATATATATATATATATATATACGTAGATTATAGTTTTAAAAATTCTGGAATATATACACTCTATGGAGTATCTAACGCGAAGCTTTGTAGCTAAAATTGTGTGTCGGAATGAACTTAAAAAAGTATTAAAAACATTATAACAACAACAAACTTATGTGATTAGTTTTTATATAATTATTATTATATTAACTAAATGTCTAACACAAATATACGAAAGTATAAAAACAGTCTTGGTTGGAAAAATAGTGTGTTGTAATATATATAATTGAATATTTAAATTCAATTTGAGTGTTGCAGGTTACATGGGCTCTCGGCCAATATCAATAAATTCAGTAAAACGTACCTTACGCCTGACAGGTTTCGTAGGGCTGACATCTTGAAGCAATTGCAACGAACCAGTTGTAACGGCTGGTTCTGTTATAGACGCGGCTTTCGGTCTGAAATTTTTAACATTCAATAACCATATTTCCAGAAACAAGTTGAAAGTATCTAGAAAGAGAAGTCGCATGACATGATTAATGTTAATATCACATAAAGTATTAATTAAATAAACCATCATAACATAATTATGATGGTTTGCCTAAAAATATTAACAGGCAACAAAAAAGAATTCAGAAAATTAGTAATTTGAATACCTTATAGGTATTCAAAATAACTGTTTAAGCTTAATTTTAAATGCACTTTTGTAGAGTGATTATGTAATTTTCTATACTGGGGTAGGGGAAATTGGTTAATATACTTTAATATAATTTTACGTGATTACGTAATTTGTAGTCATTCTTAAGTATTATTTTTTAAAGGATATGCTAGCTAATGGATTCTCCAATTTGAAGTAAATATTAAGCCCTTGACAATGGAATAAGAAATAAAATCCTTTATGATTTTGAAAGAATATCATAGAGTAATTTCAATATGTGATATTACCATAAAATCAATACACATAAAGCTGATAGCAAGATGACACGATTTATGGAAAGACTAATTATACTCTGTGCACAGTGACTTCGAATGAAAACTTAGATACAGTGGATTTGGTGATGAAAATGAAGACTATATGAAGTAGTTAATTTAAAAAAGCCAAAAAATAAAAGAGAGGTTTTACAGTAAATGTAGATTTTTAAACATTATGCGATTTTTTAAAAGTTTTCTTATAGTTACTTATGTTAGAATTTAGCTTATGAATACTGTTAATACAACTGTTCTCGTTAATTTGTAAAACCTCTCTTATGTGGTTTAAAAGAAAGTAAAATACTTAAAAAATTACTTAACTTCTTTTATAAAATATTCACACAAGAATAAGTCGTCAATCAAAAAGATAATACGAGGAGTTTTTATTTCAAACACGCGGATTAATATAAGCATTTATTAAATATCAAAGTAATAATAAACATTTAAAATTTGGGAATGATTCATTGCAGCTGTGTTACATAAATTTTGTTTCATTAAATATATTTAATTCTAATACTGCTTAATAGAGGTTTAGTACATAATAGGCAGACTACAAATCGAGAAAAATTTATACACAATAAAACAGCAAAAATGTGTTCTTTGAACAAGCATACAACAATATCAATACTGACTTATGAGGATCTGAATTAATATAATATTCTAATATATACTTCGCATCTACACACCCATCCAGGCATATTTAACTTGTGTCAAATTAACTGAAAACAAAAGAATGAAACAAATTTAAAACATATAACTGCGGTATCGTTATACTACTGCTAATGGTGAGCATACCAATGATTATGAAACGAATCTGTCAAAAGTTTAAAAGGCAATCTTATACTTAACATAACTGCTTTAAACGATCTATTCGTGTAGGTATATGAATTTACTAGCAGCCCATGCCATGTTTCCTATGGCTTCGTCTGCTATTCATTATTAAGATAGTAAATATACTATGATAGTTATTTAAAGCCGCGGGTAAAAGCTAGTATATAATAAATGTGAAAGTAACTTTATTTGTCTATTACGATTTAATAGCTATAGTGCTAAACCGATCTTTATGAAATCGAGAATAGAGATAGCTTGGATTCCGAGTAAGGGCATAGGAAGCTTTTATGCCGGAAAAATCTATAACTTTTTGCGATAAAGGATTCCAACGCAGGCGAATGTGAGGCTAAACAGCCTGTGATGGCACACACTAACAAACAATTGGATGCGTATGAAAGGACGTGCCTATAGAAAAAACAGCACGAGGCTTTATTCTTTTCGCCCACATTTGAGAACATACATTTTCATTCTCTTTACTTCTTTTTTTTCTCTTTAATTTAATAACATAAAAGTTCAGCATAAATATGTTTTAAAATCAATAAAATTGCATAATACATTATAAACATTAATTTTCAAACACTTTTCCGATTATTTTTTGACAGATTCCATTTCAAATATGATTAGAAAGCATCGTCGCATGAATAATACATTAAGTAAATTTCGTGTTATACAAACTATTACCATCTGAGGCTCATTTCATACTAGATTCATGTGCATGTATGACATCGATATTACGTTATATCATAGGTATACAAAGTAACGGTTAATAAATCAGTTACTGCTAATGTTATAAGTATGTTGTATTTAAATTTACCTTACTAATAGATACGAATATACAGTTTGTTCGTATTTATGAAAAGTACATAAACAAATACATAGATAGGGATAATCATACACATTGGTCCGATCCCAAAGTAAGTAGTTAAAGTATTTGTGTTACGGAATCGAAAATAACGAAGTTACCACTCAGACCCGAGACATTTTCCTATATTGACTGTCCGGGACATCGAACCCCCACCAACCAACGGGACCTAACAGTTGGTAGCACCTTTGGAAACCTATGTGTACGCCACAACTAAGGCCGTTTACATATATACATGCATAATCTGTAAAATTCAACTGCAGGACATACACAGTCCTCTCCTATAAGGAAAATATGCCACTTAGTAACGATTAACTATTTTAAAAATTAAATGCAAAGACTAAAGACGAAGTTTGCAACTTTTAAGCGCGAGCCAATTTAGATCAATTGATGAGCATCAAAAAATTAAAACACATATAAATATAACTTAAACTGAAGTTTCAATTCGAAGGTAGAAACGTATTAGTACTCACCTAAATGGGGGTATTTCAGGTATTTTCCCAATGAACACTCGCTTCGGTGGCTTCTCACTGTGCTTCGGAGTGGTGGGCGTGACGCGAGCCGACGGCCGCACGTCGTCCTGGCTCGTGCATTCCGACTGGAATGGCGATAAGTGCAGTCAAAATTTTCCACCAAATATAAAATAAAAATAAATAAATAAATATCTTCACACAATTCCCCTGTAATGGGAATTCATTTAAAATCTAGCATTCGTCAGCATTGTACGTGACAATCACGCTAAACATAATCAAAGTCAAATCAAATTTTTCCATAGAGAAACATAAATACGAAATCCGCGTGAATTATGCGTGGGTCGCATTTACGATAAAATCCGTAATTCTAATAATTTTATTTCAAAATGTTTCTAAAATAAATAAATATCTTCACGCAATTCCCAATACAGGGGTAGACAGAGGTCTAGTCTAGACAATTAAGTTCCTTCGACCCACCTTCCGCCGAAGATATTTTCGGGACATCGTGACCGGTGGTGAGCCTGTCTAAGCCTTTATGTCCAAGCCAACGACATAATTCGTACATAAGTTTTTTGAAAAACCAATTGGTACGAGCCTGCCACCTGGGGCTTCGAACTCGGGTCTCTCGACTCGAAATTCCGACTACCCAACCACTCGGCTATCGTGACTTTTCCACCGAATATGCACATTAATTTCATTTTAAAAAAGTGTCGTCTCGATTGACCTGTTGGTAGTGACCCTGCCTGCGAAGTTAAAGGTTCAAATCCCGTTGGGAGCAAATATTTGTGTGATGAACTTGAATATTTGTACTGCCTTGCATGATGTGCCTATGTAAGTTAATGTATATGACGGCGCCATCGTACGTGTCTAGCAGAAACTATAGAACGCGTCAATCGATTCCCCCACTCAGCAACTTGTTTTGCTAACTCTATATAATAGACGGAGCGAGCGTCCTACGGCAGTCTTGGCTCTGGCGTTAAACGTTGCATTTGTTGTATTCCGCTGCTGACTTATCCTTCGCTCTTTGGATAGTTAATTTGTGCAAACGAATTTGCATAACAACGATTTTTTTAGAAAATAATACTAGCAATGCCGAATAACATTACTAGTATTCCTGTATGTAAGTAAGTTGCAATGCTTGTGTCTGGAGTTGGTTTACGTCAATAGTCGAATGGCGGGGCCCGAACTTGCGACGTCATGTTTCGCAATCCGCACCCTAAACCATTAGGCTATTGCCGCTATAAATTGCTATTATTCGCAGCTATAAATTACTCTCGGTACAATTTGCAGCTGCAAATATAAGATCAAGCCGTGAACCAAAATTTATAATCACGATTTATTTCAAAGGACATAATTGTGTAGACTTCTCTCCACCGCAGTACTGAGAATATATGTGAAGATATTGATATAATTTATTTTATTAATAACAAAAAAACTTACAGCCTAGTGGTTAGGTGATTGAAAGTCTTATTTAGAGACTACTGCGATTCCCAGAACTAAGGCTCTAAAATAACATTAGTATGAACTCACCAGAAGCGGTGCGTGTGCGTTTTTGATTGCCTCCCTCCTCTGGAATTCAACCTTGGCCATTTCCGTGGCGAGCCAGCCCGGTATCTCGGGTATTGCGATGCGCAGCGCCAACACTATCACGAGAACCACGTGCTGCAAACATTCATTTGTACATCGATACATGACACAACTTATAGAAATATTTCATATTAGAGCAGCGTAACGACGTATAGCACTTTCAAAATAATAATGACCCTACTGCAAACCTTTGACACTGTTTTATACTACCTATTTTTACACTTGTAAATTGAAATAGTCATAGTAACAACTTAATATAATTCTATCATTGATTTGTAACCACTAATCTCTTTACAATATCCTTATTTACTTAAACTTCATTATATATTTTTAACTAATTCCACCGCCGACCATACCGTGCAGTGAGTGCCCTATGCCGTGCATCCGGTCTTTTCAAAGCTCAGTGCGCAAAGCATCGAGTTGAGGATGTGTGCTCCAGAGTTGGCACCGGTTCTAAAGCGTCTCTTCCGGTACTCCTACTCTCTAAGCGTTGTCCCGAAGGCATGGGAGACAGCTTTTGGCGCAGCCGAAAACTAAGAAAGGCGACCGCTCAGATCCGTGCAACAACAGTCCGATCTCCCTCCTTTTTCTCAAAAATAATGAAGTCTCTTGAGGTACTTAGAGGAGCACCAGTTGATCAGTACGGCTTCCGTCGGGGCCGCTCAGCTGGTGATCTTCTTGTGTACCTCACTCACCGATGGGCGGAGGCAGTAGAGAGCAAGGGGGAGGCCCTGGCGGTTAGTTTGGACATAGCGAAAGCCTTCGATGGGGTATTGCACAAAGCGCTTCTCTCAAACCCTCCATCATATGGGCTTCCCGAGAAATATTGCGATTGCGTCACTAGTTTTGGCACAGACCGAAGCATAAAGGTTGAAGGTTGACGGTGCATACTCGAACTCCAAGTCTGTGAACGCTGGTGTACCACAAGGCTGTGAGCTATCGCCAACTCTGTTTCTTCTGCATATCAATGATATGTACAAATTAGTAACATTCATTGCTATGCACGTTGTGACACGTCGACGAGTACCGGTACAAACTTGTGTCTAAAGTAGAGATTTTGTTATACAAAATCTCGTTGCGGCCGACTAAATTTAGTCCAATTCAGTTCAATAAACATCACGCTGTAACAACATTATATTTTTTTATAATCCAACGGAGCTGATTATTTTTTAATTGAAGATTAATTAATTTATACTTTATCACAGAAAAGACCCATGTAAGTATTAAGTGTGGTTAGACAAAAAAATGTATTTGATATAAGTGTATTACTTTCCCAGGGTGTCTAAGGAGTTGACTGATGACGGAATAACAACCTCGAAAAATACCAAACCTGCTCAGTAGATCGTTAAGTCAGCAGCGTCTAAGGTGTGACGTATGTGGTACTGGAATCACCAATTATTCGCTTCACTACGGCTATTACGGTAAAGAAGACCTATGTCCTGTAGACTTTTACAGTCCGTATGCAATTAATAAACTACTTAACAAACGTAATAATTTTTAACAAAAACTAATTTAAAATTATATGTTAAACACTACCGTCACCACTACCTTTATTCATTAACATTCAACGTACATAGTAATATCGAATCAGTTATAAGAATGTAATGTAGTTTACGTACACAAGTATAATTTGTAAATAATTAAGGATATTGTAGAAATAATGGATATAAATCAATGATAAAATTATATCAGTTGTTATTTTGACTATTTCGATTTATGAGTGTCATAATAGGCTGTATAAAACAGCGACAAATGTTTGTAGTTGGATCATTATAATTTTGTAAGAAGTATACGTCGTTACGCTGCTCAAATATGAAGTGTTTCCATAAGTTTTCAAATGTTTTATTTGCCATTCTATCTACCTCTGTAACATATATGTCTGAAAAGCAGTTGACAAAACCCCTACCTCCAAAGCAACAATGACCAATATCGTCTGCGCGGGCGTCGCGTCGGGCAGCAGTCTGTGCACGGGCCCCGAGAGACCGATCAGAGCGCAGTTCACCAGAACCGCCACCGCCACCATTGCTTCCATTGCGTGCTGAAAGTAAATCCAGTATTATAAAGCTTTTTTCGAAGCCGCAATTTATAGGTACTTTATTTTTTTAAAAAGGGTTAAACAAACAAGTTTCTTCCTGATGGTAAACAAACATATAAATATCTTCACGAAATTCCCAATACAGGGGCTGACAGAGGTCTAGTCTAGAAAATTAGGTCCCTTTGACCCACCTTCCACCGAAGATAGTTTCGTGACAAAGTGACAGGTGGTGAGGCCGTTGCAGTCTTTATGTCTAAGCCAACGGTATAATTCGTACATAAGTTTTTGAAAAACCCATTGGTGGCAAAACGAGTCTGCCAATTGGAGATCGAACTCGGGTCTCTTGACTCGAAATTCCGACCGCCCAACCACTCGGCTATCGTTACTGATGGTAAATGCTTACCATAACCACCAAGAACATCAGCAACACTAAATGTGAAGCAGATTCATTTAAATATGTGAAGAAAATAATTATGATGGTCAAGATGATGTGACGCTTCGGTTATCTTACCGAATGAAACGAACAAGTAGCGGACGCTTCCACCTCAAGCCGGCATTTTGCTGAGTCGAGTTACCGCGACGGTCGAGCCGGCACATTAGCGATGTGAACGTGGGTGTGTGAGTTCGTGCGTATGTATGGGTCGGCGAGTGTGTGCGTAACAGAGTACAGCGCGCCCACGTACACGTACACACACACACACACACACACTGTACCTGCCAGCTGCCCACGCTGCTGACGCGCTCGCCGAAGGGGCGCCGCGCGACGTGGCACAGCTTGAACGCGTCGGCGCGCACACGTACACATACACACACACACACACACACACACACACACTGTACCTGCCAGCTGCCCACGCTGCTGACGCGCTCGCCGAAGGGGCGCCGCGCGACGTGGCACAGCTTGAACGCGTCGGCGCGCACACGTACACACACACACACACACACACACACACACACACACACACTGTACCTGCCAGCTGCCCACGCTGCTGACGCGCTCGCCGAAGGGGCGCCGCGCGACGTGGCACAGCTTGAACGCGTCGGCGCGCACCTCGGCGGCGTTGTTGAGCAGCGCGCACAGCGCCGCCAGCGGGAACGCGGCGGAGAACAGAACCACGTGGCCGAGCTGCGTCAGCATCTCCAGGTGCTCCGCGAACGTGCCCTCGTACTGCCGACATACTCGATTGGAACTCGGGAGGGAGAGGGAGAGAAAGAGAAAGCCTTCTCTCTCTCTCACTTCTAACATCGACACAAAAATATGTCTAACTTGGCAGCTTTCAATGTCAAAAGTTATGACAGAGATCATGGGATGTAAGTTTAAATTAGTTCAATTAGAAAATTATAAATAGCCGTCTCAGATTTACACGCGGATTAACAGTTGAATAAAGTCTTCTAAAAAGTTTTCTTTCACTGGATAATCTATACACCATTTAAAAGTTTTCGCATATACAATTGACAAAAATATTTTTTATAAAGCTTTAAAGTACGTCTTTTCACTTAAGACAGTCTGGGAGTCCAATTATTATATTATAACTAAAAATGCAAATCCATTTTTAGTAATAATAGTCTTGCAAGGAGAAATCAAATTCTGTAAAGGCATCCAGTTTATTTATCTCCTTTATCCACTATTATCACCCACGTAACTACTATTTAAATAAATAAAGTAATATTTTTTAAATTAATTAATTTTTTTGTAAAATAATAAGTAAATCTCCTTGCCATTAATTAAAGACATTTTTGTCACTGTTAAAGTAAGGATTATCAATTTGTCACTTGCAAAAGGGATAACAGATGGCGCCTATGCCAATAAACAAGGCATAAGTAATATAAAGAGAATACAGAGTTAAAATTTAAACTGATGCGTGTAAGACACGGTGGGTCAAAAGTAAAAGCGTTGCCACGGTTCACCAAATGCCGCGGGTTCGAATCCCGCCCGTGTCCGTTGAATAAAAAAACATTTTTTCTCTTAAATTTAATAACAAAAATTTCAAAATAACTTTTATGCTTTATAATCTATAAAAAATAGCAAATCTTTATTAAAATATCAGATCATATTAATCACAAATTAAAGTATAAAAATAAAAAGTCTATGTAATCTAAGACTGTACGATGGTCACCTTAAACAATTGTGACTCCAGCTCAGCCTGATGAATGACCTTCTGGCCCACCACCGGCTCGGACTCCCGTCTCTCAATCTCCTTTTCTGTATTTCCGTTCGCGAACGTTTCAGGCGCTTCCCCGCTGGAGTTTGTTCTCTTCTCGAATATATCTGTTATTTGCGTAGACGTCGGTACTAGAACATACACGAGTTATAGACATTAATCGAAAATACATCCTAAGTTACTCCTTATAACATCAGTCCGAGTCCCGTCAAAATCGGTCCAGCCATTTTAGAGATTAGCCCCAACAAACAGACAGACAGACAGACATACAGACAAAAATTGTAAAAAATATTATTTTAGTGTATGTACCATATATACATACTAAATGGCATTGAAGATTTTGAGATATTTTTTTTTATTTTTCGTAAATTTTTTTGTTTTAAAAAGTATCCCATGTTACTTCTAATACCTCCAAGAATATGTGTACAAAGTTTCATGACGATCGGTTGCGTAGTTTTCGCGTGAAAGCGTAACAAACAAACTTACATTCACATTTATAATATTAGTAGGGATGTACACGTTGCAAAGTAAATAAATAGTATTTTTTAGCATTTCAGCACTAGTTAAATCAAAACTAAATTCAAATTTAGCTTAAGAAATCTGTTTACTTTTTCGCGTTAATACAAAAAGTTTTGGTATATACAACTTCGGAAAATGAATAATGTATTAACTCGGCTTGAAAATATATTTTAAGTAAAATCTAGCTAAAAGAGAAAGGATTACTTACAGGACTAGAGGACTTACTTTTGCTGGGACTTATCGCACCGAACACATCCAAACATATCTTAGCCAATCTTAAGTTCTCGATCAGATACGGTAGGGCGGATTCCTTCACGTTACCGATTATTTGTCTCGTTATTAGTAAAACGGCTAATTGCTGAAATAAAATTTTTTGATATGAGTACTAATAAAATCATATTCCTGATAATACATAATAAACTGAAAATTAATAATTTAATAGGTTTTTTTTATTGATTTTTAAAGTATATAAGTTGTGCTGAACTTTTATGTTATAAAATTAAAAAGAAGAATAATAATTTAATAACAAATTTGCGAATTAATTTACAATTAAAAAAAAATTGCGTTTAAAAAGTTAGTTGGCGTTGTCTAATTGATAATTCCTAACTGAAAAGTTAGGAATGTCAAATGGTCACTTGCAAAAGGGATAACAGATGGCGCCTATGCCAATAAACAACGCACAAGTAATATAAAGAGAATACAGATTTAAAATTTCAACTGATGCGTGTAACTAATGCGACACGGTGGCTCTGATGTAAGAGCGTTGCCACGGTTCGGCAGAGGGCGCGGGTTCGAATCCCGCCCGTGGCGGTTGAAGTTTAAAAAACATTTTTTTGTCTTTAATTTAATAATTCAAAAGGTTTTTCAAACGTCTGAATTCATCTAAATTTATTATAGACAAGAGCAATCTCGATTTCAAAAATCCATACCAATCATTCAAACATTAAAAGTGGTAATTCGTTTACTAGTCACTATTTCACAGACGCGTCTTGGTGTTTGTGGTACTTAATTTGGGATCAGATGGAAGTAAGTGAAGTCCCGATTTATTTATTTGTAACTAAAATATATTAAACTCTCAATTACTTTTTTCGGCATGGAGATAACACGATTTTCCTTCCGTATACATATTATATTTAGATAAAAATCGGTGACTGCGACCACCAATGTAAACCACAATGTGAACCAGTTTAAGCCTTCATTAAGCAAGCAAGTGGCCCACACAGACCAGTTTTCATGTAGTCGCCAGCTCTGAGGTCCCGGGTTTGATTCCCGATCGGGTCATCACTTTCATTATCTCAGGTATGGGTGTATGTGATACCTTCTTTAATCCCGAATCCATATTACAAGTGCTTAAGCTGCTTACTTTGGGATTAGAGCCATGTATGTGATGTTGTCCCTATGTATGTATGTATACTGATATGTAACAGTCATACTTTAGTTCCATGCCGTGGAGTAGCGATTGAGTATTTAGAAGATAAATAATGACGCTCAAACTATCTTCAACTTACCTCTTTCAACTTATCCATATCCTGAAGATAAAACGCAATGTAGAACAAACTCATGAACGAGTTGACGAATTGGAACTGTAAAAGAAATGGTACTTAGCCTTTATCCTGACGACAAAATAACTTTAAATAGCCTACACCGAAAGCTAAATGTACTACGTCATAGAAACGACCAGATTAAAAAGATGGAATATGTATAGACTGACCAGAAAAATCATAAAGTAATTTGTTGTCTTTGCAACTGTATCGTAAAATATTTGAAGCTCGCATTGGAAGCTCGCTAGTGGCGAATTCAAGTAACAGTTCGACATTGTACATCGCGCTATCGAAGTTCTCACGATTGCACACATATATACGATTACAGATAGCATACGCGAGGACGTCTCCTCGGAGGAGGGCAGCTGTAATGTTATTTGGCATTGCTACTATTTAAAAATTATTACATAATCCATCGACAAAACAAAAATGATGGTCATTCCTTTCAAGTCACTAAAAAGTTATGCAACGGTTAATTTTTCTGGCCAGACTGAATGTTATGATTGTGTCTAAATGTATATGAAAGTGTAGAATAAGTTGTTGGTAGATTAAGTAGAAGTATTACATTTTTCACGCAATATTGAACCTGACTGTACTCACTTTCAGTCAAAACACCCACGAATGGTAAAAGGAGAAACATATTTTACATTCAAATGACTAATTATTACTAAAACCTTACTAAAACCTAACAAGTTGCCTTTTTAATAGCATTGTATATCTTCCAACTTACCTCTTTCAACTTATCCATATCCTGAAGATAAAACGCAATGTAGAACAAACTCATGAACGAGTTGACGAATTGGAACTGTAAAAGAAATGGTACTTAGCCTTTATCCTGACGACAAAATAACTTTAAATAGCCTACACCGAAAGCTAAATGTACTACGTCATAGAAACGACCAGATTAAAAAGATGGAATATGTATAGACTGACCAGAAAAATCATAAAGTAATTTGTTGTCTTTGCAACTGTATCGTAAAATATTTGAAGCTCGCATTGGAAGCTCGCTAGTGGCGAATTCAAGTAACAGTTCGACATTGTACATCGCGCTATCGAAGTTCTCACGATTGCACACATATATACGATTACAGATAGCATACGCGAGGACGTCTCCTCGGAGGAGGGCAGCTGTAATGTTATTTGGCATTGCTACTATTTAAAAATTATTACATAATCCATCGACAAAACAAAAATGATGGTCATTCCTTTCAAGTCACTAAAAAGTTATGCAACGGTTAATTTTTCTGGCCAGACTGAATGTTATGATTGTGTCTAAATGTATATGAAAGTGTAGAATAAGTTGTTGGTAGATTAAGTAGAAGTATTACATTTTTTCACGCAATATTGAACCTGACTGTACTCACTTTCAGTCAAAACACCCACGAATGGTAAAAGGAGAAACATATTTTACATTCAAATGATGAAATTACTAAAACCTAACAAGTTGCCTTTTTAATAGCATTGTATATCTTCCACCTCTATTAATATTAGAATACTCATTATGTGACATTCGTCACACGAGTGTACATTGATTTACCTCGTATAAACTACACAGCATTTTGCATATAAGACGCCTTGTTATAAACGTTAATGAAAATGAATAATGTATTAACTTGGCTTGAAAATATATTTTAAGTAAAATCTAGCTAAAGAAAGGATTACTTACAGGACTAGAGGACTTACTTTTGCTGGGACTTATCGCACCGAACACATCCATACATATCTTAGCCAATCTTAAGTTCTCGATCAGATACGGTAGGGCGGATTCCTTCACGTTACCGATTATTTGTCTCGTTATTAGTAAAACGGCTAATTGCTGAAATAAAATTTTTTGATATGAGTACTAATAAAATCATATTCCTGATAATACATAATAAACTGAAAATTAATAATTTAATAACAAATTTGCGAATTAATTTACAATTAAAAAAAAATTGCGTTTAAAAAGTTAGTTGGCGTTGTCTAATTGATAATTCCTAACTGAAAAGTTAGGAATGTCAAATGGTCACTTGCAAAAGGGATAATAGATGGCGCGGAAGCCAAAACAAGGCATAAGTAAAGAAAAGAGAATACAGATTTAAAATTTCAACTGATGCGTGTAACTAATGCGACACGGTGGCTCTGATGTAAGAGCGTTGCCACGGTTCGGCAGAGGGCGCGGGTTCGAATCCCGCCCGTGGCGGTTGAAGTTTAAAAAACATTTTTTTGTCTTTAATTTAATAATTCAAAAGGTTTTTCAAACGTCTGAATTCATCTAAATTTATTATAGACAAGAGCAATCTCGATTTCAAAAATCCATACCAATCATTCAAACATTAAAAGTGGTAATTCGTTTACTAGTCACTATTTCACAGACGCGTCTTGGTGTTTGTGGTACTTAATTTGGGATCAGATGGAAGTAAGTGAAGTCCCGATTTATTTATTTGTAACTAAAATATATTAAACTCTCAATTACTTTTTTCGGCATGGAGATAACACGATTTTCCTTCCGTATACATATTATATTTAGATAAAAATCGGTGACTGCGACCACCAATGTAAACCACAATGTGAACCAGTTTAAGCCTTCATTAAGCAAGCAAGTGGCCCACACAGACCAGTTTTCATGTAGTCGCCAGCTCTGAGGTCCCGGGTTTGATTCCCGATCGGGTCATCACTTTCATTATCTCGGGTATGGGTGTATGTGATACCTTCTTTAATCCCGAATCCATATTACAAGTGCTTAAGCTGCTTACTTTGGGATTAGAGCCATGTATGTGATGTTGTCCCTATGTATGTATGTATACTGATATGTAACAGTCATACTTTAGTTCCATGCCGTGGAGTAGCGATTGAGTATTTAGAAGATAAATAATGACGCTCAAACTATCTTCAACTTACCTCTTTCAACTTATCCATATCCTGAAGATAAAACGCAATGTAGAACAAACTCATGAACGAGTTGACGAATTGGAACTGTAAAAGAAATGGTACTTAGCCTTTATCCTGACGACAAAATAACTTTAAATAGCCTACACCGAAAGCTAAATGTACTACGTCATAGAAACGACCAGATTAAAAGATGGAATATGTATAGACTGACCAGAAAAATCATAAAGTAATTTGTTGTCTTTGCAACTGTATCGTAAAATATTTGAAGCTCGCATTGGAAGCTCGCTAGTGGCGAATTCAAGTAACAGTTCGACATTGTACATCGCGCTATCGAAGTTCTCACGATTGCACACATATATACGATTACAGATAGCATACGCGAGGACGTCTCCTCGGAGGAGGGCAGCTGTAATGTTATTTGGCATTGCTACTATTTAAAAATTATTACATAATCCATCGACAAAACAAAAATGATGGTCATTCCTTTCAAGTCACTAAAAAGTTATGCAACGGTTAATTTTTCTGGCCAGACTGAATGTTATGATTGTGTCTAAATGTATATGAAAGTGTAGAATAAGTTGTTGGTAGATTAAGTAGAAGTATTACATTTTTTCACGCAATATTGAACCTGACTGTACTCACTTTCAGTCAAAACACCCACGAATGGTAAAAGGAGAAACATATTTTACATTCAAATGTATGAAATTACTAAAACCTAACAAGTTGCCTTTTTAATAGCATTGTATATCTTCCACCTCTATTAATATTAGAATACTCATTATGTGACATTCGTCACACGAGTGTACATTGATTTACACTCGTATAAACTACACAGCATTTTGCATATAAGACGCCTTTGTTATAAACGTTAATGAAAACGAAATAATTTAGAAAATTATTTACCGTATTACGCTAAAGCATGCTTTAAATAAAAATTAAAAAAATCACATGCGTGAGAAACAAAAATCTCGTGCGACTGAAATGCGTTGTGCGTTAAATAATATTTAGTAAAACACCAAAGTATGATCATAAGTGTTTCAAGCGCGGAGTTAGCATTCAGGAATACAAACCAATGCTATTTTCACAATCAGATGATTTTCATACTTTGTCTCGAGACGATAGTTCTCTGTTGGGATTCGAAAAAATCGATATTTCATTGTTTTCCGTTTTACCAATGTTTTATTTGTAAGGTTGTGTTTTGTTTTTGTTGTCCAGTCCCATTTGGTAAGCAGTAAAGAGAAAATAAATAGCAACTATAGTACCATCCTCTACAACTTTTTATTAGGGCAGACATTTCAATCATCAGATAAGAAAGAAGAAGACATTTCATCAACTAAATTTGAATAAGTGAAACAATCTATTATACACATAAAAGTGTAAACAGCCTGTATTTTCTGTCTGGTTTTAATTTAGTTGATAGATAACTTATCTGATGTTTGAAAAGTCATTCAACAGTAATCTACAACCAATTATAACTATCTATAATTACTATAATTAAATAACGTAGACTGTGCTTGGGCGTCCGATTTAAAAAAGGAACGATTTACATAGTATTTAACACGTCATTGACGTTACAAAAAAAATATTAGTCCGAAATGAGTCATCTCTATGTTGGGCAGAGGATGTAGCAAACTAATTGTGCTAGTAGACGATACAAATTCTAAACAAGGAAATGTCATGATAAGATAGAACCATGCAATACTTGACATTTGAAGAATTTACTTAAAACTTTTAGTTAATTATTATTTCACATTAAAGATACTAAAAATATCAACTATTGTAGACAAGGTTAACTCAGTCGTACTAATGTCGCCAGTTGATATTTTTAGTATCAATATTTACTAACAATAAGAAAAGCTTAACGACGGTCACTGCTAAAATTCTCAAGTAATATACATTTTATGTTAATTATATTAAAAATTACCACAGCAAAAATTGTCACACTGTTATTCTAATATCAAACAATCTTATATTACAATAATACAGAGAAAATAGGAAGGGTTCTACTTGATAAGTTAGAAAAACTGAGCACATAAAACATCAATTGTTAATTTAACATACAGCAAATCGCTCAAAGTAAAAAAGAATTTCACCATGAAAGTAATGGAACAATAAGTTTTTAACAATTATTATGTTCTTCAGGTCAAACAACAAATATACAACCTAGTTAGTACAGTAGCTCACTCTATACTGTAATCTTATATCTTGTAATCAATGTTAGTTATTTTAATAGTTTTACTCTATTATTAATAAAAAAAATACTTAAGTAACTAAAGTAATTAGTCTAATAAGTATACGATTTCTATTGTCAAAGATTTGAAATGTCAACAAACGTCTTTAACATGTACCTTTATCGTTTAACCATCTTGCGATTCTCGCATAGACCTCTTCTTCTACGGCAATTATAATAGCCAGCAACGCACGGGGTATCCAGCTCATGTAAACTAAGTTATTCTCCCACCAGTCCTGCAATTAACCATAACTCACTGATATTTCTGTTCTATAATATTAATCTTCAAAGCCATTTTCAATAAAGGTGTAGAAAAAGGTATAAATATTTAGTCCTTTCGACCCACTTTCCATTAACGACATTTTTTGGTAAAACGTGAAAAGTGGTGAGCCCGTCACCGTCTTTACGTTCAAGTGAGCGATATAAATCGTACATAAGTTTTTGAGAAAGCTCGTACATACGAGCTTGTTGACAACTTAGGTCTTTCGACTCAAATTCCGATTTCCCAACCTGTTTACCAAAATTATTACCTGCAACTTATACCTGCAACCCATATTAATTATTGTTGTGAAGAAACAATGTTTTTAATGTATTACCTAAAGATTTAAGATCCTGTGTACGGAGCGGAGCGGAGCGAAGCGAACGTGGCGGCGGCTCCGAAGCTGAGGCACAGCACCATGACGGGCAGCGACAGCAGTGCGCCGAGGGCTGCGGCCAGCACTACGCACCTGCGCACGGAGCGAAGCGAACGTGGCGGCGGCTCCGAAGCTGAGGCACAGCAGTATGACGGGCAGCGACAGCAGTGCGCCGAGGGCTGCGGCCAGCACTACGCACCTGCGCACGGGCAAGCGAACGTGGCGGCGGCTCGAAGCTGAGGCACAGCAGTATGACGGGCAGCGACAGCAGTGCGCCGAGGCTGCGGCCAGCACTGCACCTGCGCACGGAGCGAAGCGAACGTGGCGGCGGCTCCGAAGCTGAGGCACAGCAGTATGACGGGCAGCGACAGCAGTGCGCCGAGGGCTGCGGCCAGCACTACGCACCTGCGCACGGAGCGAAGCGAACGTGGCGGCGGCTCGAAGCTGAGGCACAGCAGTATGACGGGCAGCGACGGCAGTGCGCCGAGGGCTGCGGCCAGCACTACGCACCTGCGCACGGGCAGAAGCGAACGTGGCGGCGGCTCGAAGCTGAGGCACAGCAGTATGACGGGCAGCGACGGCAGTGCGCCGAGGGCTGCGGCCAGCACTACGCACCTGCGCACGGGCAAGCGAACGTGGCGGCGGCTCGAAGCTGAGGCACAGCAGTATGACGGGCAGCGACGGCAGTGCGCCGAGGCTGCGGCCAGCACTACGCACCTGCGCACGGGCAAGCGAACGTGGCGGCAACTCGAAGCTGAGGCACAGCAGTATGACGGGCAGCGACGGCAGTGCGCCGAGGGCTGCGGCCAGCACTACGCACCTGCGCACGGGCAAGCGAACGTGGCGGCGGCTCGAAGCTGAGGCACAGCAGCATGACGGGCGGCGACGGCAGTGCGCCGAGGGCTGCGGCCAGCACTACGCACCTGCGCACGGGCAAGCGAACGTGGCGGCAGCTCCGAAGCTGAGGCACAGCAGTATGACGGGCAGCGACAGCAGTGCGCCGAGGGCTGCGGCCAGCACTACGCACCTGCGCACGGAGCGAAGCGAACGTGGCGGCGGCTCCGAAGCTGAGGCACAGCAGTATGACGGGCAGCGACACGCAGTGCCGCCACACGCGACGGCGCCACGCCGCGTACTGAGGCTCCGGTCGGCCCGTCACTGCGCTGATGCCCATTTCGCCCTAGCACAAGTTCTATATTTAAAAAGTGACTGCTGTTTGTAGTGAAATGAAATAATTTTAATGAAAAAGGCGGGATAAAGTTAATGAAAAATTCGCACCTGAAACAACGGTCTTGGTTCAACTAGCAATTCGTCCCTTTGATCCAATGTTCCCCATCTATACGCTAAAACGTTGGAATATCTAAAAAAATAAAAGTATTTTAATGTATTACACATAGTTATAACATATTTATGTCTATTACAAATGTGACTAATGTACCTTTTCCACGTCTCTAAATACACGCAAGCCCATAATACATTGAAAAGAGAAAATAGAACATAGGCGATATCCTTCCAATTGTCATTAGCAGTTCCCAACCAAATCTGAAAATTTTAATTTGGTATTTTAATCACAAGTAATTTTTGAAAACCCAAGCTGATTATAAATTTGCAGAAAAAAATTACCCAAAATATAAATCCGACAACTGCTGGTACCGTTAATGACTGTGTATAATGACCAAGCCAAGCGAAATACATTGCAATTTTCACACCAAAATATTCACTTATCTCATCTGAAAAGAGCAAAAAGTACAACAATTATTAATATAACAGTTGCAGTAGTATTATTTTTAAAATTCATTGAGATAGTGTTTAAATTATAAAAAGTACAATTAAACAGACTCGTAACGTAACCACATCTAATATATAAAATTCCCGTGTCACAATGTTAGTTACCGTACTCGTCCGAAACGGCTCGACCGATTCTCATGAAATTTTGTATGCATATTGGGTGGGCATGAGAATTGGACAACAGTCAAACAACTAATTTTTTTTTATTTTTAAATATTTTTTTATATCATTAAAAATACATAAAACCCTGAATTCTCACCACCCCACGATCAACCCCTATTTTTATATGGCAAAACAACGTTTGCTGGGTCAGCTAGTTCTTACTATAGAATAAAGCAGTCAGTGAGTGTCGACAGTAGAGCAAAGACATTCTCTCAAATATTTGTGAGAGAATAGAGCTGGGAAACTAAGTGGATGTACGCGAACTTCACATAAAAAAATATTTCAAATATTTTTTTATTTCCCAAGACGAGTGTCACGATAGCTGAGTTGGGTGTTCGAAATTTCAAGTCGATAGACCCGAGTTTGATCCCCAGTGGCATGCTCGTACCAAAGGGTTTTTTTCAAAAAACTTATGAACGAATTATGTCGTTGGCTTGGACATTTAGACAGCTATGGGCTCACCACCCATATATGATATAATATAATTTCCCCAAACGAGTTGGTTTCCTGTAGATGTTTGCCTACACCGCCGAAATAGTGATAGTTTCTTCACTCAAAACTGCTATTATTTTTCGTGTGTGTGAGATTATTATTATATAATAATAATCTCACACACGAAACATTATTATTATAATAATAATCACACTGCTACCACAAATAAATCTTGCTGTTGTAATTGCTAAGAATTCGTAATACGTATCTTATGAAACGATAAAGTGTCAACGGCTCACCTAAAGGCTGCGGTGAAAAAAGCGTTTTAACCCATTTCCTCCGCAAGCTTTCGAGTGCCACTCGGTCGTGCAGCGGGAACATGCTCGCGATCACGCCTCGGCTGACGCACGCCGGTACTGGAAACATTATAATATGTAAATATAAATATCTTCTCGCAATTCCCAATACAGGGGTAGACAGAGGTCAAGTCTAGACAATTCCTTCGACCTTCGACCCACCTTCCACCGAAGATATTTTCGGGCCAACGTGACATGTAGTGAGCCCGTCGCCGTCTTTATGTCCAAGCCAACGATATAATTCGTACATAAGTTTTTATAAAAACCCATTGGTACGAGCCTGCCACCTGGGGATCGAACTCGGGTCTCTTGACTCGAAATTTCGACCACCCAACCACTCGGCTATCGTGACTTTTGATTTTATTTATGATATATATTTAATTATTAACTAATTTAATTATTAACTAATTAAGTAACTTCTCAATAAATTTACAATATTAGAAGTCACGATAGCCGAGTTGTTGGGTGGTGAAAATTTTGGTCGGATATTTTTAGAGATAGTTATCCCGCCGTCTATCGGTTGCCATAACGATATTCAAGGCTGTTTCCCTTAGTCGCCTCTTACGACAACCACGGGAAGAAAGGAAGTGGCATTACTCTTACGCCGTTACCAAACGGAATTCGTGTATGATAAAACCGAATAGTGAACATAATATAGCGCGAATATCTTCACGCAATTCCCAATACAGGGGTAGACAGAGGTCAAGAGGTCCTTCGACCCACCTTCCACCGAAGATATTTTCCGGACAACGTGACAGGTGGTGAGCCCGTCGCCGTCTTTATGTCCAAGCCAACGATGAAAATAGTACATAAGTTTTTGAAAAACTCATTGGTAAGAAAAAGTTAACATTAAAAGTTGTCGAAGTAGGCCGAGACTAACTTTCGAAGACCATGTGAGGAAATTGCTCTAACAGGAGAGGGTCAAGAGTAGTCAAGAGTAGTCAAGGGTAAAATTATGAATTTGAAAGAAGCAAAAGAGGTATGTTAGGATCGTGACACTTGGCGATCTTTTGGCTCTGGCTACCTCACCAGGGACCTCGCGTGAAGATACTTAAGAGTGCACTGCAAAATGATCTTCCCCAAAACCTGCTTTTCAATGCTACGATACGTATTCGTGCATAAACGAAGGTCGAATTCTTGAATAAACATTTTAAGTATTGATCACAACAGTACTAAAATATACGACGTAAGGAGTAAAATTTTTATAACTGTACTCAAGACGATTGTGCGTGAATCATTACTATCTCCGTTTTATTGTCAACAAAAGGCCTTTGAAAGAAAAATTTTTGTTACATAAAATGTCCGTCTGTAAATATATCGCAGAGTTTATCCTTATAATGGGGTAAAATTAGGTTAGAATAATTCTTTCGTCTTTCTTGTGTTATGGTAAAAAATAAAGTTTTCTCTTAAGTTTCCTTTTATGAAGACTGAATACTGAATACAAGAAGTTAAAAATAACATTTGTTTTATAAATTCATGACTACAATCTTTTATGCACAATACATATTTCATTATTTTCTTTTTTATAAGTAAGTATATAAGTCAGGATAGCCGAGTTGTTGGGTGGTCGGAATTTCGAGTCGTGAAACCCGAGTTCGATCACCAGGTGGCGGGCTCGTACCAATGAGTTTTTCAAAAACTTATGTACGAATTTCATCGTTGGCTTGGACATAAAGACGGAGACGGGCTCACCACCTGTCACGTTGTCCCGAAAATATCTTCGGTGGAAGGTGGGTCGAAGGGACTTAATTGTCTAGACTCGACCTCTGTCTACCCCTGTATTGGGAATTGCGTGAAGATATTTTTCTTTTTGATTTTTTTATAACATTTATTCATTTAAAACGCCAGCTAAAGTCGACTCTTTCTATTCTATAATGTTTACCCGTACAATCCATGCCGGACTCGCCCATTGGTGGTGCGGTACCCTTGCACTAAACATGCTGTCCCACTTAACACTTCGTAAGTACCTTTATGCTATGCAATTTACACCCTTAAATATTTAGCATAATGGTCACGCTTGGCAAGCACATTGGCGATCGTAGTACCCGTCAAATCGCACCTTAGACGCTGCTGCCCATCATCGTTCTGTTTGCTTTAGTCGGCTATATTTTTTAAGGTTCACTTGTAATTCGATTATCATCGTGAACTGGTAGTGAACACATGTTTTTAGAAAAAATTTACATGAAAGCAAATACAATAAGTAGATAAACAAAAATAAACTTTTCGTGTAGAATGTCACGCCTTAACGCTCGATGGAAAGATTAGCATTACTGCCAACTGGTACGCTCTATATGAGCGTACACTCTCGCAGAATCAGGCAAGACACCTGGACAACAGAGAAGTCTAGCACCGTCAGCAACCTGCAAACAGCACTCACCTATGCTCTGCCCGGGACGCAGCGCGAGCGCGGGCTCCAGCGCCCGCTCGTCGCCGGGCTCGGCGCGCGCCGCTTCCAGCACATGCTTCACAAGAGCGCCGCGCTCCTGCGAGCTCAGTAGCTCCGAAGCCGATGTGCCCTAGCAAACAACATCACAATGCAATAGGTTTTATTATGCAATTCTATTGATATTTAAAAGCATATCCTATGCTGAACTTTTATGATATTGCGGGTCTAGACTGGTTCTTGTCTACCCTGTATTGGGAATTGCGTGAAGATATTTTTCTTTTTGATTTTTTTATAACATTTATTCATTTAAAACGCCAGCTAAAGTCGACTCTTTCTATTCTATAATGTTTACCCGTACAATCCATGCCGGACTCGCCCATTGGTGGTGCGGTACCCTTGCACTAAACATGCTGTCCCACTTAACACTTCGTAAGTACCTTTATGCTATGCAATTTACACCCTTAAATATTTAGCATAATGGTCACGCTTGGCAAGCACATTGGCGATCGTAGTACCCGTCAAATCGCACCTTAGACGCTGCTGCCCATCATCGTTCTGTTTGCTTTAGTCGGCTATATTTTTTAAGGTTCACTTGTAATTCGATTATCATCGTGAACTGGTAGTGAACACATGTTTTTAGAAAAAATTTACATGAAAGCAAATACAATAAGTAGATAAACAAAAATAAACTTTTCGTGTAGAATGTCGCGCCTTAACGCACAGCTCGATGGAAAGATTAGCATTACTGACAACTGGTACGCTGTATATGAGCGTACACTCTCGCAGAATCAGGCAACAGTATCGTACTGTCCCAGGACACCTGGACAACAGAGAAGTCTAGCACCGTCAGCAACCTGCAAACAGCACTCACCTATGCTCTGCCCGGGACGCAGCGCGAGCGCGGGCTCCAGCGCCCGCTCGTCGCCGGGCTCGGCGCGCGCCGCTTCCAGCACATGCTTCACAAGAGCGCCGCGCTCCTGCGAGCTCAGTAGCTCCGAAGCCGATGTGCCCTAGCAAACAACATCACAATGCAATAGGTTTTATTATGCAATTCTATTGATATTTAAAGCATATCCTATGCTGAACTTTTTATGTTATTGCGGGTCTAGACTAGTTCTTGTCTACCCCTGTATTGGGAATTGCGTGAAGATATTTATTTATTATTTATTCGATGTAGGAAAATTATCAACGGCAAGGATCCGGTCCGAAAAGGACCAGAATGTAGAGAATATCTCAGATCAAAGAGAAAACTCATTGTCAACAATGAGTTTTCTCTTTGATCTGAGATATTGTTCAAACACTTGTACACACTTCACTTTATTTATTTATTAATTAACCGACCGGTTTTCGCCTTACGGCATAATAAACTCTGTCAATACCCTGATGATGCCGTAAGACGAAACCGGTCGGTTAATTAATGAATAATTAAATAAAGTGAAGTGTGTACAAGTGTTCAACAATGAATTTTAATGCAATGCAATTTCACCAAGTGACAACAATCGCAAGTATAAATTATATAAAGAGAGAACGGTCGGTTTTATGCCACTGAACAAGGCATAAGTGATATAAGAGAATACAGATTTAAAATTTCAACTGATGCGTGTAAGACACGGCGGCTCGGAGGTAAGAGCGTCGCCACGGATCGGCGAAGGTCGCGGGTTCGA
The DNA here is from genome assembly GCA_029286605.1 of Sericinus montela. Taxonomy (NCBI): domain Eukaryota; kingdom Metazoa; phylum Arthropoda; class Insecta; order Lepidoptera; family Papilionidae; genus Sericinus; species Sericinus montela. The sequence continues at coordinate 3,381,785 of JAGSMR010000014.1, forward strand.
TACCCGCCCGTGTCAGTTGAAATCTAACTTTTTTCTCTTTAATTTAATAACATAAAAAGGTAATAGTTTCCTTACTATTATCCATTACATCCTGCCCGCGACGTCGACCTGTTTCTTGTATGTGTCCTTTCGACTGGTTTTTGAAAATACCACGAGACACTTTAATTTCTCGGACTAAAAGCAGTCTGAATCCTCTCCGGACACACAATGTAATTAAAAATATCCATTAAGCTGAAACCAAGTTTCTGATCTTTCTCATAATAACCACAAATTTTTAATCTGGATAATAGTGTTCTAAGTATGACATCCGTCTGCACAAATTTGTAAATGTTTTCAGCCGTTTCGTCGTAATTGAAAACACTTTTATAACACTTATAATTTATACCTTTGTTGTTCCTCATTTGTTGTGGGTAGTTTAAATATAAAAATTTAACGTTAGTATGTTTTCTCACGGATCAAATATTTTCTCTCCGCATGATCACGGAGAAGCTTCTGGCTGCTAACCAGAAGATTTTCTGTGCTTTGTGGATCTTGAGAAAGCATTTGATAAGGTTGTGAGGAAGAAAATGTGGGAACTGTTGCCGGGGTATGGTGTGGATGGTCGATTGCTAAGGGCTGTGCAGTCACTTTACTGTGACCGTAAAGCCTGTGTGCAGGTAGGGCATGACCTGTCACCCATGTTTAGCATCCAAACGGGCATAAAACAGGGTTGTGTCATGTCTTCCTGGCTGTTCATACTGTATCTCGACAGCTGTTTACAGAAGCTGAAAGATAGCTGTTTGGGTGTGAAATTGGGTGACATAAAAGTAAATTGTCTGCTATATGCTGATGATGCAGTGCTTATTGCACCATCAGCAACCTGCAAACAGCACTCACCTATGCTCTGCCCGGGACGCAGCGCGAGCGCGGGCTCCAGCGCCCGCTCGTCGCCGGGCTCGGCGCGCGCCGCTTCCAGCACATGCTTCACAAGAGCGCCGCGCTCCTGCGAGCTCAGTAGCTCCGAAGCCGATGTGCCCTAGCAAACAACATCACAATGCAATAGGTTTTATTATGCAACTCTATTGATATTTAAAGCATATCCTATGCTGAACTTTTTATGTTATTGCGGGTCTAGACTAGTTCTTGTCTACCCCTGTATTGGGAATTGCGTGAAGATATTTATTTATTATTTATTCGATGTAGGAAAATTATCAACGGCAAGGATCCGGTCCGAAAAGGACCAGAATGTAGAGAATATCTCAGATCAAAGAGAAAACTCATTGTCAACAATGAGTTTTCTCTTTGATCTGAGATATTGTTCAAACACTTGTACACACTTCACTTTATTTATTTATTAATTAACCGACCGGTTTTCGCCTTACGGCATAATAAACTTTGTCAATACCCTGATGATGCCGTAAGACGAAACCGGTCGGTTAATTAATGAATAATTAAATAAAGTGAAGTGTGTACAAGTGTTCAACAATAAATTTTAATGCAATGCAATTTCACCAAGTGACAACAATCGCAAGTATAAATTATATAAACAGAGAACGGTCGGTTTTATGCCACTGAACAAGGCATAAGTGATATAAGAGAATACAGATTAAAAATTTCAACTGATGCGTGTAAGACACGGCGGCTCGGTGGTAAGAGCGTCGCCACGGATCGGCAAAGGTCGCGGGTTCGATACCCGCCCGTGTCAGTTGAAATTTAACTTTTTTCTCTTTAATTTAATAACATAAAAAGGTAATAGTTTCCTTACTATTATCCATTACATCCTGCCCGCGACGTCGACCTGTTTCTTGTATGTGTCCTTTCGACTGGTTTTTGAAAATACCACGAGACACTTTAATTTCTCGGACTAAAAAGCAGTCTGAATCCTCTCCGGACACACAATGTAATTAAAAAATTTCCATTAAGCTGAAACCAAGTTTCTGATCTTTCTCATAATAACCACAAATTTTTAATTTGGATAATAGTGTTCTAAGTATGACATCCGTCTGCACAAATTTGTAAATGTTTTCAGCCGTTTCGTCGTAATTGAAAACACTTTTATAACACTTATAATTTATACCTTTGTTGTTCCTCATTTGTTGTGGGTAGTTTAAATATAAAAATTTAATGTTAGTATGTTTTCTCACGGATCAAATATTTTCTCTCCGCATGATCACGGAGAAGCTTCTGGCTGCTAACCAGAAGATTTTCTGTGCTTTTGTGGATCTTGAGAAAGCATTTGATAAGGTTGTGAGGAAGAAAATGTGGGAACTGTTGCCGGGGTATGGTGTGGATGGTCGATTGCTAAGAGCTGTGCAGTCACTTTACTGTGACCGTAAAGCCTGTGTGCGGGTAGGGCATGACCTGTCACCCATGTTTAGCATCCAAACGGGCATAAAACAGGGTTGTGTCATGTCTTCCTGGCTGTTCATACTGTATCTCGACAGCTGTTTACAGAAGCTGAAAGATAGCTGTTTGGGTGTGAAATTGGGTGACATAAAAGTAAATTGTCTGCTATATGCTGATGATGCAGTGCTTATTGCACCATCAGAGGCAGAACTGTCACGTGTATGAAAGAAGAATGTGAAATTAATGGTCTCCGTTTGAATGCTAATAAAACTAAGGTTCTGGTATTTGAAAGGGACGAAGAAAGAACGAAGTGCGAAATTTGGGTAAATCAGGAATGTCTAGAACAGGTGAATAAAATTGTATACTTGAGGAGTGCGTTTAGCCGGGATGGAAGATGTGATTTAGATGTGGACAGGCGTGTCGCTGCCGGGAACAAAGTCAATGGTGCCCTGACTGCGTTAATCAAAAGGCAAGGCGTTGTGAAAAGTGCACACCTTTCAATACATAACGCAGTGTTGGTACCGACTTTTTTATATGGCAGCGAAACCTGGGTATGCCAGAAGAAGCATAAAAGCAGGTTGAATGCAGTGGAGATGCGATCTCTTCGTAAAATGTGCGGCCTTACCATGGCCGACCGAAAGCGAAACGAAGAGATTCGCAATATGGCAGGTTTGAAAGATGACCTTGTCTCAAAAATGGATAAGGGCGTGCTTCGATGGTTTGGGCACGTTGAGCGAATGAGTGAAGACCGAATGGTGAAGAAAATATATAGCGCGAAAGTTAATATTAAAAGGTGTCGAGGTAGACCGAGACTAACTTTAGAAGACCATGTAAGCAAATTGCTCGAAGAGGGGAGGGTCAAGAGTAATCGGATACCTCGACGTGCTGTTTGAAGAAGATGATGAATCTGAAAGAAGCGAAAGAAGTATGTAGGGATCGTGACACTTGGCGATCTGTTCTCTCTGGCTACCCCGTCAGGGTTTGTGTGAAGATAAATATATATATATATATATATATATATATATATATATATATATATATATATATATATATATATATATATATATATATATATATATATATATATATATATATATATATATATATATATATATATACATATATATATATATATATATATATATATATATATATATATATATATATATATACATATATATATATATATATATATATATATATATGGGTTGATGGTTTGGGCACGTTGAGCGAATGAGTGAAGACCGAATGGTGAAGAAAATATATAGCGCGAAAGTTAATATTAAAAGGTGTCGAGGTAGACCGAGACTAACTTTAGAAGACCATGTGAGCAAATTGCTCGAAGAGGGGAGGGTCAAGAGTAATCGGATACCTCGACGTGCTGTTTGAAGAAGATGATGAATCTGAAAGAAGCGAAAGAAGTATGTAGGGATCGTGACACTTGGCGATCTGTTCTCTCTGGCTACCCCGTCAGGGTTTGTGTGAAGATAAATATATATATATACATATATATATATATATATATATATATATATATATATATATATATATATATATATATATATATATATATAAATATATATATATATATATATATATATATATATATATATATATATATATATATATATATATATATATATATATATATATATATATATATATATAGTTCAACGACGAAGTTTAATACTTTTATAATATATTCACGAGCGTCTACTAGCCAAATTTTAATAACTAACCATGGGTTTCCACCAAGAGACCAAAATCGAGACTACAATTTTTCTTTGACAGAAACCGTACTCAGAAATACGGTACACTTAGATTTCAGTGTTTTCAGTGATATTTAACGGTACATGAAAGTAAAAAATATATCTATTATTTTTTACTTTCATGTTTTTTTACTTTCGCTTTACTTTTTTTTTACATTCGCGAAAAATGTATACATAATACATTTTTCGCGAATATACGTGTTAGGGGGAATAATTTACCATTAGTACAGACCAAAAAGACGTTAAATAATTTATTATAATGAAGAAACACAATACATAAGACGTTTTTCTACGTTCTTGCTAATTGTTTATTTATTCAGTTTACTTGAGAAAATAAAACAATAGAACGTCTGAAAAGCGCTCAAAAACAAAGATATCGCGAATACGAAACGAAGCAATGTTTTTAAAACAACATAAATTTATATTCTTCTCACTTATTAATTTATATCAAATAAATCCATTGCTGTGTTGAAAATTTCGAATTCAATACAGCAAGAATTGAAATTTTCAACCAACTTCCTTGAATGTAAACGCACAAATTGTTTAATAGGCTTTACATAACCTATAAAACTACCTGTAAAAGTCTACTGCAGGACATAGTATGTTCCCGTAATAGACGGTTTACGAGTATCGTGAAGCTTGGCAAGCCAATTGACGATCTCAGCACCAGACACCTTGCACTCTCTGCTGACATAGTTTTTGTTCACTAAAATAATAAATATCTTCACACCATTCCCAATACAGTGGTAGACAGAGCCAAGTTGAAGTCGACTTCATTATACTTGCGATTGATGAACTTGGTGACAAAGTCTTACACAGTTTCGCTTATCTTTTAACAACAAACTTATTCAATACATAAATAACTAGTTTCGTATTACCTTTTGAAAGCAGTGCATATCCCGAACGGTGAACTCCTTGTAGCCACCTCCAAACTCCGGCTTCAACAATTTCGGGAGATGAACCTCCTCCGCCGTTTGTAGCAGCCTGTTGCATCAGATGATCAGACAATCCAAAGTAAAGTATTGAGTAGTAGAGTATCGCTGTAGTCCAAACTGAAGATTTACGCTACGCTAAACGTAAATGTTTTTATTATTCAGACACGTTTATTCACAAGTCAAGATAGCCCAGTGGTTGGGTGGTCGGAATTTTGAGTCAAGAGACGCGAGTTCGATCCCCAGGTGGCAGGCTCGTACCACTGCTCGTACGTCGTTTTTCAAAAAATTATGTACGAATCATATCGTTGATTGGACATAAAGACGGCGACGGGCTCGCCACCTGACACGTTGTCCCGAAAGTGTCTTCGGTCGAAGAGACTTAATTGTCTAGACTAGACCTCTGTCTACCTTTGTATAGGGAATTGCGTGGAGATATTTATTTTTATTTGTTTATTCACAAGATTTTTAAGCATCGATCACACAACGTGTTTCTAATAAAGGAGATAAAGATTTCGGTTCTGATCGTAGTATTAAAAATCAAAGTTTCAATACTTGGTTGATTCTCATAAACGCATTCTCAGTTCTTCGGAAAGTCTCAAGTTACACCGTTACACCGTACTTGTTTCTATGGATCTAATTCCTTCGCGATATGGCTCTGGAATGAAATCCCTCTTAACATTAAAAAATTGCTTACAAGTTATCATTTAAAAAGTTCGCTAACACTATAAAAATGCTGCAAGTATGAATTTGTGATAACAACATAAACGCTTAATATATATGTGTGTATAAATATATGAATATCGTATAAGTTTCTATATGTGTATTGTATGTACATTTATGTACATAATGTATCGTACGTATGTTTATGCAAATATTTTTGCATTTGCCAGATTATATTAGAAAACTTTCTTTACTCCACTGCACAGCTTCTTCATTTTATTTCTTTTTAGCCTGATGGTTGACTGGTAGAGAAGGCATTAAGTCCGCCATTTATACTACTTTGTGCATAAAGTTTAAATAAATAAAAATAAACAAAGTAGAATAATAAAGAAGATTGTGATTTAACAATTGTAGTGATGGTTTTAGTAAAAATAAATCAAATCAAGAAACAGTCACTCACACATCATCGTCAGCGGTTATATAGAAGGCAGAGCACTGCGAAGAGGAATGCTGCCGCACGCAAACATGGAGTCGCGGTCGACTGCCCCGAAGTTTCTGAAGTAGCCACAAGAGCATAGTGTCCGGGAGCCCTAGGTAGAGAAATTCACATGTTACGTCTTCTCTCATAATCCTGCTGGATGTAAGAGACCTTTTAGTATATTGAATTTCGAAGACCTCTGTGGACGAGAGGTTTTCATGGTGTCACCAGCTCTGAGGTTCAGGGTCCGAGTACCAGTTGTTTCAATGTAAAAAAAACACTTTTTCTACATTTTCTTGTCTGTTCTGAGTGTTTGCGGTACCTTTGTTGTTTATGATTCCACGATACAAGTGCTAAAGTTAGTTTAGGATAAGAGCAATGTATGTGATGTTGTCACTATGTCTGTATGTATTGAATGGTGGGTAATCGCGGTAGTCTTTTTTTTATAGAAGAGTTTTATTCTGTGAGGTCGTGGTACTTCGCTGGTTGAGCCGGCCCAGTCATGCAACAACTAAAGCTGATGCGTGGCTCTACCACAGTACTCCATGTGCGGCCGAACCCGCGCCTTATAAAGTTGCAAGCGGTGGGTCGGCGTGAAGTACTGTCGCGCTGTACTGAGCACGCCAAGCTTTTTGGAGGCCAATTTGGCCTTCCCTTCCAAATGACCGCGCAACTGAACGTCGCTCGATTTGTCGACGCCAAGGATTCCGATGCTGGCTGAGGCAACTAGGGGAGTGCTCTCAAAACGAGGTGATACGACGAAGGGTTTCTTTTTTGCGGTAACCGCGCAAACTATAGTTAACAAAGGTAGTGCTACGATCTCGACGAATATTGATGTAAATTAAGGAATACGAACGTTTGTTTCGTTCGTTCAGTAAGAAATTATTCTTCCTTCTCTTTCTCAATTCATCACTTCGATTCAGCTGTAAAGTAAAAGTTGATAACGGCCATCAATAGCCCCTGTAAAGTTGCGGTTGTCGATGGCTAATGGCACGGATTTGTGTCCCCGCCGAGCAAGTGAATTGATGACCGCATTTGCGGACAACCACGCGCTTAGACGCTGAAGCCCGTCGTCGGTCTATTCAATTTTGGCATTTTTCGATATGATTTACTTAGTACAAACTACACCGTACAGTGGTTATTATTTTTAAATAAGACCTAACAAGTATTCATATTCATTTCATTTACATTCATATTCATTTGTATACCATCCTTCGAAGTTCAAAAATATCAGGTCATGAAATATCGTACAATCGTGCAAATTACACGAGTAGTTACGCAAACTTCATGCTTCATCGATCAATTCTGAAGTTGGAAAAAATTCCAATTACAAAGTTTAAATGGAAAAGGCAAAGTTACCTGTAAACGTTGAAACTTCAATAAAGTTCTTTTCAAAAGTAGGCATTCGTTCAGAAGAAAAGTACAGAATTCAAAGTGACTACAGCCCCTTGGCGAAACGAGTTTGCAAGAAGTTTGCAAATAACAGAAACCTTAAAAATTATGTGGCATTATTAAATTGTGATTGTGTAGAAAAATTTTTTGAAACTTTGCATACAAATTTCTAATTACTTTTCCTAAGGTTTTCTTTTGTATAAGTTGAGCACACTCAACCTAAAGCAACAAACACTTAGGTAAATAATAAACAAAAAATCGTAAGAAAAAAAAATAAGATTTGGTAATTAGAACCACGCTCTGTATCTAGTTGGACGGTATCTTGGTGAACATCCACTACCCTAAAGCACTGTGGATGTAGGACGCAAAGGACCCTTCTTTGTAGAAAATATTGGAGAAGGCCTATGTTCTTGATAGGCTGTAAAGAAGAAGTACCACTACCCGTCGTGAAGTCACGATAGCCGCGTGGTTGGGTGGTCGGAATTCCGAGTCAAGAGATCCGAGTTCGATCCCCAGGTGGCAGTACCAATGAGTTTTTAAAAAACTTATGTACGAATTACATCGTTGGCTTGGACATAAAGACGGCGACGGGCTCACCACCTGTCACGTTGTCCCGAAAATATCTTCGGTGGAAGGTGGGTCAAAGGGACTTAATTGTCTAGACTAGACCTCTGTTTACCCCTGTATTGGGAATTGCGTGAAGATATTTTTTTATTTCTTTATTTACCTCTACCCGTCCTTAACGACGTATAAAGGAGAAACGGTGACGGACACAGCTACATATTTTTCTCCCCATCTGTACGCGGCATTCACCAACGACATCCCTACACACGCTGGCCGCGTCCAGGAGCGGAAAGATGTCATGCTGGCACTTTACGTGGACTTACGTTACGACTACACGTCAAGACTGGCAACAACAACAACAACACTGCAACGTTTACGGTAATTGCTACCCGATTCAAGCATGTCGGCACTTCGGGTAGAAAGTGGTATTTAATATTGGCGCAGTTAATATTGCCAAACATCGGAAGTTAATATTGCCAAAAAAAAGAGTTGTACTTTTAAAATCGTAAATAAGTTTAAAATGAATATATACATAATACTCTATATACCAACCTACATTTTAAAAATTCGCATTTTTAATAGCAGGAATGGAAGATTTTATCTAGATGTGGACAGACGAGTCACTGCCGGGAACAAGGGCCATGGTGCCCTGACTGCGTTAGTCAAAACGCAAGGCGTAGTGAAAAGTGCACGCCTTGCGATACATAACGCAGTGCCGGTACCAACTTTGCTATAAAATGCTGGATATGCCAGAAGAAGCATAAAAGCAAGTTGAATACAGTAGAGCTGCGATCTCTTCGTAAAATGTGCGGCGTTGCCTTGGCCGACCAAAAACGAAATGAAGAGATTCAGAATATATCAGACTTAAAATATAACCTTATCACTAAAATTGGTAAGGGCGTGCTTCGATGGTTTGGGCATGATGAGCGAATGAGTTGAAGACCGAATGTTGAAGAAAATATATAGCGCGAAAATTATTATAAAAAGTAGTCATAAGTCGGTAGGTAGGCCGAGACTAACTTTTGAGGACGATTTTAGCAAATTGCTCGAAGAGGGGAGGGTCGAGATTACTGATACCTAGTGCATGTATGAAAAAAAATTATAAATCTGAAAGAAGCCAAAGATGTATGTAAGGATCATGACACTTGGCGATTCATTCTCTCTGGCTACCCCGTCAGGGACTGTGCTTAAAGATATTTTTATAAGCTGTGATTTTAATTAAAGTAAACAAATGTTATCTAGTGATAAATAATTCCATGTTGCAGTTTCGCAATTTTTTTTTTCAATATCTTTTAAATTTTCTTCTTGATATTAATAACTATATCGCAGAATGAAGGCAACAATTTTGGTTACAACGCCATCTGTTAAAAGTCTTCGGAAACGTCAAGTAGTGCGCTTGAGTAAGGTCGATACAGGAAGTGACAGAGCGGATTTGACTACTATGTGTTGTCAATGTCATTTGACTTCTGATATACAGTGTCTTCAGAATATTATCGGGGCTTCACTTACGAAACGGACAGCAGTGCGAACGGTCATCTTCCAGTAACGAACTTACTGCGTTTCCACCCATTTAGATCAGTTTTCTGATATGGCAAGACGGATTTAAGAACGAGTTACCTCACGTGGACTACCCTACGCCGACAACTATAAACAATAATACAAATTTGTTTTCAAAATAACCTTGTTCAAATGCTCAAGAAATTTGTGTAATCAAGAAATCATATTTAAAAACATTAACGACCTCCGTGGACGAGAGGCTTGCACAACTGTTTTAAGGTGTCCCGAGTTTGATTCCCGGACGAGTGAATGTAGAAAAACCACTTATTCTACATTTTCTCAGGTCTGGGTGTTTGTGTTTTTGCTGTCGTTGTTTCCGATTCCATAACACAAGTGCTTAAGCTGCTTTATTTGGGATCAGAGCAATGTGTTAGCGTTGTCCCTATCTGGGTATGTATTTATTGTTGTTATTAAGAATTTGCAGTCGGAACTATATAAGGGTACCGATGGTAGCAACAAAGCAGTTATCCAAAATCGCATACGTAGTAACAAATTTTGTTTTACTACGTCCTTCGTTTCATACATACATCATAACGGCCTGTTAAAGTCCACAGCAGGACATAGGCACCTCCTATGGGGGGGATTTGCCATTTGGTCAGACAGATCAGACAGCATAGTAGTCTGATCAATCAAACCTTGTTGAATATCACGAATCGCAAGGGCAAGGCTTTGGCAAGCGAAAACAAGGCGGCTAATTACTGCGGTTCAAAGATGTACTAATGTTCCACGTGAAGAAATGTGACTTAGATCCGTCACAGTGAGAGACAATGACTGCGGACCGATCACTGTGGAGGCGGACCGAGAGCAATAAGGTATTAGAGTATGAGGGAGTTCGTGTGAATGAGACGCGCTTAAGGCTTGATCCCCTGCAGCCATCACGTACACCTATGTCGGAGGGGTGCTGACTTGCGCTCAATGTGCTCGCACGTTCAGCGCAAAAATCGGTTACGTCAGTCACCTGCGAGCACACGAGCGACGCCCGCAATAGTCCAAGTCGCTGTGGCCGTCGCTGTCGGGATACTATATACATATATATACTATGACGTGCGCACATAATTATACTATGAGGCAGGTTTCTGAGTTGACCCTTTATCGGTAAATGACCTATTATCTATTTTTTAAATTGCTGATGTTTGTATTTTAGAAAATAAATAGTTATAAAAAATACGTATTGATATTTTTTTCTTTTTTGTGTAGTTTGTATCCCACTCGACAATATATAATATATTATAGCATGTAGCCTTAAGACGTATAATTAAATAAATAGCAAGAACTACATGTCTCCTAAAACACCCCTCAAACATTATAGTCTACTGCAAATCATTGGCCGTCCCGTTTTTTTTTTGTTGTTGACATAATCACTACTAAAGCCACGATAGCCGAATGGTATAGTGGTCGGAATTTCGAGTTGAGAGACCAGAGTTCGAACCCCAGTTAGCAGGCTCGTACCAATGGGTTTTTTCAAAAATTTATGTACAATATATATCGGTGGCTTGGAAATTAAGACGGCGACGGGCTCACCACCTGTCACGTTGTCCCAAAAATATCTTCGGTGGAAGGTGGGTAGAAACGACTTAATTGTCTCGACCTCTGTCTACCCCTGTATTGGGAATGGCGTGAAAATATGTATGTACTACTACAGGCAAGTGGATAGGACATACCCTATACCTCACACCCCAGACTTCACCCTAGACGTCGTTGCCCATCACCGGCCTGCATAAACTTTGTCCGGTATCTCTCACAATGGTGATCTCGCTATCTGTCTGTAGTAGTTACCATTTAAAAGGATTTTCTTTTAGTGCACTACAATCTTACACCGATAAGGCACTTCATCTAACGTTTAGTGCCTTCGTTGGATTAAGTAAGAATAATGAAGCTGTAAAATTCAAGATTGTATAACGTTGTTAATAATATAAATAAATATCTTCACGCCATACACAATACAGGGGTAGACAGAGGTCTAGACAATTTTTAATTGTTTAATTGTTTTTAAATATCTAATTGTCTAGACAGAGATCTAGACAATTAAATCGTTTCGGCCCACCATCCAACGATGATATTTTTGAGAAAACGTGACAGGTGGTTAGCCCGTCGCCGTCGTCAAAAACCCATTGGTACGAGCCTGCCACCTGGGAATCGAACTCGGGTCTATGGACTCGAAGTCCAATCACATAATAATATAAGGTGGTTGATTTAAAAAAAAATATTTGCTTAAAGAAAGGGCAGACAGATTACTGAAGTTACATAATATATACAGTAAATAAAACAGGAGCCCTTAACTTTAGTTTTCGCATTAGTTGTGCTTTTTGGCAGCTTTCCCGCATGCCAAATTATCTCCCTCCCCAAATCTATGAATTTCATCGGGAGCAACGACCTCGGGAACTTCGATCCGAAAGAGTAGGAAATATTTCCAAGTGATCATAGATAAGCTACGAAACACACTTTAATGTTAGGGTGGTTACACACTCGCCTTAAATATAGGATATTAAATACTGAATACCTTAGTTATTATAAAATTTGAAATAGTAACGTGAACAATCTCCGATTTCTTGTCAATAACATTTAAAAAAAATACATCCCACTTAAAATAGGTAAATCCCAAGAAAGTTGAGCTCACCTGTGTAATTTTACAGGCAGCAGTTCATTTTTGTGGCTTAAAATTGTATTAAAACACTTATATTTACATGATCGACATATGCTTTTATTTAATTGTAACGATAGTTTCATATATACGGCATAATCCAAATTTCCATCAACACCACCTTCTGACTTGGTATTCCACCAAAGTGCGTTTTTCGCGGAATTTTCTGCCACGCACTTGCACTTTGTGGAATGAGCAGCCGTCGGCGTTTTTTCCGGACCGATACGACTTAGGGACCTTTAAGAAAGGAGCCTGTATCTTTCTCAAAGGCCGGCAACGCGTCTGCTATTCCTCCGGTATTGTACATAGGCGGCGGTAATCATTTATCATCACGTGAGCCACCTGCTCAAATGAGCACGAACTTTATATACAGTAGCAAATGCTACTGTATATAAAATTCGTTTAAAATATATCTCTTTTATAGGTCATAGCTCCAAGTTACTTGAAGCTGTGTATTTAGTTGTTTTATTTATTCTCTGCTAGTTAGTTAAGGCATAAGTTACAATATTTAAATATTTTATTTTTAAACTCTTTATTATAAAAATATTAAATAATTCATGTCCTGAATAATATTTACTACAATTAACCCATCCATGCAACAACAATATTTTGGAGCTATAAGTGCTTTGCTGACTAACTTATTAGATAATTGAAAAAAAAAAAAACAAAACTTGGGAGGGTACAGAGACGGTACTCTAGTTTCCTCACTCAGCACAGAAAATGCAGAAGCACCAGATGATTCTACTTCATGCCAGTACTTTTCCAATAATGGGGTTGGCAGAGGGGTTGGCTAGACAATAATGTCCTTTCGATCCACCTTAGTTTTAGTTTAGTACAATGAGACTGGTGATGAGCCTATCGCCATCTTAGTGTCCATGCCAGGGGTACAAAAGACCTAATACATATATATTCAAAAAATATCTTCACGCAATTCCCAATACAGGGGTAGACAGAGGTCTAGTCTAGACAATTAAGTCCCTTTGACCCACCTTCCACCGAAGATATTTTCGGGACAACGTGACAGGTGGTGAGCCCGTCGCCGCCTTATACTTATATATTACATAGATAAATATACATATAAACATCCATGATTCCAGAACAAACATTCATATTCATCACGGAAATATTGGCCCTAGTGTAATTTGAATCTGGAATCCTTAGCTTTGAAGGAGGAGTTGGGTCAGTCACTAGAGGAAGATAATTTAGAATAAACCAATAACATATTTTTGAAACTTATGTACAAATTGTATTACTTGAACACTACACCACACTAACACCAGATGTCACCTTGTTTCAAATCAAGATCTAGAGGTCTTGATCTAAAGATACTAACTACATTTAAACACCCAAAACTGTTTTAAAAAAAAATGTTATTGCCACATTGATTCAGCCATGAATCGAACCTGGGACCTCAGAGCTTGCGACATCATGGCTTGGACCGCAGAGCTTGCACCTTGTGTGCATGTCACACGGCCACAGAGGTCATAATATCATTGACTCACCTTTAGGAAATATAAGTACAACATCAGTTTGCTGGGTAGGTGTGGAATGCAGTAGTAAGCGACGAGGATGCATCAGATGAGCACCAATTTGACCTGCCATTGGAAGGCGACGACGCAGCTCACGGCCAGCTGCGTAAAAGGAAAATTCTGATGTAGTCAAATAAATAACATCTTATTTACATAGTATATCTAATATCAAGAATGATCTGCATCATTTTAGAGTTGATAATTATCTTTAAATTAAAAAACAATGGCCTCGTATGCTTATGTATACCCCTTGTTTACAGTGCTATAGGGGTCATTTAAATAATGAACTGTCTGTAGAAAATACTAAAAAATATCATTTAACTTAAGTAAAGATATATATATATATAAAAAGAGACAAGGGTATTCTGAATTCAAATTGGAATACTAGTGTTAGTGAACTTAGTTTTTTCAAAGCATAAGTATAATTTTCATAATTGGCTTGGATACTAAACTGAGGACAGTGGAAAATTGTGAATGGCTGAAGATATAAAAAAATATGAAATTATTTGTGGTAAATAGTCATAGTTGAACATAGCATGGAAGATCAAAGAAACAACGAATTAGATTTAATAAATTCGATTACATTGATTTGTTTTAATTAGACAACTAGAATATTTGAGATGTAACTATAAAATATATAATTCATTAACTCACACTTAAAAGTACATAAAGTGATGAAAAACAAAATATTTTTGGATATGACTCATATTTTTCAATGATCAAACTTAGCTTAAATCATACATTAGCAAGTATAAAATAAAAAATCTAAGCATATCTTCTTACCGCTATCCAATTTATCCTTCGCAAATTCTGCGAATGATTTATGTTCTTGTGGAGTGGAATGAGAACTACTCTCGTGTTCTTCTTTCTCATGATTTAGCGTTCTTTCATCGGTTTCCATGGTAAAAAAGAATAGTGTATCACGTAAAACAACGGAACTAAAAGGAAGATTCTTTAGTACTTTTTCATTTTCACGATCTTACATCATCGATGACAATAGATCACACAGAAAATATACAGAACACACTAAATATATCAGTATACTAAAAATGTCCTTTAAGTCATAACATTATTTCAATTTGTCAATATAATATTTAGTTTTAGAAAAAGTTTTCGCACATTATTTATTTCCAATTTTCAGGCAACCTATCTGTCATAATTCAAAATTGATTTTTTGGCCGCCATTACAGTACACAATTGGTGTTGCTGCATAAAAAAAGTTACATAAAAATGTAAGAGTTATTTTAATTATAAGACTTCTGAAATAGATTTTAAAATATGTAATAAGTTTGACTGAATGTGTCCAATCCTATTTGTGTTTAAAATTTGTTTGTGTCATAATTGACTATAGTTAAATTTAAAACTTTAATTTAGTATAAATTTAGTTTATTTTCGCTTTACCAAAACTACGATGCTTTGAAAAATATAATAAAATAACATTTATTTTATTAATCTTATACTAATTGTAATTTTCCATCATGTGATTAATAGGCAACACAACACTTTCTGCGAGTTGAAGACAGTGTGACCATTGATAGCAGATTTTGCATTTTTTATGATTATGTTTAACTTTTTTGTCAGATAATAAAATTTTGAAAATACTTTAAAAAATTATAGTTTTATTAGATAACTATGACTTTTCTACGACACAAACACACGATGCATTTTCAAAAGGAATTGTATCGGCGACTGGCTCAACGATTAAGTGTAGACATTCAACATAGAAATGCAGCCCGCGTTCTTGGTGTCATGCCAAGATAAGTATTGTAAATATTAACATAATTTTGATTCTGCAAACATTGGAAAAATACACAAATTAAGTATACGCCATCAAAATAGCATTAGCCGAAATATAATTAGGTATGAAATAATTATAATAAAGGCAATTCCAATTCCAGTCTTCATCTTTTGCGGGGATTATCTAACTTTCTTTGTGTAATTTAGTGCATCTTGTAACAATCGTAAAATCCTCACCATAAATTTAATTATAGTAAGAGTCACGACAGCCGTGAGGTTGGGTGGTCGGAATTTCGAGTCGAGAGACCCGAGTTCGATCTCCAGGTGGCAGGCGCGTACTAATGGGTTTTTCAAAAACATATGTACGAATTATATCGTTGGCTTGGACATTAAGAAAGCGACTGGCGTACCACCACGTTGTTACGTTGTCCCAAAAATATCTTCGGTGGTAGGGGGTCGATACGACTTAATTGTCTAGACATCTATCTACCCCTGTATTGGAAGTGGCATGAAGATAAATTTATTTTAAATTTAATTTGTGTTATATTTTAAGAGTATATTTGTTGTTATGTTATTTTTATAATTTCTGTATCTGTAGAAAACTTGTTTTATGAAAAATATTTTGTCATCGTAGCATTTTGCAAAGCTTATAACGGGTCCTTGACAACGCATTGGTCTCAGCAATACTTCGTCGTGTAACTTTCTTTATTTAGTGCTTATTCAAGGACTTCAGTAAAAATTTCATTTTTTGTAACTTCAAAATGAAAATATTTTTTTTTCTAATTGTAATGGATAATAACAGAAAAGATTTTTAACATGTTCTGAACTGGTAGCTTTTATTTTTTTGCCTAAATATGACAAGAACATTAATACAGAGAGATGGTCACACTTTTTGAAGTGGTTTCATTCTTGACAATTGTCATTTTCGTTTCCAGTTTCGTTAATTTGCGCGATAATGTGAGTGTAAAAGGACGTGTAAAGTCGCAATTTAATAGACTTTCTCTTTATTGTAATATATTCAGTGTCCTAATTTGCGACAGGAGAAGAGAAAGAAAAAACTAAATCTTAATAAAGTGAACAAAATTGTTTTCGAGGTAAGAACAACAAATTTCAGATGATATAAATCATGACCTTTCTTTGTTTGTACATAAATAATTTCAGTAATTCGTTAAATTTTTATCATTACTTTCTGGATGCATATGTAATATTAGTTTTTTATATTTTAAAATATTGTACTTATTTTATCTATACTAAACTACGCATGATTCTGATTTATTTTTTATTTTAGACCACTTTCTGAACAGCTGTTACGTCGTCACGCCTTTTATTGAACAGCTGACTGAGGCTGTACAGTAAGCTTAGGTTTTTTGTTACTATAGAATCGAAATATCTTTAAGATACATTAATTTATTTACGAATTAGTAAATACGGTTGACTGTTTTCTGTTGTACATGCTAAAATTATTTAACACTTTCCCCTTTTTGTTTTGTCAATTTAGTTCAATACACTGGTTACATGGAACCATTAGTTCTATAGATTGATATTTTTTTTTTGTTTATTGTATTGCAACTATTGCAGGTAGTCTACAAACAAACATTTAGTTAAAACTGATTTAGGTTTATTTTTGGTTTGGTTTACTTACATTTAAGAATTACATAATTATGCTTGCACGAACAACTGACCAACCAAAATAACTAGACATATGTTCATAAGTAGTTAAGGTACAGAACTGAAATTTTGCGAAAGAGCTGATTGGTAATATATATGTGAATGATTGGTAGTATATAAAAAATCAGACAATACCCTAGTGAAAATCATACCTTAAGTAGTTACTTTAGAAAGTCATAAAATGTGTCCACTGTTGAACATAGACCTCCCTTAGAATTTTCCACAAATAATGATCCTAAGCTATCTCAATCTGGTTCGGTTTTGTCTTACTCTGTATATATTTACCTATTATTATTTTCACATAATAATTCGAATTTTCACATAGCCTTAGACTATTTTAACATTACAACACCAGTGTTTGGGAACTATATTTATTGATATAGCCGGTTACACAGCATTAAATAGGTTTGTTTATATGAATTAGAAAAACTAGAGGAAAGTAAATATTATGTTTCTTCTTTATAAAAAAAATGTCTTCACGCTATTCCCAATACAGGGGTAGATAGAGGTCTAGAAAATTAAGTCCTTCAAAAGCACTTTCCAACAAAGACATTTTTTGAAACATTGTCACAAGTAGTGAGCCTTGATCCTGGTGGCATCTTTATGTCCAAATCAACAATGTAAATTGTGTACAAGTACATTGAAAAAACCCATTGGTATAAGTCTGCCACCAGGAATTTAACTCCGGTCTCTTGACTCTTCCAACCACCCAACCACTCAGCTATTGTGACAGCTTTTTTCTTTAAAGGCTGCTTCTAAAAGAATTCTCCTGGTATGACATGTCAAAGGGAATATGAATGTCATGAAGAAAATATTTCACCTTCACACTTTTTTGTGGATGGTTGTTACTTTTATTATTTGAATGACTTAGTAGAAGTACAAAATTTTTATCATTATTTGTTTAATAGATTACAAAATGAGTACAACATTTGTAACAATACAATGCATAAGCAACTTTTTCTCCTGGGATAATGGCTAGTACTGCAAGGTTGGTCAATGTGAAGGTTTATTCTGACCTCTGAAAACCACAAAATAGAATAATACATTACTGACTGAATGAATGAATCAATACATGAGAAAAATAAAAATTTGTGGAACTATTTAAATTTAAATGTTAAATGGGGATGAAATAGTGAGTCTCAGCCAGTATCAGAATAAATAGTCTGGAAGTTTAATATTGAGTGGATTTCCGTATATTGACGCCTTGTTTAACAAGCAGGAAGTAAAAAATCATATGAGCCACTTGAAGTTGATACTTTGACATTTATAATATTTATTATAGTAAAATAATTATTCAAAAGGCCAGCTGGTAACTGCATCAGCTATGCAATACTGTATTAAGTTATATCAGAACAATCTTAAATATTTAAAATTAATTAAGACTTTTTAAAACTTTTTTAAAGTCAACTACTTACAAGTATTTAAAATAAAACGATTTTCGGATGCTTTACAGCAACCGTGGTCACGGGGGGACTCCACAGTTGCTGTAAAGCATCCGAAACGTCGGGAAATAAAAATAGTTTGTAAAAACTAATTAAAAACGCGATAAAATCCGAAAATCGTTTTATTTTAAATGTGTAGTATTCGCGTAAATACTTACAAGTACTTACTTATTTGCCCATACAAGTCTCTAGAGGTGAAACATATTTTTATTTATTTAAAACATTAATAAAAACTTCTTAGTTGAACCAAGCTCTGAAGCAGCGAAAAGCATAGTTGCCATGGTTATGCAGTCAATGATTCAATCTTTCGATTTCGGCATAAAATTTTTGCAAAAGTAGTTTGTTTCAATATTTTATATTAGATTATGATGGGGCCGGCATATTCAAAACAGACAAAAGCCCTTAAAAAAATAAGAGAAAAAAACATTAAAACGTGTTGATAATAATCTGAGACTTGATTTACGTAAAATCATTCGCTGAGCCGTCAGCCGACGTCAAGGCGCGAGTGTGCAGTAAAACCTGTTTAGATTAGACATCCGAATATGTTTTTTTTGTCAACAGATGCTGGCAGGTTGGGGCAGCCTGCCGCTACTTCCGCTCAGATGTGTATTGGAACACCTGAGCACGGAGGATGCACTGGCCGCGACATCTGTCTGCCGTCATTGGCGTAGCGCCCTCCCCATGTACGAGGGACACAAGTGAGTACTGCTGTTAATACAACGAAAATTAAGTATTTGTGTAAATCGAGCTGTTGGAATATTCATGTATCTTTTATTCCTTTGTCAGTAGTACGATAGTTGTAAAGGTAGGAAAATGAGCAGGTGGCTCACGTGATGGTAAGTGATTACCGCCGCCCATGAACACCCGCAATACCAGAGGCATAGCAGTGTGGCATAGGCCTCATAGTGTGGGCCTCCGGTTACCTGCACTCACCAGACGAAACGCAGAAGTTTATTAGACTTCTACTTCACGCTGGTATTATGTGAGGTCGTGGTACTTCCCCGGTCGAACCGGCCCATTCATGCAACAACTAAAGCTGATGCGTGGCTCTACCACTGTTAAAATACGATGAAGTTAAAAACACCTCAAATTACAAAGACAAAACTGAGTAGTAGTAATAGCAAAAGTAACCGTGGTTCTACTATCGCTATTCCGCTTGCCGCGTGTTGCGATTGCGGCAGAATTTATTATTATCAAATTCCTTTATTGAACAAGGCTATCCTATGTACACAGTAGCCTGTATATTGGCTGGAAAAGTAATACAAATCATGGCGTTGATATTGCCGTTTTGCTTTGATTGTTAGGTAAATAGCTGAATAGAGTACGCCTTAGTGTTGTTTTAGATTAGAGGCGTGGCAACAATTGTCAATTACGCTGCTTATCGAGTCAAGCCGCAATTACTCGGCTACTTCCTTTCCCTGTGTCTTTATCCTTCCCGGTGTATACTTTCTCGTGACCGATGAAGTGCTTCTACGATAACATCTGACGGTCAGTTTAGGTACAGTTCAATAGACATACAACTCGTCATAATGCAACCGAAACCGTAAAAATTTAAATCATTTGTCATCATCATAAAAATTTAGATCATTGCCCTGTATATATACATACATACATACATAAATACATAGGGACAACATCACATACATTGCTTTGATTCAAAGTAAGCAGCTTAAGCATTTGTAATATGGAATCAGACCACAACTACTACGACAACTACTACAGACAACACAACTAAGGTACCACAAACATCCAGATCCGAGAAAATGTAGAAAAGGTGTTTTCTACATTGACCCTACTATGAATCGAACCCGGGACCTCAGAGCGTTGTGTACCGTTGTGTACGCCACTCGTCCACGGAGGCCGTCAGTACATGTGCATATAATCTCGCGAAATAAAAGATTTACGTAAGCTAAATCTTGAAGACTTGCAAATTATTTCATGTTCGTCTTAATATTGGATTGTTTGAATGGTGCGTATATAAACGTAACGTAACGCATTTAACTCTAAAGTGCCCCGATCCGATTATGAACTCGGCGTCACTGCTGTTTGTAAACAAGTCTGTTGTGATACATACGTTATGTGCCACACTGGACAGGCCTTGACTTTCTTCAACGGCAAATTCCTTTATAATCTTTTGTTTGTTTGTGATTTAATAACGCTCTCAGATTATGATAAGAAAAGTAATGACTTAGTTCGGCGGATGTTGTTAATTAAGTTTAGGTGCTCCATTCAGCATTCCGCTTATAAATGTAGCTTTAACAACATGTTAGATTGCAAAGCAAAAACAACGCAGTATATTTATGTCGGGTTGCATTTTAACCTCTTGTTATTGTTATAAAATACACTAATAACATGTTCAGTGGCTGGAAGACCACAATTCTTTAATTAATTATTGAGTGGCAACGTCCACCGCCAATCTGCACAAGTTACGATTGTTTGAAAAAAAGAAGTAGTGTTTATATACTATTTGACTATATAGTAGATTTAAAGTTGAAATTTGAGACACATCAATTTCTGAAACCCAAATGTAGAGCCGTGACGTGAAAAGACGAAATTTCATTTTCTGATTTTCTTTCTTTTTCCCCTTTTGATACCGAGGAAATAAAGGAATTGGTAAATTCTTCCTCGTACACTACGACACCTCGACATACACTGAAACTGGATATATTGTTGACGAATTCCGACGACGCTTTGAAATTGTTCAGATTAAGTTACACCTACACAAACGCGATACCATAATCCTTCGCGCCATAGACACAGCTACCCAACATTGCTTTGTATAATATTGATCTAGTATTTTTCGAGACCAGAGTCACGATAGCAGAGCGGTTGGGTGATCAGAATTCGGGTCAAAAGACCCAAGTTAGATCCCTAGGTGGCTCGTACCGATGGGCTTTTTTTAAAAAAACTTATGTACTCTCAACATGTCACGTTGTTCCAAAAAATGTCTTCGGTTGAAAGTGGGTCGAAAAGACTTGATTGATTATACCTCTGTTTTGGGTACTGGTTTTTACCCCAGTATTGGGAGTGGCATGAAGATATTTTTTTAAAACGCCTATCCTGCTGTCTGTCGGATACCATTAGCAGTATTCACGACGGTTCCCTTTCGTCTTTTAGAAGAAAGAGGGTGGTATATTTTTATGTCGTTATCATAAGGTGCAGTAAATAATAAATAAATAAATAAATATCTTCACGCAATTTCCAATACAAGGGTAGACAGAGGTCTTGTCTAGACAATTAAGTCCCTTCGACCCACCTTCCACAGACGATATTTTCGGGACAACGTGACAGGTGGTGAGCCCGTCGACGTCTTTATGTCCAAGCCAACGATATAATTCGTACATAAGTTTTTTGAAAAAACCCATTGGTACGAGCCTGCCACCTGAGGATCGAACTCGGGACTCTTGACTCGAAATTCCGTCGACCCAACCACTCGGCTATCGTGACTTTAATGAAGTGCAGATAACTAGTTAATAATAGGAATATAATACTATACTATGGTGGAACTAACCACATTATCGTGGAAAGAAGTAGCCGCTTTTTTCCTCAATGACCAGCATGGCTAATTTCTCTTTTTTTGAGAGGGTCAAACCCCTATGTAGGCTAAGTATCCCCACCACCTTTGCGAGTACGTCTGCTATTCCAGATACAATCTTATGTGGCGGATATTATTTGCTTCTTACAAATTGCATATGTTTTTTTATATCTCTTTATACCTCTATGAAAACATATGAATGTCTCTGTGCATCTCACACTTTAATAAACTTCAGTGCTTAAAATGTCAATTTACAATTTTATAGCCGTATATCTATTACGATATATAATTTACTAAAGTTGTTAGTGTAATAGTTTTCTGAAAGGATATTGAATTCTATCAAAGATATTGTAATGTGTATTTATTTTTAGAAGCCCGCCAGAAAGGTCATGTGTAGGTCATGTAAGGTCATGTTCGAAAGACACAAATGAAGATTTTTTGTAAGAAGAACTTTTCGCTAGAATCGTTATGCTATAATGCTAAAATAACGATGTTATTCAGGCACGTTGAGGTTATCGAAAGAGAATAAACATCGAACAAAATATGTTGGGCGGTGGGGTAGGTCGAGTCTCAGTTTAACACTCTTTTATTAGCTTGGTATAGACGTTTTTAATATATCGGAATATTTATATAAAATTCTTTTGACTATTATTTTTTTAATCTTTATGTCGTCCATTTTTTAATTCTGCTATTTACTATAGCGTTTTTTTTATTTCTTTAACAGTTGTTATTTATCGAATTCGGTGGAAGCAAATTGCTCAAATAAGGTACGTCAGGAGCACTCGAATATACCGCCAATACGATGAATGCCTATGTGTGTACGCGCATATCCGGAATTAATTCTGGGATTTACAAATTGTTTACAAAAACTCGTACAATAAAGCACAAATAGCTATTGACGCAGCGAAAAAATTAATAAACAAAATAAATACATTGTAATAATCAAAACAAACGTATACAACGTTATGATTGAGGTTCTAGGAACGCTTGGTCGAGTACCCTTATCAAAGTCGGGACAAAAAACCTTGTTATGGCATTATCAAGTTGTTTAGCTTTACTTTGTGTAATATAATATGGGCTTTTGTGTTGTTATTGCTCTCAATTTATGAAATGTAATCGATTGTAAGCTTACGTTATTTTTAGGCAAATAAAGCAAAAGCCTACCTTAAAGGTAGCCTAGATCAATCGTGTAGACCCTGAAGTTTATAGTTAACGATTGGTTTACTGTTGAGAGTGGGAGTTTTATCTGGTTTTGAATCCAATCTATATTTTCGGACCTCATAAAAGTAAATTCATAGCTTCAGATGGTTGTTAGTATTTGAAATAAAGTATTTTAAGTTATGAAACAGTAAACAGTATCCCGTATTGTGCTGTGATGGCGGCACAAGATTGTACCAGTTCACTTCCTTCGCGTGATCGTTGTAAGCGGCGATAAAGTAAAACCGTAGAATTGCAACAGCGGTCGGCAGATAAACTACAATTTCACTGTAAAATAATATCTTCACGCAATTCACAATACTGGGGTAGACAGAGGTCTAGTCTAGACTATTAAGTCCCTTTGAGCCACCTTCCACCAAGCCAACGATGTTATTCGTACATAAGTTTTTGAAAAACCCATTGGTACGAGCCTGCCAACCTGGGGATCGAACTCGGGTCTCTTGACGCGAAATTCCGACCACCCAACCACTCGGCTATCGTCACTTTTAATTTCACTGTAGTATTGAAAAGACGTAATGGTAAATTCTCTGTTGACTTTGGAAGTTTTAAAAGGCGCTTCATCTGCCTAGGAGACATCTTGGTTTGTATCATAATCTTACCTATTTCTAAGAACTGTTGTGTTCTGATTAGAAGGGTATAGAGAACCAGTATAATTATGGGTTATGCTTCAATACCTTTTTTCCTCGTTTTACTTCACAAAGCAACTGTAGTGACACTAGCCACTTGCTATAAGGATGATGAGGATGTCAGCTCGTTTTTCAGTCTAAAACCAAAGTTCAGATGCCGAGTATCTTTCTTTGCTAGACAAGGCAAAGAAAACGAAGAAATGCACCTGAACTATACTATAGGAGGTAGTAGGTAGAACTTGTTGAAGACTACATTCACCTGTGTTCTAATGATTAAGTGGGCAACGGGAAAATGGTAATAGCTACCGACAGATTGTGGGATACTTATCATAATATACCGAGCAATAGACCGGTGTCGGGCAGCAGCGTCTAAGGTGTGAGAGGTGTCTGTGACTGCGATCGCTAATTCTGTTACCAAGAGTGAGATAATGGCAAATCCTCCTTTCCGGATAGAACTACTTATCAGTAAAGAGTAATCACAAAACACTGAAAATCGTGTAATTAGGTAAGTAGGCGGTATTTTATCGTGATCTTCTGTTTAAAGTAAAGCCTGTAATTCCCAACTGTTCGGCAGACGCCATTTCATAAATATTTGAGAGAGATTGGAGCAAGGTAACGTCCGACACGTTGCTTCTGTGTGTGTTGGCGGACTTCAAACGTCCTTAAAATATTTTTTTCTATAATAATCATTTTTAGACGGCCAGCGTTTATCACGATGTTTTTCCTTCGCCAACGAGTTCGTCATAAATTCAGCACTTAAGACTTCTTTCAACAATTTGAGTGGTGCTGGCCCGTGATCTGGGTCGCTGGTGTAAAGCAAGCTCTGTACCACGACCACTAGGCTACCACATCTTCGTCAGTGGTGGTGGTAAATTAGATGTCTGAAATGCGTCGAAGGACTGCAGTTACCACTTACCACTTACCATAAGAATCTTAGTCCCCCTCTTCATTTCGATTCATACGAGAAGACCACTGCACCACTGATTAGTTGGTGCAGTGATTACGCTAATGCGCAGTGATTGTACTGGAACTTACATCGATAACCTTTTAACGTGCTCTAGACGTAACAAAAGCTGTGTACCAAATACATTACATTATTAACCTTATTTCGCTACGTATACTGTTAAATTTTGGTTACCATCCTTGTATGTTTATCGATATTATACGAAGAGCTTGTTATTCGAACGTAACCCTAATAAATTTAAACCTTATGTAGAATATTTAAGACACATATTGATACATACGGGTTGTTACATATTTAGTTGGTTTTGAAAAAGCTTTTAGTTATTACTGGCGAGCTTATAATGATAAGGTACAATATACATATAATTACATAGATTAGAAGTAATCATTTATAGTGATAAGCATCTATGGTTCGAGTACGAACATTCATATTCATCACACAAATGTTTGCCCCCTAGTGCGTCGAACCCGCAACACTTTGCATCCATCACCCACTACACTATCGGTACCTCGAATAATACCTTTACTAGCTAAATTGGAATATAGATTTATAAATTAAAAAGAAGCAATTCTAAATTATTCCCACGATTTACCCGCGTGTAAAACCGCGCGGCGAAACTAGTTCCATGATATTTAAATGCAAATACAGTAATTAAAGTCACGATAGCTGAGAGGTTGGGTGGTCGGATTTCGAGTCAAGAGACCCGAGTTCTATCCCCAGATGGCAGGCTCGTACGTGTGGGTTTTTCAAAAAACTTATGTATGAATCATATCGTTGGCTAGGAGAAAAAGACGGCGACGGGCTCACCACCTGTCACGTTGTCCCGAAAATATCGTCGGTGGAAGGTGGGTCGAAGATACTTCATTGTCTATACTAGGCCTCTGTCTACCCCTGTATTGGGAATTGCGTGAAGATAAAAAAAATACTGTAGACTTAACTATAACTCATTTTATGTTTGCACAACTAATAACTAGAGAAAATGCTTTCAATTTGTCCCCGAATGAACCTCGAAAACGTTGCCAAGGCTTACGCTTAGTATAGATTTAATAGAGATGTTTTTGTGACTTTAGTTTTCAAGCATTGCGTTGATCAATATTCTTATCCGATTACGGCAAAACTAAATGATGGTTATCATAGTAACAAAACTAATTGATTTAAATCGGATACCAAATGATCCGGTCAGTAATCCGGTTAGTAATAATTTTAATTAAAACATTGTTGGTAATCAATACTCACGATTGTGGTCTCTTGGTGGAACTTCGACATAAAATAAATTACAAATATTTGCAATTATAAGCACATAGGTGCAGTTACATATATAAAAATAGGTTGATTGACTACAGATAATTAAAATATCCCACCCTACTGTCCATAGGTGTCCTAAGACGATTAGTCTTTGAATATTGTAATGACTAAATTTAAATGATGGTAAAACACGTAATTGAGGTTGTACAGCTTACAATATTATTACTGTCGTATAAACAAAGGGTCAAGGCGCTTTAATGTCATGGTATCTTAGTAGCGGCACACAAAGGAACATTGATTTTGAATAATTAGGAGACATTGAGAAAAGCCGACCTTCCTGCTTCTATTTTGCTTACATTACACAAAACCATACCATCTAAACATTTTTTTATAATAGGCAGCTCCGGCGTTTTATTTTGACGTCTAGAATGTCATTTATGAAAAATGTCCGCTCCCTTTCTTCCCATGGGTGTCGTAAGAGGCGACTAAGTGAAAAGCCTTGAAAATATTATTGGTTACAGACAGATGGCGGGATCAGTTGGTCGTTCTCTTAAAAATACCAGCCTAAAATTGAGCAGACCGGTGAATGCCGGTAATGTCCAAGGCGCAAGCGTTTGATGATGCTGCACGTACTGTGATCGCCAATTCGCTGGCCAAGCGTGGCGATTATGGCAAATCCTTCCATACGATACTGGTCTATGACCTGGTGACAACAGTGCTGTACCTGTCACGTTGTTCTAAACAAGATTCAGTGAAATGTGTGTCCAAAGGTTCAAATTGTCTAGACCTCTGCCTACCCATGTATAGGAAATGAGTAAGAAAAAAAAAACTTAGCTCAAGTTTGGTAATATCGCGTGCTTTCACCGCAATTGCCCAGAACGAAAGGTCGTGGCAACAAGAGAATGCCAAGTTAGTCTTCATTGGCGTACATGACATATAGCGTTTTATGTGTTTTGTTGGCATGCAATGCCTTTGTATTATTAAAATAACAATTTATGATATGTTTGTATTATTTTTTTTAAAGTATGTCATTTGTTATGCTTTTTGTTATTGTATATATGCGAAATTTACAAAATCAATGCTATGAATTATTAAGAAAGTAAGTAAAAGTATTCTAAAACAGATTGTACAATTTAAAGAATAGACAAAACCAAACATTATTTGATATAATAACTTGTTTAAATCTCGCGAAACTTTATACATACAATTTGAAATGTTATGCTTAAAATTTGTGTAATCATTTATTCGTAGGACGTGATTATTTTAATTATAAAATTACATAAATACATTCGACCTTGCTGTCTGAAATACAATTTTCACAATAAAATCTCTAGTATATTGGTAAATCAATTATAATCTGTGTTGAATGGATATTGGCCGAAACTTTGAAGGAATGCACTAGCACTTGCTGATCTTTACCAGCGAGTTTATCTGCATCCACAAACATAATTTTAAAACACAAAATAATTTTATGGCAATCTCTCCATTCGGGGCTTAACCGTTACGATTTTATCACAAAACAACAAAAAAGATTTTATCATGTCACAAAATAACAAAATAAAAATAAATAAGTTATCCCGAAAATATCTTCAGTGGAAGGTGGGTCAAAGGAACTTATTGGGAAATGCGTGAAGATATTTATTTGTTATTTATTTTATTTAAAATTAAAAATCCTGTTGAGACCTTTGAAGGCCGCGGGTTCGAGTCCCTCCCATGTCAGTTGAAATTTGTAACATTTTTTCTCTTTAATTTAAATAAATAAATAAAAAAATAAAGATATTCACGCAATTCCCAATACAGGGGTAGGCAGAGGTCTAGCCTAGACAATTATGTCCCCTTGACCCACCTTCCATTGAAGATAGATAGTGAAGATAGTCTTTAATTTAATAACAAAAAGTTCAAAATAACTAATATGTTTAAAATAAATATTTTTTTATTGCATAACCTGTTATTAGAAAAATATACTTTGATGGAATATTTTTAAATCTATATACCCCCAGTATATAGATTTAAAAATATTCCATCAAAGTAATTTTCCATAACGTAATTTTTCGGCAGAGGTCTAGACTATGTCCATTCGACTCACGTTTCACCGGAGTTTATTTGGGACAATATCGAGCCGACGAAGTGGTGAGCCTGTTGCCATCTTAATGTCTAATCTAACGATATGAATTCTACATAAGTTGAAAAAACTCATTGGTACCTCCTATCTCCTGGGGATTGTTGAACTCAGTACTCTTTACTCGAATTCCGATCACCCAACCACACGGCTATTTACTGTCTAAGTAACAAATTAGCCTTTTCACTCTCTTGTCCAACTCTTACTGCTTAATGTGCTGCCGTTAGTGGTTTTTTTCGGACCGATATAACTTAGGGACTTAAAAGAAAAGAGCCTATACCTTTATCAAAGGCCGGAAACGCGTCTGCTATTCCTGAAGAAAGATTTTTTTTTTTTGATAACCATGGAGGAAATGTTTTATGCACGAATGTCCCTTGGCCGGGAGGCCACCGAAACGAACAGTGTCGGGCTCTCAGAAGGAGAAGCATACCGACTAAAACCATCCACGGGATGCTGTTGGCCCGGAGGCCTTTACAGCTTCGTCTAAGGAGACTTGCGAGGAAAGGCTCGCAAGTTAGAGTTGAAGACAATAATGGCTGCTGCTGCGAAGCGCTGCGTCCCCTAGAACGAAAGAGATGATTTCCGACATGGGGGAGGGGCCATGCGATCCGAGGGCCCCAGTTGGTTTGGAGGAAAATCTCCTCTCGGA
Organism: Sericinus montela; assembly: GCA_029286605.1. Lineage (NCBI taxonomy): Eukaryota > Metazoa > Arthropoda > Insecta > Lepidoptera > Papilionidae > Sericinus > Sericinus montela. Next base: position 3,410,838 of record JAGSMR010000014.1, read on the forward strand.
TCGCCTTGTGTTAACCTTTTAGTGACGACTACGACCACGAGAAAGTCTCGTGCTAGTCGTGAAATTACGACGATGGCGAGGTTGTGTAAGCCGCAGATCGCGGCTTGTGTCTGTGTGTGTGCGAAAGTACGTAGGGGGCGGGGCCTCATACGCATTGTTGACACGGGTGATTGCGTCATCATCGTCTATGATGACGCATTTCGGGCGCCTCAATTGAGGTGGTCCTGAAGAAAGAAGAAAGAAAGAAACATTTATTGCACATTGCAAATAATACACCACGAAATTAGTGAATTAATAATGATAAAAAATTTACAAATTTAAAGACGATTAATGAGATTCCTAAAAGAGATTCCTCTGGTATTGTAGGTATTCATGGGCGGAGGTGATCACTTACAATCACGTGAGCCACCTGCCCGTTTGCCCCGTATTGAATTAAAAAAAAAAAACAGTTCGTAACTGTACTGATCTTTTTTCTTCTAGAGAAACGCTGACACTCAGCGTGAAGCAACTGGACAAAAGTCTGTTCCTGACGCGCATGTTCAGGAAGTACACCAGGCAGCTGCACATCTACATTGACTGCAGCGAGGCGGAGCTGGAGCACTTCATTAACTACGTACTGCCGCAGTAAGTATTATTGAACCTTCAAGCTTTTGATTTAGCTGTCAACAGTCGAACAGTTACGACTAAGAGAGCTTTAAGAAGAGAGCTTTTTCGTCCCTGAAAGGCATGTAGCAGCTCCTCTAACGTTGCGGATGTTCGTAGGCTTCTGCGATCACTTACCATCTCTTAAGCAAAATCTAGCATTTCCCTGTAAAATAAATAAATATCTTCACGCTATTCTGGGGTAGACAGAGATCCAGACAATTAAGTCCTTTCGACCGGAGACCTTTCGTCTACGGAATAGATTTTTTTTTGGAACGGCGTGTCAGGTGGTGAGCCTGTCGCAGTCTTCATGCTCGTAATAGCTTTTGCCGTGCATAAGTTTTTGAAAAAACTCATTGGTCACTCCTGGCCTACCTCCTGGGGATCGAACTCGGGTCAGTTTACTCGGATTTTTTTTTACATCTTTATATGTAAAACATCTTTATAATATAGTAGATTAAAGTATAATGAAGGAAATAAACGAAATACATGCATGCCATGTTTTTCACTTTCCACGACGGGTGTCGTAAGAAGGCGACTAATACCTTTGGCTAAATATATTTGGTTACCAAAAGATGGCGGTATAACCATCTTGAAAAATACCAAACCAATATCAAATAGACCGGTGACGGGTGGCAGCTTCTAAGGTGTGTGGTCACAATCCGCTTCCAAAGCGTGGCCATAAAGCAAACCTTCCCGTCCGGGAGAGACCCAAGTCCTACAGTGACCTATTAAAATCAGTTTTGTTGATATGTTCACGCAATTCCTAATACAGGGGTAGACAGCGGTCTAGTCTAGACAATTAAATCCCTTCGACGCCACTTCCACTGAAGATATTTTCTAATAATCTCTGATGAATCTCTGATATTTTCTGGTAATCTCGTCGCCGTCTTTATGTCCAAGCCAACGATATAATTCGTACATAAGTTTTTTGAAACAACCCATCGGTACGAGCCTGCCACCTGGGGATCGAACTCGGGTCTCTAGATTCAAAATTCCGACCACTCAACCACTCGGCTATCCTGACTTATTTAATGTAGTTTTAATGGTGATAATGAATAGCAAGAAGTCATTTTAATAGCCTACAGGAAAACTTGAAACTAAAACCCTAAATATTGGCAATTCTATCCACGTAAAAGGGAACGCACTTGTTTGGTTTATAAGTAAAAATAAATTTTTCTATAATTTGGTATAGAACCGAGAACAACGCGTTCCTCGAATCGTTGATTGCAGCAATAAGATCAGCTTAGCATTAACATTGAAACCTGAATTATCGAAGTCTGTGTTACAATGCTGCGTAATATGTGTTACGCAACTAAAAATAACTTGTAATACGATTACGTGCGTATTAAATGATGTTAAACATAGGTTACAGAACGTATTTAAATGTAACAACTGTCTGTTAATTTTTTTTTTATTTATGTACACTACACACGTAAAAGTCACGATAGCCGAGTGGTTGGGTGGTCGGAATTTCGTGTCGAGAGACCTGAGTTCGATCTCCAGGTGGCAGGTATCGTTGGCTTGGTCATAAAAACGGCGACGAGCTCATCACCTGTCACGTTGTCCGGAAAATATCTTCGGTGAAAGGTGGGTCGAAGGGACTTAATTGTTGAGACTAGACCTCTGTCTACCCCTGTGTAGGGAATTGCGTGAAGATATTTATTTTATTTTAATTTATTTATGTACATAACGATATATGGTAGTCACGATAACAGAGTGGTTGGGTGATCGGAGTTCCAGTCAAGACACGAGTACGATGATAGGAACGTACCAATGGGTTTGGTATTAAATATCTTCGGTAGAAAATAGTCTCGACCTCCGTCTACCCATGTATTGAGAAAGGCGTGAAGATATTTATATATTCATGTACATACAACAAAAACAAAGTACCAATAAAATGAAGTATTTGTGCTAGGGTACTACTTGATCATAAACTAAAATATATTAATGTGGTGGGCTCACACCCATATAGGAGATTAATCTAACGGAGCAAACTTGGTGCGAATTATAAAACATTACATTAATGTTAATGTATGTAACAAATATGTACGTCAGTGGCGCACGGTTTTCATGGAGTCGTCCTGTTTGCGCTCCCGGGTTCGATTGCTGGATAGGAACATATTCTACTTTATTTATTTATTATTCATTTATTTATACACTTTATTGCACACACCATAACAGAAATATTATTAACAGGATATAGATTTAAAAAGGTTTTATGCAGTGGTTGTACAAAGGGCGGCCTTATCGCTTAAATAGCGATTTCTTCCAGGCAGACCTTTCACAGAGAATATTAAGTAAAAATTTCCCGGGGATGTGTACATATAAATAAGGAAGCACAATTAAATATATCAACCAAAAAATAATGAATAAATACTTTATTTTGGGTCGTTTGGTTATTTATTACATATGTTTTGTTAAAATAATTCATGAAACACGGTTTTGATTGTAGTTAGTGTATTAATTTATAGGCATACCTTTTTAATTGACTTTGATGTTCAATTATTGCCCTTTTTGGGAAACGGGTCCTCGATAGTAAGGAATACTTCGCATCTAAGACGCCACTGACTTGGCTGCAAATTTTTATCTTATATGTCCCGGGATGGTTTTCACGTCATCTTTTATCGGCATGTTAAGATTGGCGGTAGGTTGATATACCCGTTATCTATGGTTTGTTATATAATTTTCTGCTTATATTTGCTTTATTTGCCTTGATGACCTAGATTCGCTTCGGTTTCGATCTATTTTTAATAAGTAATAAATGTAAGTGATTCTTTTTTCTGCCGAAATATATAAACTTGGAATGTGAAATATTATCTATATATGTACATGTATATATGAAAATAAAATAACAAAAAAACACACCATTGCGGAGTGGTGGGGTGATCGAAATACGAGACAAAAGACTCGAGTTCGATACCTATGTGGTAGGCTCGTATCGATTGTTTTTTCAATCGTCTGGCCATCTGTCTTGTCCACTAGGACTTGTTTGTATATGTTATGTTATGAAATGTTAAATTATTAATTTATGGACGTACATAATAACTCTTGAATGTTTCCATTTCTACCCTTGTCTACATGCATACATAACGGGCTGTTAAAGTTTACAACAGAACTTGGGCATCTCCCGTGATGATTACGATCCTCCCCGAGTTTGCTATAATGACCACATTTAGCAAGCGGATTGATGATCGCAGTACCAAACACCTTGCACTTTAATTGCTGTTGCCCTTCACCGGGCTGGTATTTTTCGAGATGATAACAATCTGCATTCTGTCGGTAGCTAAGAAATTCAGGGCTTTTGCGTTAGATTCTTTTTAGGACACACAGGATAAAAGGAGTGACACTTACTAGCCTTAGTTATAAAGGAGAAACATCTAGATTTAAAAACGATGTTATTCTCTCATTCCATGGACCGAATTTGTCCGTAAGGGAAAGTCTATTAGAATTCTGTTACGAAACGTGGAAAGAATTTAGAACGTAACGCTCTACATATATAATGAGATAGCATATTTCTGTAGCATAAGTTCGCTATAACTTGCACAAGTCACTTATTTTTTTTATCTCTACGCAATTTTCCAATATTGGGGGACCCACGTCACCGACGTCAAATAGTCTTATTTTTTATAATTTTTTATATTTATTTAATTTTGTTTATCATATAAATATATTACCCAATTTTTTAATGATTTTAAAGCATATGAGTTATGGTGAACTTTTTGTTATTAAATTAAAGGGAAAAAATGTTTTCTCGCGACCTTTACCGAACCGTGCCACGGGTCGGTAAAGGACGCGTGTTCGTATCCCGCCCGTGTAAGTTGAAAATTTAAAAACATATTTTCTTTTTTATTTAATACTGACATATTCTTCAAAATATTATTGTGTCATAATTTACACATTAGTTGTACGTTATTGTATACAATACAGAGTGTTATTATAAAATGTTTAATCGGTAGGTTTGCGTTATGTATTACGTAATGAGCTATAATTAGCATAACACTGTTATAACTGGTGCTTGATGCGTACCATAAATAGATGTAAATCTATGTCCCCTGTGTTGTTTCCCTATGTCTGGGTAACAGACTTTTTTATTATTTAACTCTTAGCTCTGAAGGGCGCCCCATAGCCTGGTCTGCGGTACTACCAGGTCCATGGGGCCGTCAAGTCCTAGAACATAGATGTCTCATCTATTTATATTGTAAGCTTTAAGTGAAGTTAAGGAAGTCTACATCAGTTCAGGCCCTTTTAATTTCGAAACTGAGAAGTTATGGGAGGAAAACGGAGGAGAGAAAGAGGATGGAATAATATGAGTGATTTTATTCATCACATAAACATATTTAACTCTCAGCTCCAAAGGCTGGGTTACTACCAGGCTATTATATATAAGTCCTTGAACATATATGAGAATTGTTAGCTTTAAGTGAAGTTAGGAAGTTCACATCAGTTCAGGCCCTTTCACTTCGAAACTGAGAAGTTATGGGAGAAATACGAATTAGAGGAATACGAAGGAAGGTACTTGTTATTTCTAACAAGTATTTTCCTTCCAAGAGTCTATAATTTTATATTTGTGATTGCATAAAGGAATGTAGAACTTTCTAATTTGCTTTCAGATTCTTTGACACGCAGAAGTTAAACGAAGTAATTTTCATCGGGCCAAGCTACATTACACAAAGCAATAATGCACCGGTCGTTAAGTTGAAAAGGTATTTAAAAAAAATGATAATAAAATACTCTTAAATTTATTTTCATTAGACTATACATATATATCTGCCTGTCAAAGTTCACAGCAGGACGTGGTGTATGCCGACGGAATATTATTAATGCGTACAATTTTTTATCGTCGTAAAGCCTGGTGACACGGCCCTCCTAAAAGCCCCTACTGGGGTAGGTAAAGGTCAAGACAATGAATTCCTTTCGAAGCGTGGTTGGTAAATGGGTTGTTTCTGATTCCATAACACAAGTACTTCAGCTACATACTTTGGGACCAAGGTATGGGATGTTGTCCCTATCCATATATTTATTTATTACTTTATTATTAATACAGTGTTGAGTTTGTCTCACTATCTCTTTTGGGGTGTTCACTGAAAGACACGGCTTTGGTCCATACTTATATCTATCCATTTCTTTTTCCAGAAAAATAACAGAGAGCCTGCTGTTCAAACATCTGCATTGTATACAATCGTTGTCGTTTTTGGGCTGCGAGATGAGCACGTCGAAGAACGTGGAAAACGAAAATTATGAGGTATGTCGAATTTCTTGGATTCCTTTGTATGTTGTTGGTTGGGTGGTCGGAATTTCGAGTCGAGAGATCCGAGTTCGATCCCCAGGTGGCAGGCTGGTACCAATGAGGTTTTCAAAAACTTATATACGAAGTATATCGTTGGCTTAGACATAAAGACAGCGACGGGCTCACCACCTATCAAGTTGTACCGAAAATATCTTCGGTGGAAGGTGGGTCAAAGGGAATTGTCTAGACTAAACCTCTGTCTACCCTTGTATTGGGAATGGCTTGAAGATACTGTTTATGTATTTAAATGAAAAGAAAATGAAGAAAATAGTAGTTGAATATTCAATATGATAATAAAGAATAGTAATAGAGTTATTAATATTATATTATATAACATCTCTTTGCAATTTTATACTATAAAAAATATGAAGAGGACTAAAAATATAATCATCAGCTATTGTACAAAAAATGTATTATGTAATTGTCGTGCATGAAATAAAAGGCTATTTTATTTAATTTATTTAATATGATAATACCCACCTGTATTATCATATTGAGACATTCTAGCAAATAAATTATTATTCAACCACCACTCCTCTATCGTGGTTCTCACTAATAGTAGACAAACAACAGTTGTAGAGCCACGCATCAGCTTTTGTTGTTGCATGTATGGGCCGGCTCGACCGGGGAAGTACCACGAACTCACAGAATACCGGCGTGAAGTAGAAGTATAACAAACTTCTGCGTTTCGTCTGGTGAGTGCAGGTAACCGGAGGCCCACACATCCCCCTCCCCCAATACGGGGCACTTTAAGGCAGGCAACGCATCTGCTATGCCTCTGGTATTGCGGGTGTTCATGGGCGGCGGTAATCATTTACCATCACGTGAGCCGCCTGCTCGTTTGCCGCCCTTTTCTATAAAGAAAAAAAAATTATAACCTTCGTTTCGCAGCACAAGCACTTCGACTACTACTCCCGGCCTCTTTCGTTCGAAAGCGTGTCCTCGCCCGCCGACACAGTGCTGTCGAGGAGCAACGTTGGTCTCATGGTGTTTTCCACGCTGCAAGTAAGTACTGCCTTATTATCCTTATTAACTCGTGTGCTCCTGGTACCTTGATTCACGAGAATCGTAAGTACAAACAGTAAAGTGTAAGTACAAAATTAAAGTTACGATAGCTTAGTGGTGGGGTGGTCGGAATTTCGAGTCGAGAGACCCGATTTCGATCCCCAGGTGGCAGACTCGTACCATTGGGTTTTTTCAAAAACTTTTGTAAGAATTTATCGTTGGCTTGGACATTGAGACGGCGACGGGCTCACTACATGTCACGTTGTCCCGAAAATATCTTCGGTGGAAGGTACTTAATTGTCTAGACTAGACCTCTGTCTACCCCTGTATTGGGAATTGCGTGAAGATATTTTTTTTTAAACAGTAAAGTGCAAGTACAGTAAAATATTATCACGCCATTCTTAATACAGGGGTGGACAGAGGTCTAAACAATTAAGTCAAATAAAGTGAAAAAATTTTTGACTTTATTTGACTTAATCACCACACGACGGGTGAAGAAAAATTACATTTTTGTGGCGGATCTGGTTGATATGGTGCAGAAAAAGGTTAGCTATCCATCAGATCGGGTGTTCGCGACCTGTGGGGGAATGCTCCTCAGCCAGTGAACTATCAGTACTCCTATATATATGCGTTGAATCGGAAGAACTTCGATAGCGCGATGTACGGTGTTGTATGTTTCCCGCAATGTCCACTGAACTACAAATGTGAAGACATAGATGGCGCCATATTTGAGTCTTGTATTTATTATTGATGTCTGCATTTTTTAAATAGTTGATCATATGTCAATAAATGAATATAATATTTCGAAGGTGTCAAAGTCAAAACTATTTTATTCGGTTTAGGCTTGTTGTAGCTACTATGAACACTAAAAACTATAACGACTGAGATATAGGAGACTGAGGTATAATCTTAATTTTTTTAAATACATCTTATTAATAATGTAGCATTTTATAATAGAAATTCATACATGAGAGGCATTGCATAAATTTGTGAAGATACGCAAACTAGCCTATGTAAACTTTTAGTTCCTGTCGTGGTTGTCATAACGTTTTTTTAAATACAAATTGCCTCTTATCTAAATTGGTTAGAAGAATAACACAATGATATTGATTTCAGCACATAACCGTAGACTACGACAGCATTAACACCGAGGCTCTGGAGACGCTTTCCCATCTGACTCTGTTCAAGTGCCTCACGCTGAACATCGCCGGGCGGAGGAGACTGGCGTTGGATCCGATCGACTGGCAGCGCCTTCACCCCTTCTACCCGAACGGGCTGGACGTATCCGTTAACATTGTCAGTTCTATTGTCTACGGCGTAGAGTTTATTTTCAGTATGAATCTAGTATGGTTTTTATCTTTGCGAATTTCCTGATGCAGAGGTAGGCAGAGGTCGAGAGATTTAAGCCTCTCGAGCAACGTTTCATCGGAGCTTATTTTTGGAACGGCGTGACAGGTGGTGGGGCTGACAGTTGACCTTGCCTTCGAAGGTAACGGTTGCGGGTTCGAGTCCCACTAGGGATAATATCTTCATTGCTCAGTCACCTTGTACGAATTTCAAACTTATCGCGATCATATTAATTGAAATTCGAGTCTAGAGACCCGAATTCGATCCGCAGGTGGTAGAATCGTACCAATGACTTTTTAAAAACTTACGATTTTTATCCTTGGATTGGACATAAAGTTGGTGACAGGTTTACCAAATGTCGCGTTGTCAAATATTTCTTCGGTGAAAGGTGGGTCGAAAGGACTCAGTCCGACCCTCTGTCTACCCCCAGTATTGAGAAAGGCGTATTTTTATTTTCATACGCAGCTTGAACAATATTTCCTTTGCCAACAGATCGCTTTACCTGCGCGAAAGCTGAACGATGTGATGGAGAAAGTGCTGGTGGAAGGTTTGACACTGACCTCGCTGAAAGTCATGTTCTGCAGAGTTGTAAGTGTTATATCTTGTAGTTGTAGCTTCCACTTGATGTAACTGTGAGGTTACCTAAAAATGCCTTTACTTATTGCCTATATTGGGTATATTACGAGGCGGGATACTATTCGGTTGATTGTTCCATTTGTCCATTTGTGATGTAGCAAAATTACGCCTGTATGAAGTAGAGGTAAAATAATAATAATAATAATAATATATGTCACAAAACTTGGGTGTCGATGAGGCTGGCATGAAACAGTCGGTTAGCGAAGTGTTTTTTGCACGCCTGACAAAAGTGCTTAACAGCTATTTGTCGGGCGTGAATAAGGCGCGCGCATTTAACGGCTGGGTCATGCCAGTCCTGATTTATACCTTCGGCATACTCAGGTGGACTCAAACTGACCTTAACGCCCTGGACCGAAAAGTCATCCAAGGTCGTCAGTAATGAGGCTGTACTTACCGCGGAAGCATGGCGGGAGGGGCTTTTTAAGCGCTCTCACCATGCACAATCGCGAGGTGTGCAGCCTCCGTAATTACTTTCTGGCGAAATCGGATGATTCGTTTTACGCAGACGCCGTTATAAGTGATAAAGGACTTACCGCTCTATCTTTGGCCGACGAGCAATGGCAGGACCCGGGAGTACAGAGCGTTTCCGACCGGAAGACCGTATGGAAGGAGAAAGAGCTCCATGGGAGGTTCTACAAGGTTCTACATGAGCCGTTCGTAGATACTGTCGCCTCCCTCAACTGGCTACGTTTCGGTGACCTCTTTGGGGAAACCGAGGGTTTTGTCTGAGCGATACAGGATCAGGTTATTAAGACGAACAACTATCGGAGATACATCCTAAGGGATGGCACCGTCGACATCTGTCGAGCTTGTCGGCATCCTGGGGAGTCGCTTCGGCATGTCATCTCCGGTTGTTCCATGCTTTCTAACTCTGAGTATCTGCATAGACACAACTTAGTAGCCAGGATTTTACATCAGGAGCTCGCCCTTAAATACGGTCTCGTCGGACGGAAACTTCCTTACTATAAGTACTCTCCGGAGGCCGTGCTCGAAAATGACCGCGCCAGGCTCTATTGGGACCGGCCCATCATCACGGACAGGACGATTCTGGCAAATAAGCCTGATATCGTGTTGATGGACCGGGCACAGTCAAGGATATTTTTGGTGGACATTACCATCCCGTATGACGAGAACCTCGTGAAAGCCGAAACAGACAAAAAGACGAAATATCTGGACCTGGCTCCCGAGGTGACCGACATGTGGGGTGGGGTGCCCGCTGAAATTATTCCTATAGTTGTTTCTGCGAATGGGTTAATCCCAGTCAGCATCGCTGAACATCTGAGGCGACTGGGACTCCGTGACGGACCGCTCCGAGCTCAAATGCAGAAGGCGGTGCTCCTCGATACAGCCCGCATCGTCCGCCGGTTTCTCTCCCTGTCGCCCTAACCCTCGGCCGTCTGGTCTCCCCTGTCGAGGGCTTCCGTCTGGTTGGGTCTTAATATTTATTTATTATTTTTATGTAGGGTTTATAACGTATATATTTTATAGTACTTTATTTATTTAATTTTATGTATTTTTATTTTTATGTATATAAAAACCCAACCAAACGAGAAAATATAACAAATACCCCATAATAATAAATAAATATCTTCATGCAATTCCCAATACAGGGGAACCTAGACAGTGGTCTAGTCTAGACAATCGACCCACCCTCCACCGAAGACATTTTCAGGACAACGTGACCGGTGATGAGCCCGTCGCCGTCTTTATGTCCAAGCCAACGATATAATTCGTAAAGTCAATATGAATCGTATATAGGTTTTGAGAAAACCCATTGATACGTGCCTGCAACCTGGGGATCGAACTCGGGTCTAACTCTCGGTCTAGGGTATTACTAAATTAAATTAATAATTAATTGAATATCTAAATTATTCATAATTTATAACCACATTTTTAAAGTATATCATATTGTTTCAGTTTTACGCTCCACTTCTCAGTCATTTGGTGACTTACTATAAATCGACGCTAAGAGAACTTGTGTGGGTCGACTGTCCCTACGACTCTAAGACTGGCAACAGAGGTGTGAAGAACTGCCTGGATGTTGAGGTATCCTACATTTTAAAAATATTAAACATGAGAAAAAGTTTAAAATAAATTACTGTGACGGACAACAGCTTTACACTAATAATGTTGACAGTTTTTCAAATGAAATTCATTTTATTAACAGATATGTACGAGACGATTTATAGATAGTAAACAAAACGGCCTTAAAAGTCCAGTCTAAATGGCCTTAAAAGTCACTCTCAGCTCTCACCACGTTTCGCAAGTGGATTGGCGATTGCACTACAAGACACTTCGCACTTTAACCAAAGCTGCTACCAGTCACCTGTCTATTAGATTGTGGTCTGGTATTTATCGAGATATTTGTCTGGTATTTACGAGGTATAGGTTATCCCGCCATCTTTCGGTAGCCAAAGATATTTTCAAGGCTTTTCCTTTAGTCGTTTCTTACGAAAGCCACGGGAAGGAAAGGTGTGGTGTGTAAAATTTCATGCGTGAATTTGGTTTGTCGGTAACTACTCTTAGAATATTTTTACGGATAGATTATAGGAATTTTCTACGGATAGCTCTGCATTCAGTTTACGAATCAAATTCAAAATTAGGCTATATTTAAAAATTCATATATTAGATTTGAATGACTGTAAGTGTAGAAATACGACAAAAAGTGGTGCGTGATACATTAGCTATAACGAATCAATTTAAGATACCACCCTAATTTAGTCGTATTATCTGTCATGTGAAACGATGCGTTACGTCAGTTTCTCTTGTTGTAGTCAGCTGATCATTGTCCGCCATGTTGGAATAATACCGGTATCTCTAAAAAAAGTAAACAAATAATGAAATCGTTGACATAAACATTTAATCTCGTATAATGAGCTTATTCTTGGATTAGTATATGGTAACACAAAAACATTGTTTACTCCGGATTAACTAGCGATTTATTCTCAAATAAAACTTTATTCTAGTTTCGGCTTCAGTAATCGGGCTTAAGGAAGTAAGTCCTAGATAGTACTCAGGCTACTCTTAGAGTAAAAATATTGTATGTAAAATTATTTCATAAAATACATCTTTGGTGCTATTAAATATTTGAAGTAAATATTTTTTTAATTAAGCTTCTTACGTTTAATGTATAGGCAGACTTAATGCCTGCGGCATTTTCTACCTTTGGGTGATGCAGAGATGAGATGAAGAAGGTGAAGGAGATATATATGATAGAGACACAATTAAGTAAAACAAAATATTAGTATACATTTCTACAAACATACATACAAATAAAAGTGCAAATAAATACATACAAATATACACTTACACAGATTAAATACCTAAATAATACAATGAATGACATTAATAAACTGATATTACGATGATTATGCCAATGTTTTAGGAGGTGATCTTTCACCATCATCTTAAAAGCGTAACGATTCTTGGACATCCTGATTTCGAGAGGAAGTGCATTCCAAAGCAGAACGGATTGCACATGAAAGGAGGAATGGATAAAGCCTGATGATGGGAACAATGAAGCTTTAGGTTGTTGGTGACCGAAGGTTTCTGTCGTGGTTAGAGCTTAGGTATTTAAATAGGAAAGATAAGTAGGAAGGTGCAGCGGGAGATGTTAGGATAGAGTACAGGGTTGTGAGTACACGCAAACTTACAGCGTTAATGTTACCTTTAAAAAAGAGGACTCAGTATTACTTTTTATTTCAGTTTTGCGAATGTTTGTTTTGCAGGGCGATATGTGCGAGGTGAACCCATTGATACTGATATGTTGGCAATGCGTAAATCTTACGAGACTTGTCATTCATGGTATGTACTTACTTATCTTTTTTTAATATTTTCTTTATTATATAAAAATGTTATAATTTATGTGTTTGCAAATTTTAAAGTAGTTACAAGACGCGGCTTTGGAAGAAAAATGTAAGTTCTTACTGGCTTATAAAAAAGGTATCTTCACGCTATGCCCAATAGCCCACTATTAGGCAAAGGTCTAGACAATTAAGTCCTTCGAACCACCTTCCACCGAAAACATTTTTTTGACATCAACTTGACAGGTAGTCAGGCTATCGCCGTCTTTTAATCCAAATCAAATATATAAATCGCACATTAGTTTTGAAAAAACCCTCATCGCTACAAAACTAACACCCGAGGATCAAATTCGGGTTTCTTTGACTCGAATTTCGATCTGCCAACCACTCGGCTATCACAACTTACACGTTTTCATAAAGTCTATAGCAGGAGGTATGCCTCTTCTATTATTTTCTCTGCGATACTTTTCCATATATTTATTCCGTCCGTCTATAGCCTTTTTTATTATCAAGTATTTTTTTTAATCGCCTCTTTGTTAATACCCAAAGGAAAGAAAGACTGTGGTAATATTCTTTTAACCAAGAGCTTATACTTCTTAACAGGCCAATAATAGGTATTAATTGAAAACAATTGTAACATATCTCCGCAGAAACCAACATTTCTTAACTTATTTAAAAGAAAAGTGGGTGAAATTTTCTTTGAAAAGTTTCATTGCAATCTGTTTATACTACGTCAAGTTCATGCCGGCTTTAGTCAAATATTATTTTCGTATCAGGGTCATCTTCAAGCCCTTATATAGGTCTTGCGGAGTTCGGGTCTCGAGGTGAACCTCTTTTCCCTGGCGTCATCACAAGGGTTTGCTCCTGGGTATCACTTTTTGTGGTTTGTAGTTTGAAATGTGTTTATTTCACGGTTACGGTTTGCCGGCTTTCTTTAGTAGTAGTTCGTAATTCGATTGTGTTCTTAAGATTCCAAAGGCAGAGCCTTTTCTGGGTCTTATCGCCATTGTTGGTATTGTCCGGGCCAGGTGCCTGGTGTTCTGGTAGCCCCTGTGCTCTTATTCGCACCTCTGCAGGAGAAGAAGAAGAATAATCTCTCGCTATTGGTAGCATCGGTGTGTCCATGAACTCCTGGAAGTATTTATGCGTACTTTGATAGCGGCCACCAGAGAAAACCTGGTGGATCTTACCGATGATGCAGCCACTTCCACATCATAAGCAACATAAGAAAAGATGGTTAGCGCTTTCTTTTAGTCATGCTGTCTTGCTTGTGCGAGGATGGTGTGAAAGTGATGGACCGTAGACGCCCATTTATCACGTCCCCACTTCACCCTTTTACCTCCTGCCATTCGGGGTTATGACCTTCTACCCCCATGCCGTATGCTTTTCGTTGAGCTTGCCAGCCTTGATGGCAGGAGTGCTGTGGTAGAAGAATGCCCGGACGATGCGCTATATTCTGAGAAGGGTCCTTAACCCTGCTTGGGAATCGTAGATAGCCGCAAGAGGCATATTTTCTGCGGGGGTTTTCCCCTCGCCTTGGTTTACATCGGGAAGTCCGGGGTTTTTTTTATAAAGAAATAGTATACTGTCTTGACAGTGGTAGAGCCATCAGCTTTTGTTGTTGCATGAATAGGCCGGCTCGACCAGGGAATTACCACGATCTACGGCCGGCAACGCATCTGCAATGCCTCTGGTATTGCGAGTGTTCATGAGCGGCGGTAATTATGAATGATGGTAATTAAGATAATTAATTAATTAACTAATCACATAGCTGATGCGCTGCCTCCCTTAGGGGGGTGTGTGGGCCTTCGTACTTACCATCACGAGCCACCTGCTTGTCTGTGTCGTAGCCAGTGTTCTCTTGTCCCTGAGTTAATTTCCGAATAGAGCCGAAGTTTAACAATAAAATTTGCTATCGTCATCTAATGTATGATGCGTGCGCCTATGTGCAAGTCACACGCTTAGGTTTTCGTATGTGTATGTGTAATATAAACAAACGTGCGCAGGCTACTGGGTGTCGCAGTACGACCTGTTGGGTTTCGTCCGGCTGCGCAAGACGCTGCGATGTTTGGAGGTGTCCGCGGTGCGCGCCGCGCCGCGCCTGTGCAGGTGTGTGTACAGTGCGCGCGCCGCGCCGCGCCTTCGATGCAGGTGTGTGTACAGTGCGCGCGCCGCGCCGCGCCTCGTGCAGGTGTGTGTACAGTGCCGCGCCGCGGCTTCGTGCAGGTGCGTGTGTGTACAGTGCGCCGCGCCTTCGTGCAGGTGTGTGTGTGTGTGTACAGTGCGCCGCGCGCCGCGCCGCGCCTTCGTGCAGGTGTGTGTGTGTACAGTGCGCCGCGCCGCGCCTTCGTGCAGGTGTGTGTGTGTACAGTGCGCCGCGCCGCGCCTTCGTGCAGGTGTGTGTGTGTACAGTGCGCCGCGCCGCGCCTTCGTGCAGGTGTGTGTGTGTACAGTGCGCCGCGCCGCGCCTTCGTGCAGGTGTGTGTGTGTGTACGGTGCGCCGCGCGCCGCGCCGCGCCTTCGATGCAGGTGTGTGTGTGTGTACAGTGCGCCGCGCGCCGCGCCGCGCCTTCGATGCAGGTGTGTGTGTGTGTGTACGGTGCGCCGCGCCGCGCCTCGTGCAGGTGTGTGTGTGTGTGTGTGTGTGTGTACAGTGCGCCGCGCGCCGCGCCGCGCCTGTGCAGGTGTGTGTGTACAGTGCGCCGCGCGCCGCGCCTTCGTGCAGGTGTGTGTGTGTACAGTGCGCCGCGCGCCGCGCCTTCGTGCAGGTGTGTGTGTGTGTGTACAGTGCGCCGCCCCGCTCTTCGTGCAGGTGTGTGTGTGTGTGTGTGTGCAGTGCGCCGCGCCGCGCCTTCGATGCAGGTGTGTGTGTGTGTGTGTGTGTACAGTGCGCCGCGCCGCGCCTTCGTGCAGGTGTGTGTGTGTGTACAGTGCGCCGCGCCGCGCCTTCGATGCAGGTGTGTGTGTGTGTACGGTGCGCCGCGCGCCGCGCCGCGCCTTCGATGCAGGTGTGTGTGTGTGTGTACGGTGCGCCGCGCGCCGCGCCGCGCCTTCGATGCAGGTGTGTGTGTGTGTGTGTGTACAGTGCGCCGCGCGCCGCGCCGCGCCTGCAGGTGTGTGTGTACAGTGCGCCGCGCCGCGCCTTCGTGCAGGTGTGTGTGTGTACAGTGCGCCGCGCCGCGCCTTCGTGCAGGTGTGTGTGTGTGTGTACAGTGCGCCGCGCCGCGTCTTCGTGCAGGTGTGTGTGTGTGTGTGTGTACAGTGCGCCGCGCCGCGCCTTCGATGCAGGTGTGTGTGTGTGTGTGTGTGTACAGTGCGCCGCGCCGCGCCTTCGTGCAGGTGTGTGTGTGTGTACAGTGCGCCGCGCCGCGCCTTCGATGCAGGTGTGTGTGTGTGTACGGTGCGCCGCGCCGCTCTTCGTGCAGGTGTGTGTGTACGGTGCGCCGCGCCGCTCTTCGTGCAGGTGCGTGTGTGTGTGTGTGTACAGTGCGCCGCGCCGCGCCTTCGTGCAGGTGTGTGTGTGTACAGTGCGCCGCGCCGCGCCTTCGTGCAGGTGTGTGGGTGTGTACAGTGCGCCGCGGCTTCGTGCAGGTGTGTGTGTGTGTACAGTGCGCCGCGGCTTCGTGCAGGTGTGTGTGTACAGTGCGCCGCGCCGCGCCTTCGTGCAGGTGTGTGTGTGTGTACAGTGCGCCGCGCCGCGCCTTCGTGCAGGTGTGTGTGTGTACAGTGCGCCGCGCCTTCGATGCAGGTGTGTGTGTGTGTGTGTGTACAGTGCGCCGCGGCTTCATGCAGGTGTGTGTGTGTGTACGGTGCGCCGCGCGCCGCGCCGCGCCTTCGATGCAGGTGTGTGTGTGTGTGCAGTGCGCCGCGCCTTCGCAGGTGTGTGTATAGTGCGCCGCGCCGCTCTTCGTGCAGGTGTGTGTGTGTGTACAGTGCGCCGCGCGCCGCGCCGCGCCTTCGATGCAGGTGTGTGTACAGTGCGCCGCGGCTTCGTGCAGGTGTGTGTGTGTATAGTGCGCCGCGCCGCGGCTTCGTGCAGGTGCGTGTGTGTATAGTGCGCCGCGGCTTCGTGCATGTGCGTGTGTGTATAGTACGCCGCGGCTTCGTGCAGGTGTGTGTGTGTGTGTACAGTGCGCCGCCCCGCTGCCGCCGACGTGCAGCACGCTGCGTCCTCCTGCAACATAAGAACATTTTAACAGTAGTAGAGCCACGCATCAACTTTTGTTGTTGCATGAATGGGCCGGCTCGGCCGGGGAAGTACCAAACCTCACAGAATACCGGCGTGAAGTACAAGTCTAACAAACTTCTGCGTCTCGTCTGGTGAGTGCAGGTAGCCGGTGACCCACATCTTTTTCAAACGCCGGCAACGCATCTGCTATTCCACCGCTCGCAGATGTTCACGGGTGGCGGTAATCACTTGCCGTCACGTGTGCCGCCTGCTCGTTTGCCTCCCTCTTCAATTTACAACAAAACAAAAACGAAAGCCCCCACTCTGAGTGGACCGTCGCCTGACCGCGGCGCGACGTTGCAGTGCGTGAACGAGCACGCGGAGTTCGCTTCAACGTATCTAAAACGAAAGCCCTCCATTCCGAGTGGACCGCAGCCTGCTACGCGTACGTACGTACGACGTACCGCGTGCGGGCGACGTGTGTGCACGTGAACGAGCATGCGGAGTTCGCTTCTACCCACCTAAAAAAAACGAAAGCCCTCCATTCCGAGTGGACCGCCGCCTGACCGCGTCGCGACGTTGCAGTGCGTGAACGAGCAGGCGGAGTTCGCGTGGCGGCCGTGCGCGCGCGGCGCGCTGCACGCGGGGCTGCGCGCCGGCGCCGCGCCCGCGCAGCGCGCCGACTACGCGCTGCGCGAGCTGCGCCGCCCGCCGCCGGTGACGACTTCGCACTACTAATACTTACACTACAACTTATGTCTCAATCACCACTCACTTACAGTGGCGGAGCCACGCGTCAGTTTTTGTTGTTGCACGAATGGCTGCCGGTGACGACATCTCACTACTGGCACAACTTACGTCTCAATTACCACTTACAGTGGCGGAGCTACGCGTCAGCTTTTGTTGTTGCGCGAATGGGCCGGCTCGACCGGGGAAGTGCCACGACCTCGCACAAAATACCGACGTGAAGTGGAAGTGTAGGGAGGCAACGCATCTGCTATGCCTCTGGTGTTGCGCGTGTTCATGGGCGGCAGTAATCACTTAACATCACGTGAGCCGCCTACTCGTTTGCCTCCCTTTTTCTATAAAAAAAAAAATTTTACCACCATCAATTTGTCAACTTTGAAAATTTGCGTGTGGCCAATTTTGAAAAATATTTGAAATATAAAAAAAAAAGAAAAAAACGTATTCATGATTGATGTTTGATTCTAATTTACGATATCTAAATAAATATAGGGTTGGACACAAATGGACTTTCTATTGCTCCAATTTATCCAATTATTCAAAAATTGTCAATGTCCTGATAATTACGAACAATCCAAAAACTATTTGCCAAATCGATCAATCGTGCGTGCTCAAGCGACTCAAATGTGTTTTTTATAGAGGTTGTATGCATAAAATATGCCATGTATACAATAATATCGAATCGCATCGTGTTTACATAAAAATTTGTTCATTTACTACTTATTATATAAATTGGTATTTCAAATGAATCTACAAGTGAAATTAGAACTGACAAATTTGTTATTGTCTTAAACAATAACATATGGTACGACATAAAGTATATATATGGTATACGAAATCAATGTTATCATATTTAAAGTTGTTATTAAATAATTACTTCGCACCATTCCGCATGCACATATAAAAAGATATGTGTTACCTGGTCCGAAGAGAAGAAGAGCACCACCCTCCCTCCCACAGGTGCATGCACTAATTCCACTGTATGCACCACCATCACCACTACACTCAAACCAGGTAACATATACCACCAACGAAAACGCGACACGTGTTTCGCGTTTTCGTAATTTCGAAGTAATTATTCAATAACAACTTTACAATGAATTTCCGCAAAGTATCGCCTGAGTCAATTAACTATGTTATCATATTTATTATTATTATCATATTTATTATGTATGTCTTGAAAAAAATTTCATAAATTTCGTATTGAAATTGAACATTTTCAATAAGTTATTAGCTTCTACCACCTAAATTAGAGTCACCTAATTTTATTTATACCTAAAATTAGTTATACTAAGTTATTATAATTTTCTTTTTTAACTAATTGTTTCCTATACAGGTTGTATTGCCTGTTACTCATAGACAATAAACAATGAAATGAAATGAAGAAACGAGGGAGTCAAAAAACGAAATCACAGAGGTACCTGACAAAGACCATCTTTGCGATTGTGTGTAGATGATTGTTGGCTAAAGTTAAACACAAGGTCTAAATGTGGAATCCTGATGCAACCTGTGTCACCGGCGATCTCATATAATAATGGCGCAATCATTTCTCTTAACAATTAAAATGCGCGCGAAAATTTGACAAACGAGCATTGCCTAAACCTATATATGACTGCGCCATTAGAATATAAGATTACCGAGATTCAATCAAAAATTTCCTATTTTATTAAGTATATTGTTATGATTTTGGCATTCTTTATTAGATATAAGAAAATATGTTTATAAAAAAAAATCTTAATGTTGACAAATCGATCTTTATCGTGTATTGAATTAATTTAATTGCCATCTTAAAATATATAAGAGTCATGGCCTAATATTTATTATATTGCCATTACTTAAACGGATTTCAAATAACCTAAAAATAATATGTTTTCAATTATTTAAATCCGTTTTTAAATATTTGCTCTTCCAAAGTTCCTGACACAACACCTGTACATTGAGCGAATCTGTGAATGTAATCTGCTATAACATAAAAGCTTATATAACATCACAGATTTTGTAGACTATATATAATAAACTATGTATATTAAAAATATATTTTATCACAATTATTCGTAGAATATACGTTTAGATATTTTCATTCTACTGCATGTAAATAGCTTTAAAGACTAAATAAATATTTAGCATTTTTCACATCAATGTACCTAAGCAATTAAATTTACCATTCTGAGTATATTAAAAATATATGTGTTAGATGTAAAAGAGTCAATTTATACCAAATTACTTAAAAAAATATAACATCCCCACCTTTATTGACAGATCTTCAATAAACTTTTTGCTTTTAAAATTGAAAGATCATGTCCCGTAACGAATGTATATACAATAACTCGTAGACAACATTGAGAATAGCCGATTGATATGTTTACTGGCAACAACTCTCAAATTTACGAATTTATCGCGTAGTTAATAAAATCAAAGAGAACGTATGATTCGTTAAAGTGAAATATCAAAATTCGCTTGCTCGCCAAACTATCCGGTTAAAGTGATTGCGTTTAGAATAAAAAAAAATAATTCGTCACAATTACGAAAAACATCTAGAAAATTAAAATAAATTATAGTAAAATATAAGAAATAAGTGTATTAGCGATAAATTACACAGCGAATTTATACAACTATTACAACAATA
The DNA here is from genome assembly GCA_029286605.1 of Sericinus montela. Classification (NCBI taxonomy): domain Eukaryota; kingdom Metazoa; phylum Arthropoda; class Insecta; order Lepidoptera; family Papilionidae; genus Sericinus; species Sericinus montela. Next base: position 3,431,099 of record JAGSMR010000014.1, read on the forward strand.
ATAAAACTCCAGTGGTCACACTTGTAATGCCTTAATGACAAATTAGAAATTGAAATAAAATTTGTTCGATTTATTTTCATGTTGTGATACCATTCTACGTTATCTAATATTTTATTATATCTGTTGTTTTTATTAGTTTACCAATAAATCACTTAAATAAGTTTAGATTCTTCGTAGATTATTATAACTTAAACCTTTTAAATCCTTTTTTCCTGACAAGTTATCAATCGAACAAATTTTATGTAACAGAAATAATAAGGCGATGTCAAGTTTACGAAACGCGAATGTTAATAAAATATTTCCTATGTAAAATCACAGTTTTTTAAAGATTGATTGGCGATGCAAGTCGAAATGTAACATCAAGATAAGTTGTAGTGTAGTTATGATGCGTGGGAATGCGAATGGGTTGTTAAACATCTAGTCAATGTGGGAAACTATAGATATCTCAACCACCGCGTCTGCCTACTGTCCTATAAAAATCAATGCACAAAATAGTAACGAAGTATTAAAGATACATATTATTATTAATATCAACGGTATAGCTTTAAGAGAAGATAATCTCACGATACTTACTGTATATAATACAGTAATTTTATTATACGAAGTGCCACTCTGCTATTGTAAGAAAACGTGCAAAACGAACGACTACTAAGTAGGTGATAGGGATCCGAGCAGCGATTCTCGCGTGTATAAACGATATTTTTAATAACAAACACAGACACTGCATTTATCGTGGCAGCAAAATAAATTACGTTGCACTCCTCGAATTAAAAAAAAAACATACATACGTGTCAAAAGCGCGCGAAACTTAAAAGGTGCAGGTTATAAACAAATTATGTGGGGATCGGGACAGAAGATTAATTATGATATTATTAGCGTTATTGCTTTAATGCAGCCAAAATTATTTTATTGTAGCGAATAATTAGTCCGTCCCTATATCACAGTACTCAATTGCACGTGAAACGTAGACTGAATGCGTTGACTTTGCTTTTTTGTTTTACCATAATTATAAATATATATAGTCTGTCTTTGTTGCAATGATGCTTATGCTTTCCTCTTTAATGATAAAATGTCAATTTCTAAAAATTCTGCTTAAACCTATCCAATCTTTAAATCGCATAAATGTAACAAGAACGTAAATGTAACATTAATTTATTATTTTTTCATGAAATGTGTCACATGTTCATAAATATCTGAATTATGCTTCCTACTAAATTAATATTATAAAAAATGTAATCTCAAATTCATAGTCACGCACAATCAATGTGATCTTAATACGGTTTAAAAACCTTACACTTTTATTATAACATGCCTTGACGTATAGTGTACAAAAAAAGGTTTATTAAAAGTTAAATAAAAAAAATCTATATCTTCGATTTTTAAACAATCGAATTTTAAATAAAATATAATCGAATAAATATCTTACTCTTAGTCAAATAAGTATTAAAGTATGCTTCGAATAGTTTTTAGTAGTAAGTATACTTAAAAATGTATAAAATATATTCACTCACGGTGTAAATTACAAATTATTTCCTTCAAATATTTTTATGACATTTATAAACGTTCCACGCGAAGAACATATTTTGTAAGGCAACGAAGAGACTAACCAACATACATTCCCTGAGACTGAGAAAAATAGAAGAGGCTAAGATCAAATAACCGACTTTGTTATAAAATAATAATGATAAGAGCAAAATACAAAGAATGCATGACAACTCACGCATATATTTAAATGTGATAAATAAATACAAATGACATCTTATTATAAGAAATTTAACTTTTAACCATCGGGTTCATTATCGCCTCTTTTTATTAACATCGTTGTATCTCTGTCCTATATTAAAAAATATGACTGCTTTGAATTTTAATTTTGATATGGAATCTATAAATACGTTCTAGTCCGTGCAGAACTTGACAATAATTTGGAAACAAATAGAGAATACATAATCAAATTAAGAGGCTAGGCTAAATAAACTATTAATTTTAATTTTAACACTTGAACGTGTCTATAGATTGATCAACGTTAAAATTATTTTTAATTTAACTATTATCTGTGATACAAGATGTCTATTTGCCACTTTGTGGTTGTATTACCATAATGTGTGTGAAGATTTGTTGCCATATATCTCTGCTCAACCTTTTCCTCAATTTTACAAGCATATATCTTTCAGCGGCATTAAAAAAGTATTAAAAAAGACATTCTATTTTTAAAAATGACATTGCGCCAAAAGGTTTTGAAAGGTATGATCTTGTAAAATTATATCTAGCAGTTTAAATAGGACAGGGATCTATTTTATATACCACCAAGACTTCAAAAGGCTGTGAAACAACGGAATTCGGTTTGGTAAATTTAGAATTACAAAGCAATACTGGTAACAAAGAACATGATAATCTCTTTTTATAGACATTTTAAACAGTGATTCTAAACAGTTTCTATCTTCAATATGTAATAAACTTAAAATAAAAAAAACTTATTTCTAATTTTTTAGCAAACTGCACTGAAGTCGGATTATCATGTTCTGTTTCCTTCGCCTTTACGTGAATGCGACGCTATCAAACGTTGTCTAGTCTCGCGGCTTACTTTATATCTTTATAAAATTCCACGGCTGTTCTATAAATTAGTTCGTTTGTCGCAGTTACGTTAAGGGGAATTCTGAACCGAATCGCCTAGAATTAGACCAAAATTGTTGTACTTATCCATCTAATAGTGATATTAAAGGGAATGTGGAGGAAGAGTGTTAAAATATCGAAGTGATTTAACAACTGTTATAAAGTAAGTTTTAAGATCCGAAAATATCTTATTAGAACAAATTTTAAATGTCTAATGCTATTGGACCTCTATATTACGTAAAATATTTTTGGATAGTTTATTTTCGTTTGTTTTCGGAAGCTCGTAGCTTTCAATAGTTAATAGAATTTCCCGCTATATCAGTTATAGGAATAGATCGAAATTTGAATTAGTTTTTATTATTAAATTACTTAATTGATAGTGTTTTTGGAATATCATTCTTATAATAAATTTCAAATGCATCGTAGTATGTGTATGGTATATATATGATATAATATATGACGCAGTTTGATCTACCCTGTAATACTTAACTTGAAAATATCAATGTACAATCCTTTTTGCCTTTGACCGCTTTGATGTGGAATATTAGCTTTTTGAATGTAATTGTCTGTTAATTAATTATAAATATTATCTATTAACAAATCGGCAATTAACAACTTTCTTTTTAAAATTGTTATCGATTGACAAATGTGAGACGATATGATGACGAAATATATTTATTTATATAATTTACTTGTACTCGCCGTCCTTTGTGTATGTTTACAATTTTTTTGTTTATTTACGAATATTATAACGAATAAGAATATTAATTACAATTCAACTTAAAAAAAGTAATTTGACTTCTTAGAATATTAATGAACTGTTAAATATAGAGCCCATCGCGTTTACGGGAAGTATTCAATTATTAATATTATGACATTAATATTTAAAGTCTGTATTCGCAATTAAAACCGCATGTTAAGCTGTCAATTGCCGATAGTTTATCCTAGACAGTATTTAAAGAGGTCTGTACTTAGTGTTCCAAAGAACATTGTACCAATCTATCGATGTATGTTTTCATATAGTCATATTATAATATATATTTCACGATTAAATGTTCGTATGTGTAGTAATTATTGTTTTATTTAAACCATATGAGTAAGTTAAAATTTCTGTCGCCTATAACGGAGTTCTCCAGATTTTTTAGGTTTTATAAGGATTTTAGGATTTTTTAGGCATACATGACAACACCACCTGTCACGTTGTCCTAAAAATGTCTTCGGGAAGGTGGGTCGAAAGGACTTTATTGTCTAGATTTCTGTCTACCCTTATATTGGGAATGGCGTGAGGATATTTTTAATGAAATGAAATGAAATATACTTTATTGTACACCTATAAAAAATATTATGTGTCAAAAAAATAAAAAAATGTACAATGGGTGGTCTTTTCGCTGATAAGCGATTTCATCCAGGCAACCCATAAAAAATGCATTGTGTTATGGTATCCAAAACAACGGAGGCATCACAAACATCCAGACTCGAGACAATGCAGAAAAATCCCTGAGCTGGCTATTCCATGAAAATCGGTGTTTTTTTTTTTTATAGAAAAGGGAGGCAAACGAGCAGGTGGCTCACGTGATGGTAAGTGATTACCGTCGCCCATGAACACCCGCAATACCAGAGGCTTAGCAGATACGTTGCCTCTCTTAGAGTGCCCCCCTCCCTCAGAATTGGGGGACGGGAGTGTGTGGGCCACCGGTTACCTGCACTCTGCACTCACCAGGCGAAACGCAGAAATGTAGTTAGACTTCTACTTCACGCCGGTATTCTGTGAGGTCGGGGTACTTCCCCGTCGAGGCGGCCCATTCATGCAACAACAAAAGCTGATACGTGGCTCTACCACTGTAAAAGTACGAATTACAGTGTGTAGGAATTGCAATTATATTAAAATTTTCTAATATTGGTATGCTCATCAGAATAAGTGAAGCAGAACCAGCATGTGTTGAAAAAAAAAATGATGATAATAGTTTGTGTTGCGGTGTGCGTTAAGGGTGAATCTTCGTCATGGTTCTTTTATTTATATATAAATCAGCTCATTCTGAAACTCTGCTGCACCAGTATCGGCTGCTCGATTAATGAGTACAATGAAAACAGTACCCTTATATACGCAGATGCCATGGCGCAAGAGTACTACTAGCGCTACTGGCGATTTGTGAAAACGGAGGCGCCTTCGCTTTAATGTCAAAAAGAGCAAATACTTAGTATTTCAAATGGGTACATAATGACTTACACGCATTCTACTGGTAACACTGAGAGTCGCTGCAAAGGAATCTTAAAGGAGGATTTGAAGGACAACCTTAACACGTAGAGAACTAACAGTATGATGTCATGTATCGGCTCGCACAGTCGCACGTTGTGTACACTTATCACTGACTGTTGGGGGGGGGATAATCGACTGAAAAGAAAAAAAAAAAAAAGAACTGGATTGCTGAGGCAGACCTTTGTTGCCAATTCGCTTGTCAAGCGTGGCCATTATGGCGCAATACCACCGCGAGTCGTGAGCGTAAGGCGAAGGCAATGAGTTAAGTTAAAAGCTAAGTTACTACTTGAAAAATGCACCGGCATGTGTGGCAATATTTAGATCTCCATCCTCTGAGGCAAACTTTAACAAGCATCTAACTTCTGTCTTGTTTGAAATTGTAGTTTCTAAACTGAATAGATTTTTATTTTAAACCCCGAAAAAATCATCACGCTCTGACGTCATTATGAGACTTAATTCCAACTCCACCCTCTCAGAAAAATATAATTTAACTGGAGACTCTAAGAAATTAGTTCTCAACCATTATACTTAAAAAAGCACTTTCGGGGTGATGTATTATTTAAAAACGATAGTTAAATTATTAGTCCACTTAACGATTTTTAGGTCGAACGAATGTTTTGTATCGGAAGCAATTTATGCTTGAAAATTATCTAGTACCACCATAGCCGCGCCTTATCAGTCGCTCACGTATTGGACACAGCGACGTGATTTATATTCGATGCGGTTCATAGAATTATAACAGTTATTGAGCATTAGTTCTTAAAAATATACCATAGTTAAATGTTTAAAAAATATACCATAGTTAAAAGTTTCAGCTAGTCCTACCCTAAAACACCCAGACCACCAATATACTCGCCACTTTGTATAAACAACTAATTCTGATATTTTTTATGTAATTTATTTTAAACTTATAAATTAAATTTATAAAAAATTAAAAAAATATTATGTCTTGGAACAACAATTTGGTCAATATTTTACATTTCGATGGCTTTTTACAAACCTCATAATTTTATATTTGATGACCCTCTTTCTTCCCGTGAGTAACGTAAGAGGTGACTAAGGATAAAGCCTTGAAAATACAATGGGCTACCGACAGATGGCGAGATATGCTGATGTGCATAATGTAAATTCTAGGAACAAACACAAGCTTGTAACACCGGTTACTAGACTCCTTAAAGTAAGTAACTCGTTCATAGGGAGGTGTATAAGCTTTGACAACAAAATCCCGGTAAATGTGCAAAGCCTGCCTATTAACAAGTTGAAATTTACTAAAGAAAAACTTTATTAGGTTATTATAATATAAATTACTATATTAATGATAGTACTTGGGAATGAGGTGATCGCTCCCAAGCTATTTCTAGAAAATATCACATCACATTTGTAGAATATATTATAAAAAAAGATTGACTAATAAAGAGGACACCTACGGAGTTTATCTCGCCTATTTCTTTTACGTTAAAGGAACCTCATTACGAAACAGTTGTAGATAAAATGACTATCGACAAACGAATGTACATTCCTATGTCGATAAAAAAATGGTTTGATGTAATTTGATTTGATAAATACGAGAAAAATTCCGCAGAACGGTAACGGGCAGCAGCACCTTGCATCTTAAATGCTGCTGATCTCGTGGCGATGATAATGATATAGCAAATCCTCCCTTACGCGAGACTATGTCTTGTATGTATGTGTGATTTGTTTTGCCGTGGCAAAATCTTGGTCGATATATTTTAAATTATATTTTAAACTGCATACGAATCTATTATAAACACCTACCATGAACAACACCCACAGCCCATCATCCGTACATAACGTATTGCTTCAGTGAAGATAGTAAATCAATTGCAAGTAAAGATTGTTCAGCCTTAACCCAGAAGTGAGGCGTGGGCGAATATTCTCACGTAACATCCAACTTGTGTGCGCTACACCTGTCCCCCTCATCATTACTCATCACGGATGAGTCAGCGTATAGCATTTTAGTGCTGTGAGTAACGGTGTTCGTTTCCAGCAGCACTAAACATATTCACGTTGTATTCCAAACATCTCTTTCAAGTTCTTTACATAATAATTTCATTCATTCACGAATAAATGCACTCACGCCATAACTGGGCAAAGCCTGAGAGGTCAGTGAAGCTATTGCATATTATGAAGCTATTATATATATTATCAGCGGATGTAATATACGCATTTCTAAAATATATTTTTTTTATTTTTCTACCTCAATTATGCAGTACAGAGATATGTGCAAAGCTACGATTGCCGAGTGTTTGGTGATCGGAGTTTGAATATCTACAATCTGTTTCACTACAGTATCGTGAGGCGTGCACACTTAGACAGCAACAGGCGAGATGTCCCAAATGAGCTTCGGTGAAATGAGAGTGGAAATAAATTTTCAATACAATTCCCAATACCGTGAAAACCCAAAGCCTTGCGTGAATATATAAAAAAGTAAGGCGGTTTTTCTCAGTACGTTTTTCCGTTAGCGATTCACTCCTATTTTTATATATATATATCTATATTCAGAAAAATTTAAACAAATGTAAATATTTTCACGCAATTCCCAACAGGGGTAGACAGAGGTCTAGTCTAGACAATTAAGTCCCTTCGACCCACCTTCCACCGAAGATAGTTTCGGGACATTAAAAAGAGTATTAAGAAGAGTCTACATATTTTCTAATATGATAACTTACGAAGCTATTCTATATATAAAATATACAATAGAGTCTGATGACCCAATCACGGACGTGTAGAGTAAATAAATGAAAAATGAGGGAGAAAAAAAGAAAACCACAAAAGTTTTTTTAAAGTTCATTGAAAAGTTTTTTTAAATTTGACAATACAAACTTAAAAACATTTTCAATGGAATATTAACAACCGGGCATTCACTTATTTTAGTAACAACTGAATTAACAAAGAAAAATAACGAACATAGCTCTATCTTGTAGGAAAACTTTAAGTTTTTAAGGGAAGGTTTATGACAAAACCCTCCCTTAAAAAACGTTGCTTGGCTCAAACACGTACAAAACGTCTTCTAATGCGATTGTAAAAAATAGAAATTACGGAAATAAGAATTGGTAATAAAGTTTTCGAATAAAGATAATTTGTGTTTAAGGCTAACATCCTTCACTACAGATACTATGGTAATGATGATTATTAGTCGCAGTAAAAACCTTAGTGCTGCCAAAACAGATCACTGTGGGATGTGGGTCGCACGGTATATAATTACATAATAAAACAATGAAATGATTGACAGTTTTTCGAAAAATGTGTGAAAATTACTTTGTAATTTTAGAATGCTATTACCTGTCACCGATCTTAATGTTCAAGATAACGATAACATTCGTACATAAGTTTTGAAAAAACCCATTGGTACGCGCCTGCCACCTGGGGATTGAACTCGGGCCTCTTTACACGAATTCCGATCACCCAACCACTCGGCTATCGTGACTTTTGACGAGACAATGAGACAAAAAACTCAGTTTAAGGAGGCAACACTAATGCGAACGTAACAATACACAACACTGTTCAACGAAGGTCAATCGACAGGAAAGTCACGCGGTCATTATAGACAATATTACAAATATTCACCCATTAAATAGAAAATTGAAGACATCAAGGTTCGATGTACGTTTACGATGGAACAATTGAGAATCCTACACTCGCTTGTCCTTTGCTACTTCCGTTCGAAGCAAGAGACAGATGGCGCATTGTTTCGGCGTGGGAAAACTTCTAAGTACGCTTTTGTGATTGCATTGTGTAAAATGGGGAGACTGATTTTGTTATGGTACTTTTGAAACTACTTGCTTGAGCGTCCCGGAGGCCTATATCATTAAGGGTGTTTAGCTAAATACCAAAAGCACAAGCTCACCACCGGATTACCCATACAGGGATGGTCACAGGACCGCACCAAATCAACCCAAATTTCACTAGAGCTTATTGGGGTCAATGTGATTGGATTTGTGCCTGTGTTATGTAGCTATCGTTGCTTTTTGCATCACTGGAGGCAGAGCTCCTGATTGTAGTTGGGTGTAAATGTAAGAAAAAGTTCTCTCCTGCCAATCCTTATCCACCTATTCAACTATTCACTTACTTCCTACTCGTATCCATCAAATTGGAAGCAAGCACACGTCATCTATCTTCCTAAAAACACTAAACCTTCTATGCCTTCCCACTTTCGCCCCATTTCGCTACTGCCTTTTCTTTCCAAAGTTCTTGAGCACATAGTCCATACTCAGCTATCCTCTTTTTTAATATCGAACTCTATTTAAAACTGTTTTTAATCTGGTTTTCGGGCCAGTCACAGCTCCGCTACAGCACTTATAAAAATTACGGACGACATTAGATGGGCAATAGAAAATAAGCAATTCACGGTACTGGTGTTGCTTGATTTCAGTAACGCATTTTCCTCCGTAGATTTCGATATCCTCTTGGCGACTCTTAAATCCATTAATATTTCATCCACTGCTATTAAGTGGGATTCATATCTTCGGGGTCGCTCACAGCGTGTTCGCATTGACGATTCTTTTTCTGATTCTTGCGAACTGGCTGCTGGCGTGCCTCAGGGTGGCGTCTCTCTCCTCTTCTTTTTTCTGTCTTTATTAATTCCGTTACTTCTGTCATTTCTTCCAACTTCCATCTTTACGCAGACGACCTGCAGCTCTATCGTCATTTCCTCGCTACAAAATCTGATTTAGCCATTTCACTAATAAATCATGATTTAAGTCGGCTATACAATTGATCCAATTCCTTCGGGTTTGTAATTAATGCTAGCAAATCTCATGCTATAATTGTAGGCAGCAGACATGCGCGATATTTGTTGGATTCCTCAGTGATATCATCAGTATAATTAGGTAACGATGTTATACTTTATATAGAAACGGTCAAGGATCTTGGAGTTATTATCGATTCCAACTTATCGTGGCATGCCCATGTTAATGAAGTAAGTCGTAAGGTTCACTTTTCTTTCCATTCGATGAAGTGCTTTCAAGGTTTTTTGCCCTTAAGAACTAAGATCACTCTGGCCCAAACGTTAATCCAACCCATCATTGATTACGCTGATGCCTGCTACTTGGATGCTACAGAGGAGCTTCTCAATAAGCTTGAGCGCCTGCAAAATCTTTGCATTCTATTTGTTTTCGGTATCCGCAAGTATGACCATGTATCTCATCTTCATCTTCAATTCGTTTTCGGAGGAACACTAGGATTTTATGTCTGCTTTTTAATATCTTGCGTATGTCATCGTCTCCGCCTTACCTCCGCGAGTGATTCTCCTTCGCTCGTCCATCCTCTCCTCCCTGTAGAACCCATCACATGAATCCAATTGCATACCCAAGGTGAACTTAAAGCCTGGCTTGAAGATTTTATCTAGATGTGAACATCCTTGTAGCTGCCGGGAATAAAATGAAATGTTACCAGTATGCGTTAGTCAAAAGATAACAGGGAAAAGTGCACACCTTCCCATAAAGAACGCACTGTTTTGATGTCGATTTTGTTACATGGCGGCGAAACGTGAGTATATCGTAAGAAGCATGAAGCAAACTGAATGCACTAGAAATGCGATCTTTTCTTGGGATTTTTACAATAAAATCAGTCTTACCGTGTAGTTTGTGACATTCATAAGAGTTGTAATGTATCCTGAATTGAATAAAAAAGTTTTGACGTGGACACATCGTTTGATTTAAAAATATTAATGATTCTAAAACTTTATCTAACTGACCATGACCTCACCTCAATCAAGTGTAATGTATAAAAAGTTAATCCGTAGTTTGCTTAAAAGCCAGTCAACAAGAGGCTAGTTTGACAGGTAAAGCCTTACTTGTTACTTAAATGGTAATAGAAACTTAAATTCATAATTCTTAGAATTGCAACGCTATATTATGCATTTTTTATGGATTTTATAAAATTTTAACTGAATCGCACCTAATTTTAAGCATATCTTCTCTGTAATTTAATAACAACGCTATATGTTGTTATCTGTATTTGTTTGTTTTAAATAATACAGACGAAATAATACTTAATTAAATTTAAATGAAAATCTTTTAGCCAAGCTCTCCGAATGGAACAGATTCTGTCTTCGATTCGAGAGATTTTAAGTAGCTATATTGAAGGCTGATTTGGAATTTAGCTAAATATTACTGTAATAAATTTGCTGAAAGTAATCAATCGTAAAAGTTTTCGTTGCTTAAATTTATTTTATCTAGAATACGCTGTAATAAAGATATATTTGTTTATTCTTCTTCTTTCTTCTTGAAATGAAACGTAGATGTTTGTCTATTTGTAGCTAGAATATAGAGCACCTAACGAAAACCTTTCTAAAAGCGAAAACGTGTTTTACTCTACGGTATGCTTTAGTACTTATTTCGAGATTGATTTGAGCGAAAGCACCAAAAATAAGGTCGAGGACATTTAGTGTTTAATATCATCGAACTTACAGAGAACGAAACCCGATCTTAGTAAGAGTTACTAAATAAACACTGAACTAAATGAACGAATTTAGTGGCCTGCAAAAGCAACTCCTGTAAGGAGGATTAGCTATTGTTGCCAAGGTGTGTAAAAGTATTGGCGATCGCAGAACCAGACACCTCACACAATACCAGTATCGTTTAGGTTTTGCTGCAAAACATGTTTCAAATATTTTTTTTCCTCATTCAGCTGTTTCTGAGATAAGTTATGTGAATGCCCGGTTATGAATATTCCCTTTAAATTTTTTAACTTTATATAGTCAAGTTTGAAAACAAATTTTCATTCTTAAAAGGAATCCATTACTTAAAAATACCTTTTAGTGTTTTTCGTTTTTCTTCCGTATTGTTCATTTATTTATTTAATCTTATCTTATCTTACACATCCGTGATTAGGTCATCAGACTCTATTCTATATATCGTAAATACCGTGATTCTTCGTTATATATCTAACTACATGTACTTTTCTTAATGATAGGCTCACATTCGAAAACGACCCTTGTTACCAGGTGACATTCTGGAAAGCAAAATGTGACGATAAAAAGAAAAATGTTATTATTAAAAAAGTGAATGTTAGTTTAAAATTATAAGTCTGTTTAATCGAAAATCATATTTCCCTAAATAAATAAATATAACATTTAGAGCTAATTCCTTTTAGATTTCATGGCTTGATTCATGTTTTTACATAATCAATCAGTATCAGAATACTTGAGTTAGATCCTCACGAAGAATTTTCATACAGACAGGTTGTTTCAAAACTTATATAGGATTTGTGCCATTAGCTGGGACACCAAGATAGATCATATCAAGCTGCAAGGCTTTAGTTTGAGAGCGCTCGCCTCCAACGACATCTAGGTGGCGAGACGAATGCATTACGCACGTGGTATCAGAAGAAGGCGTTTCCATATTTCAGCATAACAATATTGTAAGAAATGTATGTCCCATATACTCGTAGTATAAATATCCATACGCAAAGATTTATATTCATTATAATAATAACAATAGTTTGCCCTTTTCAGAATTAAATCAGTGGTTCATAGCTTCGTAGGTTGAGTAATGATATGTATACATATATATACCTTTATCCTCACAGATAATCCTTTTCGGGGTAGTATGTATCGACGTATCTCTCGACTTTATAATCTCTGACCAATTTGCTCCTGCTGTTCATAACGGAACCGCGACCTATCCCAACTACTTGTTTTATTTACTTCAGTAGTCCTTTTTTTGGTCGTTACTCATTCATTGGATGTGCCCAGTCGAAGCACGACCTTATACATTACAGTGATAAGGTTCATTTCAAACATGTCATATTAAGAATTTCTTCGTTGCATTTTCGTTTTGTCATTAAAACACAGTACATTTAACAAGATGGTGTTGCACAGCGTCCAGTTCAGTGTGGATGATGAACTAAATTATTTTGTACCTTGCGTACAATACTATTCCTCTGTCCCTTTCTTCCCGAGGATGTCGTAAGATGCCACTACAGGGAAACGCTAAAAATGGCGCGATAACCATCACTAAAAATATCAGACCGAAGATGGGCAGCAGCGTCTGAGGTGCGAGTGGTCTGCTACTGCGATCGCCAATCCACTTGGCAAGTTTGGCGGTCATGGCAAATCCTCCCTATGGGAGAAGACTTGTTCTGCAGTGGACTTTAACAGAGAGATATGTATGTATTACCGATATGTATACATTACTATTTAAAACGTTTTAATTAGTTGCATTTCTACATGTTTACATTACAAAAATAGAGCAGTTTTTACACGTTGCATACACATTCCCTATGCCTTTGGTCCTCTTCTTATTTTGGGGCAACGTAATGGGTGGTGAACCTGACTCTAATTTACCTTCTGTAATTTTTATTAAGAGACTAGTGTCTACTATCGGTTTAACTAAACTCGTAGTAGATTTTTTTGTCTCGGAGGCGTCTCGGCAGCTACGTCACTTTTACAAATTCTGCTGCAAAAAGTGTTAAGTACTGTATTGTTCCGGTTTAAAAAGTATAAAAAGAGTGTAATGATGTGCTGTGAGGTTGTGACAACGCATCTGTAACAAATGTGATTGTTGTTGTGTGTGTGCCGTGGGTTGCTGTAAAACTAGAGACTATATGTGTATATAACATAATATACATAAATATCTATAATAATATTAATTTGACGACCTCCATGGACAAATGGCGCACACACCGGTTTACATGGTGTCGCCAGCTGTGAGGTCCCGGGTTCGATTCCCGGTCGGGTCAATCTTGAAAACACTTTTTCTAATTTTTTTCGGGTATGGGTGTTTATGATGCATTCGTTATTTCTGATTCCATAATACAAGTGCTTAAGCTGCTTACTTTGGATCACAGCAATGTATGCGATTTTGACTCTATCTATGAATCTATCTAATCTATTCCCAGTACTGGAGTAAGCAGAGCTTTAACAATCAAGTCTTTTCGACCGACCTTTCACCGAAGACATTTTCTGGGACAACGTGACAGGTGGTGATCCTGTCGCCGTCTTTATGTCCACACCAACGATATAAATCGTACATACATTTTGAAAAAAAAAAAACATTAGTAGAAGCCTGCCATCTGGGGACCGAATTCGAGTCTCTTAAATCGAATTCAGACTTTTCAATCACTCGGCTACACCGTTCAATAAATATATTTGACAGTCTAAATGTTGGCAGTAATTATATTTGCTGTGTCTTATAACACAAGCAATCATAGCTGTGATTTATATTGCACAATACATCAATGTATAGAATCAAACGCTCCATTTATACCTATCAGCGAATTCAGTTCGACGTTTGCAACAGAATAAATGTTTTAAGCTTGCGCCATGTCTTATTTACATACCGGCTGTGGGACCTGTTTTTTAAAACGTCACTACGACTTCGGAACTACCTGTGTACGTTGATTCAAATACGCCAACTTCAAACATTTGAACAACTGTCTTGTAAAGTTTAGTGGAATGAAACGAAATGAATTATTATTATATGTAAAAATAATAATTACGTAAATCGGTTTCTGTATTCCGTTTTTAATCAAAAGTCTATGTACTAGTATCTAGTTACAGTAATTATAAATAACTCTTCAAGTAATGGATTTAAATCCAGGAAGAGATCGTTGCGCTTCTGTCGTGCGCAATGAGTGGAGATTCTGTTCAGGTAAATTGACCGTGTTTCAGAGAGTCTTTTTGTTAATTAATTAATTTTTAATTAATGATGTAAAATCTGCAACATTTCTTCCAAGTGATGTTATAAATCGCATTAGCTATCCACAGTTTACAGGATATTACCTCTAAAATGATGAGTCTAAGGTACAAAGTTTCTTGCATTGGGTTCATCAATCTGCCTGCCAAGCTTGGTGAATATGTATACCAAATCCTCCAACGTAAAAAAGGTCAAAACAAGTCCAATGGGTGTCAGACCAGCTATTTATGTTATAAAGTATGTACATATAGTTGATTTGCGTAAATTGTAATATTGGCACAATTTAGTTTGGCACAAGTATTAAGGTAGCATTTTTCATCACGTGCATTCCCGCGCTCAGCTCAACGTACCAATCGCAAGCCAGTAGCGCACCGAGTCTCAGCGCAAGCGCGCGCGTAAACATATATCTAGACTTAAAATGTACACAGCTGTTTAAAACGAGTTGTATATTTTAAGAGTGACACAGATAAAGGATTGTGTTTTCTTTTCTTTTGTTGTTATTGTGTGTTAAGTTTTATCTCCTTTGTGTTGCGAAGTGGTGTTAATATTCTGAGGTTTGTATTATTTTCTTAAGGGTGAGGCAATGCGCTCGGTAAATATAAATAATTGTATTGCTAAATGTTTTCTTATTGTAGTTGGTTAATAAATTCATAAAGCAACCTTCCTAGGTGTGATTTGCAACCTTGCTGTAATTATTTATTGCGAACTCTACAATGAAAAAATATTTAATAAAACAAGCAAAGAAAACTTCAACATTCGATTAAATACATTTATTGTTGTAAGTTGTAGTATAAATGTATTTTTTTTCTAAATATCACAGAATAGGTACAGAATATTTACATAATTGTAAAAAAGTAGAGATAGATAGGTGTAATACTTACAAAAGAGTTAAACGCATTCACTCAAAATATCTCATAAAGTTTTTAATGTTTCAATTAATTTTAGATCGTAATGTTTATCATTATTTTTAGATAAACACATATAATAAATAAATAAATATCTTCACGCTATTCCCAATACAGGGGTAGACAGAGGTCTAGTCTAGACAATTAAGTCCCTTCGATCCACCTTCCAACGAAGATATTTTCGCGAGAACGTGATATGGGGTGAGCCCGTCGCCGTCTTTATGTTTAAGTCAACATCATAATACGTAACTAAGTTTTTGAAAAACCCATTGGTACGCGCCTGCCACCTGGGGATTGAACTCGGGCCTCTTTACACGAATTCCGATCACCCAACCACTCGGCTATCGTGACTTTTGACGAGACAATGAGACAAAAAACTCAGTTTAAGGAGGCAACACTAATGCGAACGTAACAATACACAACACTGTTCAACGAAGGTCAATCGACAGGAAAGTCACGCGGTCATTATAGACAATATTACAAATATTCACCCATTAAATAGAAAATTGAAGACATCAAGGTTCGATGTACGTTTACGATGGAACAATTGAGAATCCTACACTCGCTTGTCCTTTGCTACTTCCGTTCGAAGCAAGAGACAGATGGCGCATTGTTTCGGCGTGGGAAAACTTCTAAGTACGCTTTTGTGATTGCATTGTGTAAAATGGGGAGACTGATTTTGTTATGGTACTTTTGAAACTACTTGCTTGAGCGTCCCGGAGGCCTATATCATTAAGGGTGTTTAGCTAAATACCAAAAGCACAAGCTCACCACCGGATTACCCATACAGGGATGGTCACAGGACCGCACCAAATCAACCCAAATTTCACTAGAGCTTATTGGGGTCAATGTGATTGGATTTGTGCCTGTGTTATGTAGCTATCGTTGCTTTTTGCATCACTGGAGGCAGAGCTCCTGATTGTAGTTGGGTGTAAATGTAAGAAAAAGTTCTCTCCTGCCAATCCTTATCCACCTATTCAACTATTCACTTACTTCCTACTCGTATCCATCAAATTGGAAGCAAGCACACGTCATATATCTTCCTAAAAACACTAAACCTTCTATGCCTTCCCACTTTCGCCCCATTTCGCTACTGCCTTTTCTTTTCAAAGTTCTTAAGCACATAGTCCATACTCAGCTATCCTCTTTTTTAATATCGAACTCTATTTAAAACTGTTTTTAATCTGGTTTTCGGCCCAGTCACAGCTCCGCTACAGCACTTATAAAAATTACGGACGACATTAGATGGGCAATAGAAAATAAGCAATTCACGGTACTGGTGTTGCTTGATTTCAGTAACGCATTTTCCTCCGTAGATTTCGATATCCTCTTAGCGACTCTTAAATCCATTAATATTTCATCCACTGCTATTAAGTGGGATTCATATCTTTGGGGTCGCTCACAGCGTGTTCGCATTGTCGATTCTTTTTCTGATTCTTGCGAACTGGCTGCTGGCGTGCCTCAGGGTGGCGTCTCTCTCCTCTTCTTTTTTCTGTCTTTATTAATTCCGTTACTTCTGTCATTTCTTCCAACTTCCATCTTTACGCAGACGACCTGCAGCTCTATCGTCATTTCCTCGCTACAAAATCTGATTTAGCCATTTCACTAATAAATCATGATTTAAGTCGGCTATACAATTGGTCTAAATCCTTCGGGTTTGTAATTAATGCTAGCAAATCTCATGCTATAATTGTAGGCAGCAGACATGCGCGATATTTGTTGGATTCCTCAGTGATATCATCAGTATAATTAGGTAACGATGTTATACTTTACAACGATGTTATACTTTATGTACAGAAACGGTCAAGGATCTTGGAGTTATTATCGATTCCAACTTATCGTGGCATGCCCATGTTAATGAAGTAAGTCGTAAGGTTCACTTTTCTTTCCATTCGATGAAGTGCTTTCAAGGTTTTTTGCCCTTAAGAACTAAGATCACTCTGGCCCAAACGTTAATCCAACCCATCATTGATTACGCTGATGCCTGCTACTTGGATGCTACAGAGGAGCTTCTCAATAAGCTTGAGCGCCTGCAAAATCTTTGCATTCGATTTGTTTTCGGTATCCGCAAGTATGACCATGTATCTCATCTTCATCTTCAATTCGTTTTCGGAGGAACACTAGGATTTTATGTCTGCTTTTAATATCTTGCGTATGTCATCGTCTCCGCC
The DNA here is from genome assembly GCA_029286605.1 of Sericinus montela. Classification (NCBI taxonomy): domain Eukaryota; kingdom Metazoa; phylum Arthropoda; class Insecta; order Lepidoptera; family Papilionidae; genus Sericinus; species Sericinus montela. The sequence continues at coordinate 3,448,701 of JAGSMR010000014.1, forward strand.
TTACCTCCGCAGTGATTCTCCTTCGCTCGTCCATCCTCTCCTCCCTGTAGAACCCATCACATGAATCCAATTGCATACCCAAGGTGAACTTAAAGCCTGGCTTGAAGATTTTATCTAGATGTGAACATCCTTGTAGCTGCCGGGAATAAAATGAAATGTTACTAGTATGCGTTAGTCAAAGATAACAGGGAAAAGTGCACACCTTCCATAAAGAACGCACTGTTTTGATGTCGATTTTGTTACATGGCGGCGAAACGTGAGTATATCGTAAGAAGCATGAAGCAAACTGAATGCACTAGAAATGCGATCTTTTCTTGGGATTTTTACAATAAAATCAGTCTTACCGTGTAGTTTGTGACATTTATAAGAGTTGTAATGTATCCTGAATTGAATAAAAAAGTTTTGACGTGGACACATCGTTTGATTTAAAAATATTAATGATTCTAAAACTTTATCTAACTGACCATGACCTCACCTCAATCAAGTGTAATGTATAAAAAGTTAATCCGTAGTTTGCTTAAAAGCCAGTCAACAAGAGGCTAGTTTGACAGGTAAAGCCTTACTTGTTACTTAAATGGTAATAGAAACTTAAATTCATAATTCTTAGAATTGCAACGCTATATTATGCATTTTTTTATGGATTTTATAAAATTTTAACTGAATCGCACCTAATTTTAAGCATATCTTCTCTGTAATTTAATAACAACGCTATATGTTGTTATCTGTATTTGTTTGTTTTAAATAATACAGACGAAATAATACTTAATTAAATTTAAATGAAAATCTTTTAGCCAAGCTCTCCGAATGGAACAGATTCTGTCTTCGATTCGAGAGATTTTAAGTAGCTATATTGAAGGCTGATTTGGAATTTAGCTAAATATTACTGTAATAAATTTGCTGAAAGTAATCAATCGTAAAAGTTTTCTTTGCTTAAATTTATTTTATCTAGAATACGCTGTAATAAAGATATATTTGTTTATTCTTCTTCTTTCTTCTTGAAATGAAACGTAGATGTTTGTCTATTTGTAGCTAGAATATAGAGCACCTAACGAAAACCTTTCTAAAAGCGAAAACGTGTTTTACTCTACGGTATGCTTTAGTACTTATTTCGAGATTGATTTGAGCGAAAGCACCAAAAATAAGGTCGAGGACATTTTAGTGTTTAATATCATCGAACTTACAGAGAACGAAACCCGATCTTAGTAAGAGTTACTAAATAAGCTTACTGAACTAAATGAACGAATTTAGTGGCCTGCAAAAGCAACTCCTGTAAGGAGGATTAGCTATTGTTGCCAAGGTGTGTAAAAGTATTGGCGATCGCAGAACCAGACACCTCACACAATACCAGTATCGTTTAGGTTTTGCTGCAAAACATGTTTCAAATATTTTTTTTCCTCATTCAGCTGTTTCTGAGATAAGTTATGTGAATGCCCGGTTATGAATATTCCCTTTAAATTTTTTAACTTTATATAGTCAAGTTTGAAAACAAATTTTCATTCTTAAAAGGAATCCATTACTTAAAATACCTTTTAGTGTTTTCGTTTTTCTTCCGTATTGTTCATTTATTTATTTAATCTTATCTTATCTTACACATCCGTGATTAGGTCATCAGGCTCTATTCTATATATCGTAAATACCGTGATTCTTCATTATATATCTAACTACATATACTTTTCTTAATGATAGGCTCACATTCGAAAACGACCCTTGTTACCAGGTGACATTCTGGAAAGCAAAATGTGACGATAAAAAGAAAAATGTTATTATTAAAAAAGTGAATGTTAGTTTAAAATTATAAGTCTGTTTAATCGAAAATCATATTTCCCTAAATAAATAAATATAACATTTAGAGATAATTCCTTTTAGATTTCATGGCTTGATTCATGTTTTACATAATCAATCAGTATCAGAATACTTGAGTTAGATCCTCACGAAGAATTTTCATACAGACAGGTTGTTTCAAAACTTATATAGGATTTGTGCCATTAGCTGGGACACCAAGATAGATCATATCAAGCTGCAAGGCTTTAGTTTGAGAGCGCTCGCCTCCAACGACATCTAGGTGGCGAGACGAATGCATTACGCACGTGGTATCAGAAGAAGGCGCTTCCATATTTCAGCATAACAATATTGTAAGAAATGTATGTCCCATATACTCGTAGTATAAATATCCATACGCAAAGATTTATATTCATTATAATAATAACAATAGTTTGCCCTTTTCAGAATTAAATCAGTGGTTCATAGCTTCGTAGGTTGAGTAATGATATGTATACATATATATACCTTTATCCTCACAGATTATCCTTTTCGGGGTAGTATGTATCGACGTATCTCTCGACTTTATAATCTCTGACCAATTTGCTCCTGCTGTTCATAACGGAACCGCGACCTATCCCAACTACTTGTTTTATTTACTTCAGTAGTCCTTTTTTTGGTCGTTACTCATTCATTGGATGTGCCCAGTCGAAGCACGACCTTATACATTACAGTGATAAGGTTCATTTCAAACATGTCATATTAAAATTTCTTCGTTGCATTTTCGTTTTGTCATTAAAACACAGTACATTTAACAAAATGGTGTTGCACAGCGTCCAGTTCAGTGTGGATGATGAACTAAATTATTTTGTACCTTGCGTACAATACTATTCCTCTGTCCCTTTCTTCCCGAGGATGTCGTATGTTAATTATTTTGTACCTTGCGTACAATACTATTCCTCTGTCCCTTTCTTCCCGAGGATGTCGTAAGATGCCACTACAGGGAAACGCTAAAATGGCGCGATAACCATCACTAAAAATATCAGACCGAAGATGGGCACCAGCGTCTGAGATGCTAGTGGTCTGCTACTGCGATCGCCAATCCACTTGGCAAGTTTGGCGGTCATGGCAAATCCTCCCTATGGGAGAAGACTTGTTCTGCAGTGGACTTTAACAGAGATATGTATGTATTACCGATATGTATACATTACTATTTAAAACGTTTGAATTAGTTGCATTTCTACATGTTTACATTACAAAAATAGAGCAGTTTTTACACGTTGCCTCCACATTCCCTATGCCTTTGGTCCTCTTCTTATTTTGGGGCAACGTAATGGGTGGTGAACCTGACTCTAATTTACCTTCTGTAATTTTTATTAAGAGACTAGTGTCTACTATCGGTTTAACTAAACTCGTAGTAGATTTTTTTGTCTCGGAGGCGTCTCGGCAGCTACGTCACTTTTACAAATTCTGCTGCAAAAAGTGTTAAGTACTGTATTGTTCCGGTTTAAAAAGTATAAAAAGAGTGTAATGATGTGCTGTGAGGTTGTGACAACGCATCTGTAACAAATGTGATTGTTGTTGTGTGTGTGCCGTGGGTTGCTGTAAAACTAGAGACTATATGTATATATAACATAATATACATAAATATCTATAATAATATTAATTTGACGACCTCCATGGACAAATGGCGCATACACCGGTTTACATGGTGTCGCCAACTGTGAGGTCCCGGGTTCGATTCCCGGTCGGGTCAATCTTGAAAACACTTTTTCTAATTTTTTTCGGGTATGGGTGTTTATGATGCATTCGTTATTTCTGATTCCATAATACAAGTGCTTAAGCTGCTTACTTTGGATCACAGCAAAGTATGCGATTTTGAATCTATCTCTGAATCTATCTAATCTATTCCCAGTACTGGAGTAAGCAGAGGTTTAACAATTAAGTCTTTTCGACCGCCCTTTCACCGAAGACATTTTCTGGGACAACGTGACAGGTGGTGATCCTGTCGCCGTCTTTATGTCCACACCAACGATATAAATCGTACATATATTTTGAAAAAAAAAAACATTTGTAGAAGCCTACCATCTGGGGACCGAATTCGAGTCTCTTAAATCGAATTCTGACTTTTCAATCACTCGGCTACACCGTTCAATAAATATATTTGACAGTCTAAATGTTGGCAGTAATTATATTTGCTGTGTCTTATAACACAAGCAATCATAGCTGTGATTTATATTGCACAATACATCAATGAATAGAATCAAACGCTCCATTTATACATATCAGAGCGAATTCAGTTCGACGTTTGCAACAGAATAAATGTTTTAAGCTTGCGCCATGTCTTATTTACATACCGGCTGTGGGGCCAGTTTTTTAAAACGTCACTACTTCGGAACGACTTCGGAACTACCTGTGTACGTTGATTCAAATACGCCAACTTCAAACATTTGAACAACTGTCTTGTAAAGTTTAGTGGAATGAAACGAAATGAATTATTATTATATGTAAAAATAATAATTACGTAAATCGGTTTCTGTATTCCGTTTTTAATCAAAAGTCTATGTACTAGTATCTAGTTACAGTAATTATAAATAACTCTTCAAGTAATGGATTTAAATCCAGGAAGAGATCGTTGCGCTTCTGTCGTGCGCAATGAGTGGAGATTCTGTTCAGGTAAATTGACCGTGTTTCAGAGAGTCTTTTTGTTAATTAATTAATTTTTTAATTAATGGTGTAAAATCTGCAACATTTCTTCCAAGTGATGTTATAAATCGCATTAGCTATCCACAGTTTACAGGATATTACCTCTAAAATGATGAGTCTGAGGTACAAAGTTTCTTGCATTGGGTTCGTCAATCTGCCTGCCAAGCTTGGTGAATATGTATACCAAACCCTTCAACGTAAAAAAGGTCAAAACAAGTCCAATGGGTGTCAGACCAGCTATTTATGTTATAAAGTATGTACATATAGTTGATTTGCGTAAATTGTAATATTGGCACAGTTTAGTTTGGCACAAGTATTAAGGTAGCATTTTTCATCACGTGCATTCCCGAGCTCAGCTCAACGTACCAATCGCAAGCCAGTAGCGCGCCGAGTCTCAGCGCAAGCGCGCGCGTAAACACATATCTAGACTTAAAATGTACACAGCTGTTTAAAACGAGTTGTATATTTTAAGAGTGATACAGATAAAGGATTGTGTTTTCTTTTCTTTTGTTGTTATTTTGTGTTAAGTTTTATCTCCTTTGTGTTGCGAAGTGGTGTTAATATTCTGAGGTTTGTATTATTTTCTTAAGGGTGAGGCAATGCGCTCGGTAAATATAAATAATTGTATTGCTAAATGTTTTCTTATTGTAGTTGGTTAATAAATTCATAAAGCAACCTTCCTAGGTGTGATTTGCAACCTTGCTGTAATTATTTATTGCGAACTCTACAATGAAAAAATATTTAATAAAACAAGCAAAGAAAACTTCAACATTCGATTAAATACATTTATTGTTGTAATTTGTAATATAAATGTATTTTTTTTAAATATCACAGAATAGGTACAGAATATTTACATAATTGTAAAAAAGTAGAGATAGATAGGTGACAATACTTACAAAAGAGTTAAACGCATTCACTCAAAATATCTCATAAAGTTTTTAATGTTTCAATCAATTTTAGATCGTAATGTTTTTCATTATTTTTAGATAAACACATATAATAAATAAATAAATATCTTCACGCTATTCCCAATACAGGGGTAGACAGAGGTCTAGTCTAGACAATTAAGTCCCTTCGATCCACCTTCCAACGAAGATATTTTCGCGAGAACGTGTTATGGGTTGAGCCCGTCGCCGTCTTTATGTTTAAGTCAACATCATAATACGTACCTAAGTTTTTGAAAAATCCATTGGTACGGCCTGGGGATCGAACTCGGGTCTTTTGACTCGAAATTCCGATCACCCAACCACTCGGCTATCGTGGGTATATTTTTTATATACATTCGAGCTGATTTTTAGATAAACGAACTCTATAAATTAGAAAATACATATAATACTTATCATCAATGTCTTAAAAATATAAGAATTGAGTATACTCCGTCGTTTAAGTTCAGGGGCGATCAGGTATTATATAATAATTTTATCAATAAACCAATGATTCAACGTTACGTAATTTCTAATATGAGAGGTTTTATTCTATTGCTGTACCTATATTATTATATTTTACCGTAAACCAATACATTCGAGTGTTGCGGATATTTGGCTCGGAATCAAGATTGAGAACGTAGACATGGACAAGTTTTTAGTTCGTTCTCGATTTGGATGACTCGTTAAGATTTTTTTATAGGAGACGGAGACAAAAGAGCAATCGGTTAATCTAAAGGTTAATGATTATCGACGTCAAAGTATATCCGCAACACTCAACGAGCTAAAACTGTAAATTTGTTGCCGGACGAGAGGAATGGGAGTAGAGGGAAGTGTTGTGATTAGTTGTTGGTCCCTCAAACTCTTCTTTGAAATTGGATATCAAATCAAATCATTTATTTATCGACATAAGAATATACGTTCATTTATCAATAGTCATTTTTAATCTACCACCGTTTCGTAATGAGTTTCCTGTAACGGAGAAGAAACAGGCGAAAGAAACTTCGTAGGTATCCTCTTTTTTGGCCAATATTTTTATACAATGTAATGTATTATACAAATGTAATTTGATATTTTCAAAAAATTGCTTGGGAGCGATCACTTCTTTCCCAGGGGTTACTGTCATTGATATATTCATTTACATTATAATAACCCTTTCTTTTCTTTAAGTTTTTCTTTAATAAATTTCTTAAACCTGTTAATAGACAGGCTTTGCACATTTACCAGGATTTTGTTGTAGAACCGTATACGCCGCCCTATGAACGAGTTACTTACTCTATGGGGTCTAGTAATCGGTGTTACAAGCTTGTGTTTATTCCTAGTATTTACATTATGCACATCAGAAGTCTCGCTAAAAGTATTAATGTTTTTATGCACAAACATTAAATTTTCATATATGTATTGAGAGGCCAGTATTAAAACATCAATTTCCTTAAAATTTCTCTCTAAGAGATGCTCTGGAATTTAGACAATATATAGCTCGTATGGCCCTCTTTTGTAAAACAAATACTGTTTCTATGTCAGCTGCATGACCCCATAGCAGAATACCAAATGACATTATGCTATGAAAGTAGCTAATATAACCAAGTCTTGCCAGTTGTACATCAGTTAAGAACCTTATTTTTCTTACAGCATATGCGGCAGAGCTTAACCTACTCGCAAGTTGGGATATATGGGGGCCCTTTTGAAGCTTTGCATCAAGTGTTATTCCAAGAAAAACAGCCGTATCCACAAAGCTCAACTCTTCCTCATTTATTAGTACATTGGTATCACCCAAATGTTTAACACTAGGTGTTGAAAATTTTATACATTTAGGATATTTATATTTTTATACATTTTTTTACATTTTTTGATATTATATTTATATTATTTTTGATTGCTATTAAATATCTTGTGCTTCTGATTTCTTTTTCGTTTCCATCAGATTTTTCGTTTACTTAAACACGTCTGTGTATCCAAATGCCTTATTTGAGAAATGTGGCTCGTTACACTTCGATTTTTTTTTGTCTGAATTTCCCTCCTTGACCTAATAGAAAATTATTTTTGATTTAAATATAATTTGTAGCAGTAAGTAGTGCTTAATTAGTATTATTATGAGTCATGGTATTGATTATATTGTATCTTTAATTGTGACTCAACGATTCTGTATTCATTGTTGTTCTGTTTGATTGTTTCTGTGATAGCGCGTCGGCATTGTTCCTAACTCGTGCTATTGCGCGGGAGTGTCTTTGAATTTAAATTTAGTCATTAGCGAGTTTATAGTTTATAGTTTATATTTACATCGAGCTGCTACGTGTTCAATGATACATTTTTTTCTCGGTCTTCTTGATTGGTTTTCAACTGCGTATGTTCTCTACTACAGGATTCATCTACACGACTACTCCATATTCGTTATTATATAATAGTCTAGTAGGTATTGACCCGATTTCGGTGCTAAATTAAATATTATGATTAAGATTTTTTGTACGCATGTCATGTACATACATGTTGGTTAAAAAATTCTTCTCGCCATTTCCAATACAGGGGTAGACAGAGGTATAGACGATTACGTATTTACGACACACTTTCCACCCAAGACAATTTTTTGGGACGTGGTAGGTGGTGAGCATGTTCAAGCCAACGATATATATCATACATAAGTTTTATTTGTTGAAATCGGGATCGACTTCGGGTCTCTCGAATCGAATTCCAATCACCCAACCTCTCGGCTTTTGTAACTTTATTATATAATTATTTATTTTGTTTTAATATTTGGAAACCTTACACCTGACAACAGATTACTTTAAAAATTTATTTATTAAATTTACATATCAACAGCCATAATAGCCGACCCGAGTTCGATTTCCAGGTGGCAGGCTCGTACTAATGGGGTTTTCAAAAAACTTATCTACGAATTATATCGTTGGCTTGGGTATAAAGACGGCGACGGGCTCACCAGCTGTCACGTTGTCCTGAAAATATCTTCGGTGACAGGTGGGTCGAAGGGACTTAATTGTCTAGACTAGACCTCTGTCTACCCCTGCATTGGGAATTGCGTGAAGATATATATTTATTTATTATTATTTATCCCGAGAGACCCGAGTTCGATCCCCAGGTGGCAGGCTCGTACTAATGGGGTTTTCAAAAACTTATGTACGAATTATATCGTTGGCTTGGATATAAAGACGGGGACGGGCTCACCATCTGTCACGTTGTCCCGAAAATATCTTCGGTGGAAGGTGGGTCGAAGGGACTTAATTGTCTAGACTAGACCTCTGTCTACCCCTGTATTGGGAATTGCGTGAAGATATATATTATATATATTATTATTTATTTTGATTTTTACAATTTACTTCCACTGGTATGAAAAACAAAGTCAATTCAATTTCACTTGGAACTTCATTGTTCTTCGGTTACGTGTCATAGAAGAATTTTGTCTGCACTTGAATATACACTGCATTGCACACTAAACAAAGAGAACATTAAAATTGTACTACTTATCAAAAATAGATTTTTTTGCATGTATTACAATCCCGGGAAATTCGTAGTTCCATTCGTTATTTTTAAAAGATATATCATGTAAGCTATTTTTCCGCGTTTGCACCGAGGATGTGTAAGGTATTTTCCATAAGATCAGGAAGTACACCAGATCGTTCATTACTGTTAAAGATTATGGCCATATAAGGTGCAATAAAAGGTGCATATTGGAGCGATTACTTCATCGGAATTACCTAATGTACTCGTAGTTATAAATTAGGATAGGAAGACGTTTGTCTGCAGTTTATAAGATTCGAACTCATTAGCTTTGTAAGCGGCGTCACCTTCAATTTGGCAAAATTCTGCTCTATTAGGAATATACAATTATCCTAATTTCTATAAGAATGCCATAACATGTGCAATACATTACCACACAGTGACCTCGGCTCACACTTAGTACACACTAAGTAGAGCTTTTGCTCTCATGTCACAGAAAAAACAATACTCTAGTTATAGACTGACGCAAACTTTAACGTAATGTTTTTGTTCTTTTGTTAGAATTGATTCTAGTGAAGACTGTTTTCCGGTTTGAATGTAGGAAGCCTTTTATGAAATCTAAATGTTCTTTAGTTTTTTCTGGAAGGGATAACCGTCGATGCCTACAATTTTAGTTTGCCGTGAGATGGCTCCGTAAAAATATGTTAACCTCTTTCTTATTAGAAAAATGCTTAGTAGCAATTAAAAGTATATAATATAATGAGTTGTTAATAATTTGAAAATTTTATTTCATGTAGGTTCTCCATTGCTATATAACATTTGCTATATATTGCTATGTAGAACGAGTTTCTTAGTTTTCTATGTAGTCATATACTTATTCCTCAAAATTATATTTACATGTAATAGTTTTCTTCATCAGTTTTTATATATAACATAAGGTAAGACAAAGCTATTTTTTGACATTTTCGAATTTCGTGAACAATCTTCAAAATTTCCAACACTGTTTTTAACCGACTTCTATAAGAGGAAGGTTGTCCGAATGTAGGTTATTAGGAGAACGATTTGGAAAACTATTGGTATATTTTAAATAGGAAGAAAGAAAGAAAACTTTATTTGTTGCAACATAATAATCAATAAAATATAAATACATGATATTTAAAAATTAAATGAAAACAACAAAAAGGTCAACGCTCAGCATACGTTATGGGTATCCCCGCAACACTGATTTTCAGCGCAGCCTATGGTCCATCTTAGGCTGTTAGTAGTTATAAACAATAAAACTTAAAAAAAGAAAAACACTCACAATTTGACACATATGACTATTTTAAAATATTAACAAATTTCAAATTTGTTATTTCTAAATTTCTAATAACGTATACAAAATAAAATAAAAAAAAATTGTTTTTTACAGAAATGGTCCCATAGTCACTACATCAGAATCTGATGATTGAATCTCAAGTAAATTGAGATTATTTTTAAATAGGAAGAAAGAAAGAAAACTTTATTTGTTGCAACATAATAATCAATAAAATATAAATACATGATATTTAAAAATTAAATGAAAACAACAAAAGGTCAACGCTCAGCATACGTTATGGGTATCCCCGCAACACTGATTTTCAGCGCAGCCTATGGTCCATCTTAGGCTGTTAGTAGTTATAAACAATAAAACTTAAAAAGAAAAACACTCACAATTTGACACATATGACTATTTTAAAATATTAACAAATTTCAAATTTGTTATTTCTAAATTTCTAATAACGTATACAAAATAAAATAAAAAAAAATTGTTTTTTACAGAAATGGTCCCATAGTCACTACATCAGAATCTGATGATTGAATCTCAAGTAAATTGAGATTATTTTTAAATAGGAAGAAAGAAAGAAAACTTTATTTGTTGCAACATAATAATCAATAAAATATAAATACATGATATTTAAAAATTAAATGAAAACAACAAAAGGTCAACGCTCAGCATACGTTATGGGTATCCCCGCAACACTGATTTTCAGCGCAGCCTATGGTCCATCTTAGGCTGTTAGTAGTTATAAACAATAAAACTTAAAAAGAAAAACACTCACAATTTGACACATATGACTATTTTAAAATATTAACAAATTTCAAATTTGTTATTTCTAAATTTCTAATAACGTATACAAAATAAAATAAAAAAAAATTGTTTTTTACAGAAATGGTCCCATAGTCACTACATCAGAATCTGATGATTGAATCTCAAGTAAATTGAGATTATTTTTAAATAGGAAGAAAGAAAGAAAACTTTATTTGTTGCACCATAATAATCAATAAAATATAAATACATGATATTTAAAAATTAAATGAAAACAACAAAAAGGTCAACGCTCAGCATACGTTATGGGTATCCCCGCAACACTGATTTTCAGCGCAGCCTATGGTCCATCTTAGGCTGTTAGTAGTTATAAACAATAAAACTTAAAAAAAGAAAAACACTCACAATTTGACACATATGACTATTTTAAAATATTAACAAATTTCAAATTTGTTATTTCTAAATTTCTAATAACGTATACAAAATTAAAATAATAATAAAAAAAAAACAAAGGAAAACTGATGGCAAGAAATTGATAAAGTATCATAGTAAAATTTAATGGTATATACACCACCTACGGATATAAAACTGCACATACCTATATATAAAATTTACACATACATTTTTGTTATAAAAACGAGTTCCTGGAACAGTCAGAACAAATATATGAAACTAATAAACAATGTACTTTACTAAAATAAAATAAAAATAATTGTTTTTTACAGAAATGGTCCCATAGTCACTACATCAGAATCTGATGATTGAATCTCAAGTAAATTGAGATTATTTTTAAATAAATAAAAAATATATTCATATGTTGTGTTTGTTAAAAACAACTAAGGTACCACAAACCCTGTTCCGCATGAAAGAAGAAAACGTGGTTTCCTTTGTTTAATATACAACATTGGCCGATGTACCAATCTGGGAATCGAAACTAAGACCGCAGACCTGACGACAGCAAAACCGATGTGTTCGTTGTTCGACACTCGTCCATGCATCACTTTTCTTAAAAACTGTTTTTCTCTTCCGAAGTATTCATTCATAAGTTACGCACAGACCATTTTACGTCAATATGCAAATATTAGTGAGTCATTAGTTTGATATGTAGTGGGTGTAGCTACTTCTACGTTTAGCCTTTCTTATAGCGGTGCTTTACCTCCGCCCCAAGGTCACCCACCTGACTAGTGAGAGTTGTAAGTTATGTTCATTGCTTATTTAAAGATATAATTTTCATGTATTGAGTAATACTTATAATAGGACATACGAAAATAATTCAAGTAAAAACATTAAATAATGGTTTCATTATTGCCCTCTATGTATTAATGCATGAAGAGAAACTTTTTACCCTTTTTTTTAATAATTTATCAGCACAGAGGGTTATGTGATTTGGTACAGTTAATTGACTCAGGCTTTACTTTGCGGAAATTCATTGTAAAGTTGTTATTGAAAAAGTTACTTCGCAACATTCCGCATTTAAATATAAAAAGGTATATGTTACCTGGTCCGAAGAAAAGAAGAGCACCACCCTCCCTCCCAAAGATTTGTGCACAAATTCCACTGTATTCACCACCACCACTACACTCAAACCAGGTAACATATTCGTTGGTCTCTTCGGACCAGGTAACATACACCTTTTTATATTTGCATGCGGAATGTTGCGAAGTAACTTTTTCAATAATAACTTCATTCGGTACAGTAAAAGCTATGACCGACGGGAAGACAAACTAAAAATTAGTGGATAATACCTGTTAGAAGTATCTAAGTTATTTAATACGTTAAGTCATTATAATACAACATTCTTAAAATAAAGAGAAAAAAGAATTTTAAAATTTTTCTTCTGACCCGGTTGGAATTCGAACCCGCAACCTCTGCCATACCGTGGCAACGTTCTTACCTCCGAGCCACCGTGTCGTATAAGATTCATTAATAAATCCACATAAATATCATCACATAAATAAATAGCATATATTACCTGTTCCGAAGAGATGACCACCACTCCCTACCACAGATGGGTGCACTATCCCTATAGAATGCACCACTACCATTTTACAGGCGTTACCTTCGAAACTGGGTAATATACACCACAACTGATAACTACGCGACACGTGTTTCACCTTATAACAAGGCATTATCAAGCGTGAACTCCATCAGGCATGAACTCTACGAAGCAACCACAGTGATTCAGAAATTTACTATCAGTTTAATAATGTATCTGTTCGTACGAAATGGTTTTTCTTTTTTTAAACCACCTCAGCCAATATTACAGCTCGTTCATTAATATTTCTCTTTGCTTTCATTAAGACGACTCATCTACCACCTGTCATGTTGTACCAAATAAACATTCGGTGAAAAGTGGTTCGAAAAGAACTTCGTAGTCTAGACATCTTATTAGTCTAGTATGAGAAATTGCGTGCAAATAAAAAAACATATAAACAATTCTAAAGTTGCCAATAATTCCGTTAACGAATTATCTGTATCATCTCAGTCTCGTCGATATCAGATCATCGATTTGTGCCACTTTTTTGTAAGGTCATTAAATTAGCTTCCGGTGTAATTGTAAGAGATTGCAAATAAATTACCGTGGAATTCCTAAGCTGACAACAAGGAATTCAGTCTACCGGTGCAGAAATTGCGTTGGCGCAAATAGCCGTTATAGCTTTTTAAGGAGAAACACAATTTATCAGTATCTAGATTATAAGCAGCGATAAGATTTTTAAAGCTTCCGAACATGTGGTAGACGATATTTGTACGATACAATATCAGTAACATGTTAGTAATTATACGTATATAATTAGAACCAAATCATAGATTAAAATTTATTTCATTACTATAGGCATGCAAGGTTCAGAAATATCCCTCTCAATTCCCAATGGATGAAATTATTTTTTTCTTTATCTTCACGCGTTTTCCAATACTTATTTTGGCCCTTTGAGTCAAATTTCACCAGACTTTCTTTTGGGACAATGTGGCGAGCCTGTCGCCGTCTTTATGTCCAAGCCAATATAAATCGAACATATGTTTAAAAAAAAAACAATTTGCACGAGCTTACCTCCTTGGTTTCCTGGAACCTGGCCTTTTCACTCGAATACTGATCATGCAACAATTGAACTATCGTGGCCATAATTTCATTTAGTTTAATGTTTCTTTTTTTTTCTTTGAAAGATCTGTTTTATCGATATAGCGTTATTATAAGAAGTAATAATGTATCAATATATGATAATTTATTGAACAAATAATACAAATTACAAATCTTATACTTATTAATTATATACCGACAATTCCTTGTGTTTTATTGCTGGGACAGTGTTTTCCATAGTTAATAGAATACGCTTACAATTGCCTGCCTGGCCTGAAAAAGTCGACTGCACGACGTAGGCCCAGTAGGGAGGATTTGCGGTTTGTAGATTTGCGATCGCAGTACCAGACTTCCAGTACGGACAGACTCAGACAAAGGTAAGTATTTTTCAGGATGGTTGTTTCGAAATCGGATATGACTTAGTCTAAAAGTGGTAACATTTTACGTCGATAACACACGGCAAGCAATGAGCATTATTGCATAATTATTATAATTTATATCGAGATTCGTGTAATGAAATCGATTTCTATCGATAGAACAAACAATTTTTTTATTTCTTACTGTGCTTAATCAAAGGTGCGCGCTAATTTTTCTTTTTTTTGAAAAGAATACTAGCAATGCCGAATAACATCACTAGTATTCCTGTTAACCACTCCAAGTAAGCTGCAATGCTTGTGTCTGGAGTTGGTTTACGTCAATAGTGGAATGGCGGGGCCCGAACCTGCGACGTCTTATTTCGCAATCCGCACCCTAAACCTATTAGGCTATTGCCGCTATTGCTTCAAATTGCTATTGGTTCAAAGCAGCCAATAAGCGTTTATGCTCCGCGCATGTGCTGTCCACATTCTTATAAGTAACAATTGAAATGCAACAAAATGTAAATAATTTATTTGACAATTAACTAAAAAATAAATAAAATAAAACATAGCCAAAGTCACGATAGCCGAGTCAAGAGACCAGAGTTCGATCCTCAAGTAGCCGTACCAATGGGTTTTTCTAAAAACCTATGTACAAATTATATCGTTGGCTTGGACATAAAGACGGCGATGGGCTCACCACCTGTCATGTTGTCCCGAATATATCTTCGGTGGACGGTGGGTCGAAGGGACTTAAATGTCTAGACTAGACCTCTGTCTATTGTAATAATAATTATTTCCCTGTATTGGGAATTGCGTGAAGATATTTTTATGAATAAAATATTTACGAAAAATGCAATGCATATAAATACAGACACCCAATCGTCTTGAAAAGTGATGAACAATGAAAAAACTGTCAGATTTGCGAAAATAATTTTTACTTAAGACTATAATTTCAACAACATTTCAACATATCTATGTTGAAATGTAAACATGTAAGGACAAGCCCCCTCGTCCATTATATCATATTTACTTAGCCGCTAAGCACATCTTAACCTTCAAATGAACCTTGGTTCACAACCTTCAAAGGCACACATACCCGTACAATCTTGTGCATTTGACGCTCATCAGTACAAAGTTTCTCCGTTTGCATTTAAGTTTGCTAAGAAAATGGATACCGAAAACGAACCTTTTCCAGTATCCATTTATTTTTATTATAAAGAAAAAAAATGAATACTCATGATTGTTGTCTCTTGGTGGAACTTCATCTTTAAACACATTCAAATTCACTTTTACTTATTCCAATATTTATTAGTTATTTATTATATTTAAATAAATAGTGGACTAAGAAAAAGTGAATTTTAATGTGTTTAACAAAATATTGCTTTGTCCGTCCGTCTGTTATGCTTTCAATTGACTATTGGGTCGTATCCAATTTCATCGAAATCGGTTTAGTCGGATGTTATAAGCTAGTTTTTCGTAAGCTTCTAATCAGGTTATACTTTTTAAGCCAAATATGTCATATCAAAATCAGTATACTAAGTAACGATTTTGCACCCGTGCGTTAAAGACAAAAACAAGCCTATGTATCTGTAACACGAACGCTTTCAGTCTCTAAACTGTTATCGCTCTCATGCTCTAGTAAGTTTGATATCGTAGAGCGTACGATGCGATAAGTTTTGTAACAATTTACCGGTTGCAAAATTGATCGTAATGTTAACTTGAAATATAAGTGTTCGAAAATGTTAAAATATGTTCAAGTATTTGAATTATTCAACAATGTAACAAAAAAGAGCTTTTATTAATAGAGTCAATTGAAAAAATATGTTATTGAAAATTAATAACCACTAATATTAATAAATAGGTAAAATTAAGTAAACATATATAAAAACTGTTTAAAAATATTTATGTCACAATTGCAAAAGTTCCCATTTCTAAACGCGGTATCATAAAGAAGTAATCGTAAATGATATCTTGACGGAGAAGAAACAGGCGAAGAACAATTTCAAACAGAGAGTGTTTTATGAGCTTATTATATTTCCTTCTTCTTCTTATTCATCTTTGCAGCCTATTAAGAGTCCACTGCTGAACATAGGCCTTCCCTAAAACTTTCCTAAGTGTAAGGTCGTCAGCCACCTGCATCCTTCGACTTCCCGCAACATTTTATATTTCCTTAGTAAGAAATAAATAATTAAATAAATATATTCACGCAATTTCCATCACATGGGTAGACAGAGGTCTAGTCTAGACAACTAAGTCCCTTTGACCCACCTTCCACCGAAGATATTTTCGGGACAACGTGACTAGTGAGCCGGTCGCCGTCTTTATATCCAAGCCAATGATATAATTCGTACATAAGTTTTTTTAAAAATCCATTGGTACGAACCTGCCATCTGGGTATCGAACTCGGGTCTCTTAATTTGAAATTCTAACCACCCAACCACTCGGCTGTCGTGACTCTTTAGTAGGAAATTATTATTACTATGCCATACAAATTTAATAGTCTACTCAAACTAAGTGAAAGCTTTATTGTGCAATAATTTTAGACTCGGGCGGAATTCGAACCCTCGACTGACCGACCACGGTATTTCACGGTAGTAGGCAGAGATCGCGGGTTCGATACCCGCCCGCATCCGTTGATTTTTTACATTTCTCTTTAATTTAATAAGCAATAGGTTTGTTATTTTTAAAGGAAGTATGTACTTTTAAAAACAAATAGTGAAAAGTTCATAAGTTCATGTGAACTAGAATTCTACACTATCCCTAACCTCATTTTTTATCCTTTTTTTTTAAATAATAATAACTCTTATTACTTATAGTATTAATAATAACTTATAAAGATTAAGTAATTATTAATACTATAAGTAATAAGAGTTATTATTATTTAAAAAAAAGGATAAAAAATGAGGTTAGGGATAGTGTAGAATTCTAGTTCACATTTTCATTCCATTCAGTCACTGCGTGTGTAAAAAAACTAGGTCTTAGAAAACAAAGCATGTTTTAGTTAATTTCTGTAAAAATATTTAAAATGTCTGCTATCTATTTCATTTAACTTTTCCAATTTGACATAGAAAACACAAAATCATGCGGGCATCGACACCGACTATAAACATTGCCATAAATATTTGTTTTATAAGTCGTTAAATTATGCACGACATGCCCACGTTAATGTAGCGTATATGCATTTAAAAATATTAGTTTTATCCTTTTTAGGTATATCGTTAAATGAAATGAGAAAACGTTTTTGTAGCGATCAACTCGACAATTTACTGACCGTCTGTCTTTCGTGATCATGTAGCTGCAAATCCCTGATACAGAAAGAAATACACTGGTGTTAACTATTTATAAATACGATAGCCACGATTGTCAAGTGGTCAGCTGTTTGGAATTTGTGTGAGACGAGTTCGTAATACAGGCTTCGAATAAAACTCATAAGTTTTTTCGAAACTTCTATATTTAAATAAACGATTGGTTACGAATTTTATCGCGGATTATTCATTGTTTTAAATCATGGATCGATGGCTTAAACACAAACTCACCATCCGTTTTTTCAAATAAGCATAGGAAATATGGGTCAAAGTAATAATAAATATATATCTTTACTCTATTCCCTAATAATTCTAATATTGAGATAGAGAGAGGTCTAGGCATCGTGAAGATAAAAAAAACGTAAAAATTTATTTACCAATTTATTTTTAATTTTATAAAAATTGGAATTAAAGAATGAATGCTGTGGAATCGACGACATTTTTGGTTAGTGAGTCTGGTTACTTTTAACATATATAATGTCGAATGAAAAATGTACCACGTTCGATTGACGGGTTGTAACCTACTACGTCAGGTTTATTTATATAATAACTAGCGACCGGTCCCGGCTTCGCGCGGGTACAGACCACATTAGATATTTTTTCTTATTTATTTTGAACTTTTTATTTGAACATTGCCTATATATGTGAATATTTATTGCTAATCAGAAACGAACATTCTAAACTATTCTCTAACATTGCGTAAAATTCCAAAATATTTCAAGATGTTCTGACATGTTATAGAACGGTCATTATTTTCACAAATTTTCTTGACTATTTTAGGAATCTTCTAGATATGCTGGCTTCTAGACTGTTTCAGGAATAAGGACTAGAGGGCTACAAGACCATATCGTACTGGAGATTTTTTTTTACATTTGGTTATTAACATATTTTAGAGTTATAAAAATTATTTCGCATTGCTTTCTCCATAACTCGTAACGTATTCTCGAAAAGGGTATAATGGAGAAAAAATAAATAAATAAATATCTTCACGCAATTCCCAATACAGGGGTAGACAGAGGTCTAGTCTAGACAATTAAGTCCCTTCGATCCACCTTCCACCCAAGATATTATCGGGACAACGTGATAGGTGGTGAGCCCGCCGCCGACTTTATGTCCAAGCCAACGATATAATTCATACGTAAGTTTTTGATAAACCCATTGGTACATGCTTACCACCTAGGAATTGAACTCGGGTCTCTTGACTCGAAATTCCGACCACCCTCACACTCGGCTATCGTGACACTTAATGCTTAACTAAGTTATAATGGAGAAAGAATTCTCCATTACAACCTAGTTCTATCTGACCTTATATGTCTCTTCTCAAACTTCGCCACAAAACTTCTCAAACTTCTCAAAATCGTACATGTCTTCCGCCCGCTTCCTATCAATAGTGTCTAATGTTTTTGAATGAATTTTCTTATGAAAGTTCAAGCCGTTCGAGCACGTAGCATTAGTAACTGCTGCAGAAATCAATTAGCCTCGGTTCAATTTGCACGGGGAAAGTCCTTTTCACACTTGTTGTAGACACAACAACGCGAGATATTACGTTAATCTATTAAACTTTAGCGGTTAACCGATTAACGTAATACTTCGCGAACTAATATGTTAATAATTGCCCACGTAACACACGGAAGGATGTAATGTAGCGTGCTAATGTTATGAGCGCATAGCAGTGGCCACACGTTTAAACATAAAACTTACCACGAGTTTATTTATTATTTATTTATCTTCCCGCATTATGGGCAGCCAGAGAGATCACATAAGCCAAAGTGATTGATATTACCGCATACCGTAAAGAAAAAGGGTCGTTTAGAAAAACGTTAATATATTTAAAAGTACTAGTAGACTCTAGACTCGTCTGAAAACATAATTCAAGACCAGTCGAATGACTCTGAATAGATTTCAATACTCGTGTTCTCTACCGAAACTCAATTTTGAGTTTTTGAGGTGACTTTCAAGCTTTAGACCATTTGCAGGTTTTAAATTTACTTCAGCCAGACGCCGCCTTATGGTCTCCGAAATCAGATTGTTTAATTGTTTATTGCAACAGTCCTAAGACAGCGATTTCTTAAAATTGTTGTCAACATATATTGATCCGCGCCGTCGTCAGCTTGTTCGGCCTGTTCCTGGTCTTCGAAAATGGGATTCAGAGTTATGGAAATGCTGTACTCTCTGAACCGTAGAAATTGTCATGCCAACAGTTCTCAATGTATTTCGTTGATTGCGCCCATTTTCAAGCATTGTCAGGATTCTAGTACAGTCTATAGGGGTTAACGGCATGTCTTCAGAATAATAAAATTTATCAGGCAGATACACCATATTTATTACTTTTTTTATTGCAAAAGTAAAATAAACGCGAAATAATTCATTTTAAATTTATTCCACTAAATTCAAAAACAACCATTATTTTACGATTTTAGTTATTTATAGAATTATCTGAAAAAACTAGATTTTATTTGTTATTTTATATGGCATTAAATATTCTTTAATTTAGTCTTTATTATTGAGGCTAGGTCAGGTACTTTAAAGATATTGAAGATGTTTCTATCCCAATCTTTGCGGTTCTCTCGCTAACCCAGCATTGAGAAATGCGCGAACATAAAAATGTGACGTAAAATTGGTTCCTCTATATATTCTGCAAAGTATTATAAAGAATAATATATTATTAAGAATTACACGTTACAAAGTATTGTAAAGAACTTCATCATTTTTATAATCTTTTGGTTTTGAAAAATTTTCCCTTTTGAGAATTGCCCCCGGTTATTTTCCCGTTTCTGTTTTTTTTTTTTTATAAATGTATTGATAAATATTACATTATTTTATTTTCTATCGTGACTTATTAAATAATAAGTCACGATAGCCGAGTTGTTGGGTGGTCGGAATTACGAGTCGAGAGACCCGAGTTCGATCCCCAGGTGGCAGTACGAATGTGTTTTTCAAAAACTTATGTACGAATTTCATCGTTGGCTTGGACATAAAGGCGGCGACGGGCTCACCACCTGTCACGTTGTCCCGAAAATATCTTCGGTGGAAGGTGGGTCAAAGGGACTTAATTGTCTAGACTAGACCTCTGTCTACCCCTGTATTGGGAATTGCGTGAAGATTTTATTTTCCAATATTTTATTTCCAGAAACCATATAACTTATTATCTAAAACCCTACACTAATTGTTCAGCCCTACTCCTCGTGACATGGTACCAAGAACGCTGGCTGCATTTCCACATAGAATGGATAGGCTTAACTTTTGCGCGAGAAAAGAACCAGCACTCTTGTCACCGGGGGCTACGATTTTGTTGACCATAGCATAGAACTTTGGTCTATAATATCATAGACCACAAGACTCTTCGCTTCTTCTGCACTTCTTAAACATGAATTAGTAAATTCCATAAAAATTACACAACATGGTAACAATATTGTGCGTGTTTAAACTCGCAGGTTTGACTGGATTATTGCAATATTCAAATTCCTACAAACAATCCGACCGACCGCTATTTTAACTTTGTAAATGATATTAAATGTGAATTTTATATTATTAGATAGTAGTTTGTTTCTTGAAACTAATAACAGAATAAAGTCTTTATTTTATAAAATAGTGATGATAGGTCATCGGAATTCGAGTCAAGACACTATGTACAATCCCCAAGGTCAATGAGTTTTGTACATACATGCATTCATACATAACGGCCTGTTAAAGTCGACTACAGGACATAGGCCTCTCCCATATTTAGATTTGCCATAATCGCCATGCTTGGCCAGCGGATTGGCGATCGCAGTATCAGACCAGTTGCACCACGGACGCTGCTGCCCATCTTCGGTATGATAATTTTGGTGAGATATTTTTAGAGATGGTTATACCATCATCTATCGGTTGCCAAAGCGATGTTTGATACTGTTTCCCTTATTCGCTTCTTACGACACCCACGGGAAGAAAGGGCGTGGCAATTTTTACGCCGTTACCACACGGCCAATGGATTTTGTACCAATGGGTTTTTCAAAAACTTATGTTCTATTTATATCGTTGAGTTGGACCTAAAGACGGCGACGGGCTCACCAACTGTCACGTTGTCCCAAAAATGTATTCGGAGGAAGATGAGTCGAAAGGTTTTAGTTGTCTAGACCTCTGTCAGTGTTACTGTATTGAGACTAGCGATGTTTATTTATTTTTTATTTTCTAAAATGATAATGAAATAAATATATACACAGATACCAAATTAATACTTCGATGTATTTATTTCTTTTTTTTAATTAAATCGAAACACTTCCTATATACTTAATAAACGAACATACTCTTATATACTTCATCGGTAACGAGTCTACCAGATGCCTGTAAGCACTTTCTATTAACCTCAATTACCAACCTAAATTTTTGAACAATAGGTTCCAGTTTACAAAAATGTCACATTTACAGTTACCAGTACTTCCGCAGAGACTGTCAATATGGTAGGTAAGACGTGGTTGGAATATGATAAGGTATAGTAGAACTATACCTCTAGACTCGTGATACGTGTTTCGAATTCGGAATTATATAGATTCAAACAAAAATGAACTTTATCTGTAACATAACTGGATATTTAACATTTGATGCCTTGACAGGTCATTTTGTTTATTGAGCTGTTCTTTCTGGTTCGAAGAATAAAATTCTCTATATTGTAAATATTCATATTCATTAAACCTTTTAGTCTTTTTGTTTGTTCAGTGAATGATAATGCATTTATCATATATACATATTTATAAAATTGTAGTGTCTTTTTGTAATTCCCAATTAACAGCTTTCTACTAAATGTACACAGAAAGTATACGGTATATACGGAACATACATAAGAATCTAAACTTATAATTTTTGCCGGTCTGTTCGTTTGTTCCGTCTAGACCGATTTTAACTTTTAAACCGAGGACAAAGCCGCGGTGCGCAGCTGGTCTAAAATAAATATTTTTAACATCTATATTTGTCTTTCTTTTAAATATGTTTAAGGTATATATTCCACCAGTCGCGGATACAATTTCTTTACAAATTGCATCGCGCTGCCACCCCACGGACCGATCGTCTCTACGGCATGAATAATTAATATAACATACAATAAATACAAAAAAATTTAAAAAATAATAATAAGTAATAAATTAAATAAGTTTCCATTGCTCACGACTGGAGTAGTTAGAGGCAGTAGACAGTAGGTAGACATGCCAGTAGAGCCCTTATAATCCACATTTCTCCAGAACATTTTGTTAGCCCATATATACATATTCGTATTGTGTACGACGTAAGAATTTTGCCACTCCCTTTCTTCCCGTGGGTGTCGTGAGAGGTGGCTAAGGGAAACAGCCTTGAATATCTTTATGGCAACCGATAGATGGCGGGATAACCATCTCCTAAATATGTCAGATCAAAATAATCAGACCGAAGATGGCAGCAGCGTCTGTAGTACTGCGATCGCCAATCCGCATGCCAAGCGTGGAGATTATGGCAAATCCTCCCTATGCGAGAGGCCTATGTCCAGCAGTGGACTTCGACAGGCCGATATGTAAAAGGACACACCTGGTTACTTAGACTTATCCCATTGGAATAATTCGACGTAATTACAACGCTTTGCAAGCGGATTAACAGTCGATGTACCAAATACCTCCTAGATTATACGCTCCTGCACGTTACGTTAAATTTTTTATTTGTTATTTTTCGAGATGAGTACTCCACCATCTGTCGGTAGCCAACTGTCTATTCGTGCCTTTTCCCTCCGTCGCGTCTTATCGACAGCCTCGGGAAAAAACGGGGTGGTATATTCATTAAGTTGATAAGTGTCGGGTAAATGCGTGAGAATTATATACATTAGCAGTTTTTATATTTACATATATCCTCGTATATTAGTTATATATTTATGAGCGTTATGTTATAGCAGAATTTTTATTATAGGATTGAGCTCAATTATGAGTACGTGTTCACTATAACCAGAGTCTCTTGAAAGTGTTTTGATCTATAGATTACACCAAATCATTAAACACTTTAATTATTTATTGTCCTAGTTTTTGTGTCATTCATGAATTTATTAGTTTAAAAAATATTATTTGTGTTATTTTTTTGTGTAATGCGTTGTGTAAAACATTAGCTGGAAACCGGGCTTAACATTAACTAGGAAGCTGACTCCACTTTCACGGTGAATCAGCTCGCATATTCAAGTACTTTTACTGCCGATGCAGAGATTGTAGATTTCTGAGAATCGCTAGTTGCATTACTTAGCCTCCGCATTTTGAATTGCGATGTTAGTTATGTACAGATAGTTGATTTTATTGACAAACGAACGTAATAATAAAAAAAAAAATATGTTATTTCTTCACGCTATTCCCAACACTGGGGCAGACAGACAATTAAATCCTTTTGACTCTCCTTCCACCGAATACATTTTTGGGACAACGTGATAGATGATAAACCCGTCGCCCTGTATAACCAACGTTGTCATTAGTATAACCAACCTGTATAACCAACATTATTAATAGTACATAAATTCTGAAAGATCTCATTTTTACGAGCCCACCACTGAATCCTCTAGAACGAACTCGGTCTC
Organism: Sericinus montela; assembly: GCA_029286605.1. Classification (NCBI taxonomy): domain Eukaryota; kingdom Metazoa; phylum Arthropoda; class Insecta; order Lepidoptera; family Papilionidae; genus Sericinus; species Sericinus montela. Next base: position 3,472,902 of record JAGSMR010000014.1, read on the forward strand.
TCGACTCGATTTCCGATCACCCAACCACTCAGCTGTATTGACTATCACAAAAAAACTAAATAAAAAATAATTCGATTAATTTCTACTAATTGACAACATTTACACGAAAATGTTACGCAAATTTACCGTTTTCACATTTTTATTTAAATAAAACAGAGTAAAATATTCTTTAGAGAATGTTCTTGAATATATATTGATACGAACGCTATTGCGAAATGTGTATTGGCGAAATTACAGACTTTTCACCTGATGCAAATTTCAGAATCATCACGTAACCTATTCTATACTGATACTTATTTTGTGTGTTCTAATGTATAATGGTATATATGTTTAATAATAGCGTAGCATAGGGATAATACATTCAGTTTAAGTATCATGTACAAAATTATTTTCTAGTACATTTTCGTGCGAGAGATGATAGGGTCATTTACGTCCTCACAGAACGATTTCATATTTTTTATATATTCTTTCATTAATCCAATACTGAGACAGAATAAAATCTGGACAAAGAAAGAAGTATTATTTTTGCTTTTTTGTATTCCTTTTGAATGCAACCGGCATTTAAATATAAATGTCTATCATAATAAAAGTTATGAAATCATTTGATAACTCCTCTCATTTACGAATAGGCAAGCTCGGTTATGACAGCACTGCTTCAAAATAATCTCGTCTGTGAATGAGGTAATGGAAACTGAGCTCCCTCTCGCTCACCTCTTCTAGAATGCAGAGGACGTGAGTGAGAGGGATTGAGCTTTTTTCGCAACTGCAACTACCTAACTCATCTCATTTACCATCAGAAATAATAAATAAATAAATATCTTCACGCAATTCCCATTACAGGGGTAGACAGAGGTCTAGTCTAGACAATTAAGTCCCTTTGACCCACCTTCCACCGAAGATATTTACGGGACAACGTGACAGGTGGTGAGCCCGTTGCCGTCTTTATGTCCAAGCCAAAGATATAGTTTGTACATAAATTTTTGAAAAACCCATTGGTACGAGCCTGTCACATGGGGATCGAACGCGGCTCTCTTGTCAGGTAAACTGATTTCTCTTTTCCAACCCTTTCATATAAAATCCGCATAGTATAGAAGAATGAGAGCAAGTATTAATACACAAAACTGACACACAAGAAGGATTTTATGAATCTACGAGCTCCGAGTAGATTGTGGGAAATAGTTCATGAAATAGGCATTTTAATGAACGGAGTACGAAAGAAACGTAAATAACTGGCCTAAGTCTAATTGAGTAGTGGAAATGTGCTACGTTTTGTAACGTACGTTTTAAAGTCTTATCACACCATGAGAAAAAGTAAATTATAAGCAAATACCCGTAATTTCATTGCTTCCTATAATCAAAGGAAACAGTAAGTTTTCTTATGACAAACACCATAGTTATAACACATAAATAAATCAACATTTGAAACACTACTAATTTTATAATAAGTTACATAATTCAAAAACTAAAATAGTTTTTTATTACATAATTTTGTCTGTTTATGGCACAGATTTGTTCCCAGTATTCTTTCGCAAAGTCAATGACTAGGCATTTTCCCATGAAGTCAATGCTATGGTTCACGTGCGCCGAGAAATAGAATTAAATTAACACATAATTATAGAGTTTATTGTAACAGTTAACATATTATTATCATGTACACAAAGAAATTCATACATAGTACACAATGTATTAGTATGTAAATTGCCGGTTGATATCTGCATAATTCTCGTGTCGTTAGAGGCGACTATAAGCATTGTATATTGTAATGGCTATCAACTTGGCGAAATGACACCGGAACAAAATAAAAGCGCATCCCATATGAGACGACAAACAGCAGCGACTAAGCTTTGAGCTGTCTGCTACTGCGTTCTTCAGCTCACTGCCTTTTCTCTTTTTCCTGATTAGTTAATGTCGTAAGTACTTAGCCTGACTGTGGGGAAGTAGGGTAATTTTATTTTTAAGAGATAAATGTGAGTAAATTTTTGCACGGGATGTAGATCTAACGATTTAACGAAAAGCGTCAATAGCCGGTTTAGGTTGCGGACTGCAGTGTAGCTTAGTTGTGGTTAACAAGAATACTAGTAATGTTATTAGACATTGCTAGTATTCTGTAAAAAATATCTTATTTTATGGGGGCACACAAACGCTTGCCACTATTAATTATATTAGGTACTGGTTGACCTCACTTTATGATCATGGTGTTACAGGCTATAAAATTTAAATGTGTGCAGACAATATTTATCATTTATTTTCTCTTATTTATTTTCAGAATCATACAAAGATTAAGATGATGACAATTTAAAAAGGAAAACAGTCTTCTCAATGGCGTTTGAGATGATGAGGTGTTTCATAAGCGTAGTGTGAGAAACAACCACCAAGTGAACCGACTGGTCAATGTGTTTAAATGGAAAGTATTCAAATATGAATAATTTTATTAAGCATTAAGAGGTTATTATGGAGATAGATAATAAATAAAAATGCTATTATAACAATAAAATAAGCAAGATGTCGACCAGTAATGATCTCAGTGATGTGGACTCCTCGCCGAAACTGCGGATGAAGCCGGCAGTCAGCAGGATTTTCTGCTGCAGCGTGACCGCGGCGGCTGGATTCATTGCCGCTTACGCTCTAGTAAGTATAATTATTTTAAGAACAGTAAAGCTGCAACCCGTAAATGTCGACTGGAGAGCAAAGGCTTTCAAATTTCTTCAAAATGGCTAAACATTTAAAAGTGCAGGTTGACTGACTTCACAACACATATTTGTATATGCATTTATATGTACAAATGCAAATAAAAATACACACAGAGCGAATCGTCGCTCTGTGTATATTTTTTTACGCTCTAACCCTCGTACATATCGATGTACGAGGGTTAGAGCGTCCCTTCAAGGTCGTCCTCGTTGGTGTGGCGCGAAAAGCGGCGATGGGGACCGCCTCCCGTCAGGCACATCCTGGCACGGCGGAAGATGGAGGACAGAGGGCAAAGTATCCGTGGAATATTAGAGGCATGAGAAATAAGACGAATGAGTTATCGAAATAATGAATGAAAGAGAATTAGTTGTCGTGTGTTTGTCTGAGACCAAACGGAAGGGCAGTGGTGAGGAGTTCCCTAGTGGGCCGTTAGTTCTATGGTCCGGATTGCCGGAGAGTGAAAGCGCTTGCCAGGGTTGGTTGGTAGCTGTTGTCTGCGTTTGGTCGGTGTTATGACTGAATTTGAAAATTGTGAACTTAAGACTTCTCTGGGTTCGCCTTAAATAGGAACTGACTAGGAAACACTATGTTTAACCATAAGAAAATCCATATTTATACTAGAGATAGTAAGAGTGAGGGAAGTATAATCGATTTATTCCTAATAGGTAACCGACTGCGCAAACAGGTGATAGATACGCGAGTATCTGTTTGCGAGCTGGCGCCACCGACAGCAGTACCAAATCCACAGTCGGTCTGCCGCATCCGAAGCTGGAAGTTTCAGAAGGTGAACTCTAGGGATGAATATCTAGCAAAGGTTGTTGAAAGGGTTGGAAACATCGATGGCAGGAAAGAATGTGTGGCAGAAACATGGCGGGGTTGGTATGGTTAGTAGAGCGGAAGAATTGGGTGGAACGGTGAAAAGAGGTAGTAGTAAAAAGAGTGATGCATGGTAGAATTAAAAAGTGAAAGAAGGAGTAAAGAAGAAGAAGAAAGCTTGGTTAGACTATTTGGCCTCAGGTAATGATAAGAATATCAGAAAAAAGACGAAAGAAAGATATAAGCTGCATAGTATAATGGAAGCGGACGAGAGGTTGTCGCACAATTTTAAGGAGAAATCCAAGCTCTTCTGGAAAGAGGTTGGAAAGGCCCGGAGTTGAGCGACAGAAAGAAAGATATAAGCTGCATAGTATAATGGAAGCGGACGAGAGGTTGTCGCACAATTTTAAGGAGAAATCCAAGCTCTTCTGGAAAGAGGTTGGAAAGGCCCAGAGTTGAGCGACAGAAAGAAAGATATAAGCTGCATAGTATAATGGAAGCGGACGAGAGGTTGTCGCACAATTTTAAGGAGAAATCCAAGCTCTTCTGGAAAGAGGTTGGAAAGGCCCAGAGTTGAGCGACAGAAAGAAAGATATAAGCTGCATAGTATAATGGAAGCGGACGAGAGGTTGTCGCACAATTTTAAGGAGAAATCCAAGCTCTTCTGGAAAGAGGTTGGAAAGGCCCAGAGTTGAGCGACAGAAAGAAAGATATAAGCTGCATAGTATAATGGAAGCGGACGAGAGGTTGTCGCACAATTTTAAGGAGAAATCCAAGCTCTTCTGGAAAGAGGTTGGAAAGGCCCAGAGTTGAGCGACAGAAAGAAAGATATAAGCTGCATAGTATAATGGAAGCGGACGAGAGGTTGTCGCACAATTTTAAGGAGAAATCCAAGCTCTTCTGGAAAGAGGTTGGAAAGGCCCAGAGTTGAGCGACAGAAAGAAAGATATAAGCTGCATAGTATAATGGAAGCGGACGAGAGGTTGTCGCACAATTTTAAGGAGAAATCCAAGCTCTTCTGGAAAGAGGTTGGAAAGGCCCAGAGTTGAGCGACAGAAAGAAAGATATAAGCTGCATAGTATAATGGAAGCGGACGAGAGGTTGTCGCACAATTTTAAGGAGAAATCCAAGCTCTTCTGGAAAGAGGTTGGAAAGGCCCAGAGTTGAGCGACAGAAAGAAAGATATAAGCTGCATAGTATAATGGAAGCGGACGAGAGGTTGTCGCACAATTTTAAGGAGAAATCCAAGCTCTTCTGGAAAGAGGTTGGAAAGGCCCAGAGTTGAGCGACAGAAAGAAAGATATAAGCTGCATAGTATAATGGAAGCGGACGAGAGGTTGTCGCACAATTTTAAGGAGAAATCCAAGCTCTTCTGGAAAGAGGTTGGAAAGGCCCAGAGTTGAGCGACAGAAAGAAAGATATAAGCTGCATAGTATAATGGAAGCGGACGAGAGGTTGTCGCACAATTTTAAGGAGAAATCCAAGCTCTTCTGGAAAGAGGTTGGAAAGGCCCAGAGTTGAGCGACAGAAAGAAAGATATAAGCTGCATAGTATAATGGAAGCGGACGAGAGGTTGTCGCACAATTTTAAGGAGAAATCCAAGCTCTTCTGGAAAGAGGTTGGAAAGGCCCAGAGTTGAGCGACAGAAAGAAAGATATAAGCTGCATAGTATAATGGAAGCGGACGAGAGGTTGTCGCACAATTTTAAGGAGAAATCCAAGCTCTTCTGGAAAGAGGTTGGAAAGGCCCAGAGTTGAGCGACAGAAAGAAAGATATAAGCTGCATAGTATAATGGAAGCGGACGAGAGGTTGTCGCACAATTTTAAGGAGAAATCCAAGCTCTTCTGGAAAGAGGTTGGAAAGGCCCAGAGTTGAGCGACAGAAAGAAAGATATAAGCTGCATAGTATAATGGAAGCGGACGAGAGGTTGTCGCACAATTTTAAGGAGAAATCCAAGCTCTTCTGGAAAGAGGTTGGAAAGGCCCAGAGTTGAGCGACAGAAAGAAAGATATAAGCTGCATAGTATAATGGAAGCGGACGAGAGGTTGTCGCACAATTTTAAGGAGAAATCAAGCTCTTCTGGAAAGAGGTTGGAAAGGCCCAGAGTTGAGCGACAGAAAGAAAGATATAAGCTGCATAGTATAATGGAAGCGGACGAGAGGTTGTCGCACAATTTTAAGGAGAAATCCAAGCTCTTCTGGAAAGAGGTTGGAAAGGCCCAGAGTTGAGCGACAGAAAGAAAGATATAAGCTGCATAGTATAATGGAAGCGGACGAGAGGTTGTCGCACAATTTTAAGGAGAAATCCAAGCTCTTCTGGAAAGAGGTTGGAAAGGCCCAGAGTTGAGCGACAGAAAGAAAGATATAAGCTGCATAGTATAATGGAAGCGGACGAGAGGTTGTCGCACAATTTTAAGGAGAAATCCAAGCTCTTCTGGAAAGAGGTTGGAAAGGCCCAGAGTTGAGCGACAGAAAGAAAGATATAAGCTGCATAGTATAATGGAAGCGGACGAGAGGTTGTCGCACAATTTTAAGGAGAAATCCAAGCTCTTCTGGAAAGAGGTTGGAAAGGCCCAGAGTTGAGCGACAGAAAGAAAGATATAAGCTGCATAGTATAATGGAAGCGGACGAGAGGTTGTCGCACAATTTTAAGGAGAAATCCAAGCTCTTCTGGAAAGAGGTTGGAAAGGCCCAGAGTTGAGCGACAGAAAGAAAGATATAAGCTGCATAGTATAATGGAAGCGGACGAGAGGTTGTCGCACAATTTTAAGGAGAAATCCAAGCTCTTCTGGAAAGAGGTTGGAAAGGCCCAGAGTTGAGCGACAGAAAGAAAGATATAAGCTGCATAGTATAATGGAAGCGGACGAGAGGTTGTCGCACAATTTTAAGGAGAAATCCAAGCTCTTCTGGAAAGAGGTTGGAAAGGCCCAGAGTTGAGCGACAGAAAGAAAGATATAAGCTGCATAGTATAATGGAAGCGGACGAGAGGTTGTCGCACAATTTTAAGGAGAAATCCAAGCTCTTCTGGAAAGAGGTTGGAAAGGCCCAGAGTTGAGCGACAGAAAGAAAGATATAAGCTGCATAGTATAATGGAAGCGGACGAGAGGTTGTCGCACAATTTTAAGGAGAAATCCAAGCTCTTCTGGAAAGAGGTTGGAAAGGCCCAGAGTTGAGCGACAGAAAGAAAGATATAAGCTGCATAGTATAATGGAAGCGGACGAGAGGTTGTCGCACAATTTTAAGGAGAAATCCAAGCTCTTCTGGAAAGAGGTTGGAAAGGCCCAGAGTTGAGCGACAGAAAGAAAGATATAAGCTGCATAGTATAATGGAAGCGGACGAGAGGTTGTCGCACAATTTTAAGGAGAAATCCAAGCTCTTCTGGAAAGAGGTTGGAAAGGCCCAGAGTTGAGCGACAGAAAGAAAGATATAAGCTGCATAGTATAATGGAAGCGGACGAGAGGTTGTCGCACAATTTTAAGGAGAAATCCAAGCTCTTCTGGAAAGAGGTTGGAAAGGCCCAGAGTTGAGCGACAGAAAGAAAGATATAAGCTGCATAGTATAATGGAAGCGGACGAGAGGTTGTCGCACAATTTTAAGGAGAAATCCAAGCTCTTCTGGAAAGAGGTTGGAAAGGCCCAGAGTTGAGCGACAGAAAGAAAGATATAAGCTGCATAGTATAATGGAAGCGGACGAGAGGTTGTCGCACAATTTTAAGGAGAAATCCAAGCTCTTCTGGAAAGAGGTTGGAAAGGCCCAGAGTTGAGCGACAGAAAGAAAGATATAAGCTGCATAGTATAATGGAAGCGGCAGTCAGCAGGATTTTCTGCTGCAGCGTGACCGCGGCGGCTGGATTCATTGCCGCTTACGCTCTAGTAAGTATAATTATTTTAAGAACAGTAAAGCTGCAACCCGTAAATGTCGACTGGAGAGCAAAGGCTTTCAAATTTCTTCAAAATGGCTAAACATTTAAAAGTGCAGGTTGACTGACTTCACAACACATATTTGTATATGCATTTATATGTACAAATGCAAATAAAAATACACACAGAGCGAATCGTCGCTCTGTGTATATTTTTTTACGCTCTAACCCTCGTACATATCGATGTACGAGGGTTAGAGCGTCCCTTCAAGGTCGTCCTCGTTGGTGTGGCGCGAAAAGCGGCGATGGGGACCGCCTCCCGTCACGCACATCCTGGCACGGCGGAAGATGGAGGACAGAGGGCAAAGTATCCGTGGAATATTAGAGGAGGCATGAGAAATAAGACGAATGAGTTATCGAAATAATGAATGAAATAGAATTAGGTGTCGTGTGTTTGTCTGAGACCAAACGGAAGGGCAGTGGTGAGGAGTTCCCTAGTGGGCCGTTAGTTCTATGGTCCGGATTGCCGGAGAGTGAAAGCGCTTGCCAGGGTTGGTTGGTAGCTGTTGTCTGCGTTTGGTCGGTGTTATGACTGAATTTGAAAATTGTGAACTTAAGACTTCTCTGGGTTCGCCTTAAATAGGAACTGACTAGGAAACACTATGTTTAACCATAAGAAAATCCATATTTATACTAGAGATAGTATGAGTGAGGGAAGTATAATCGATTTATTCCTAATAGGTAACCGACTGCGCAAACAGGTGATAGATACGCGAGTATCTGTTTGCGGGCTGGCGCCACCCGACGGCGGTACCAAATCCACAGTCGGTCTGCCGCATCCGAAGCTGGAAGTTTCAGAAGGTGAACTCTAGGGATGAATATCTAGCAAAGGTTGTTGAAAGGGTTGGAAACATCGATGGCAGGAAAGAATGTGTGGCAGAAACATGGCGGGGTTGGTATGGTTAGTAGAGCGGAAGAATTGTGTGGAACGGTGAAAAGAGGTAGTAGTAAAAAGAGTGATGCATGGTAGAATTAAAAAGTGAAAGAAGGAGTAAAGAAGAAGAAGAAGAAGAAAGCTTGGTTAGACTATTTGGCCTCAGGTAATGATAAGAATATCAGAAAAAAGACGAAAGAAAGATATAAGCTGCATAGTATAATGGAAGCGGACGAGAGGTTGTCGCACAATTTTAAGGAGAAATCCAAGCTCTTCTGGAAAGAGGTTGGAAAGGCCCGGAGTTGAGCGACAGAAAGAAAGATATTAGTTTCAGAAAAGAACAAGATCAAGTTCAAGCATTAACACTGCAGAATTGCAGGCATTAACACTTTCTTCAAATTGCTTCATTCAACTTGCTTTTATTATTCTTCTGGTATACCTACAGAAGAATCATAAAAGCAAGTTAAATGAAGTGGAGATTTAGCCGATATAAGATGAAGCCGCACACGAAGAAACTGCTCTACACAAAATGTGAGGCGTTACCTTGGCCGACCGAAAACGTAACGAAGAGATTAACGTCACGAACATATTATATACGAACGCAATATGGCAGGTTTGAAAGATGACTTTACCACTGAAATTGTTAAGAGCGTGCATGGATGGTTTGGGCAAGTTGAGCGAATGAGTGAAGACCGAATGGTGAAGTAAATACATAGCGCGAAAGTTAGTATTAAAAGTGTCGAGGTAGGCCGAGACTAACTTTCGAGAACCATGTGAGGAAATTGCTCAAAAAGCGGAGGATCAAGAGTACTCGGATACCTAGACATGTATAAAGAAAATTATGAATCTGAAAGAAGCGAAAGAGGTACGTAAGGATCGTGACACTTGTCAATCTGTTCTCTCTGGATACCCTGTCAGGGACTGTGCGTGAAGATAAATGAATATTATATATATACACCTAGGTACGATGGAGATCGTGAGTGCAGGTCCTTTCTATGTCAGTTTTTAAATCTCTTTAGTAGCTATCCCGTTTTTGTTTTCAATTACTCAATCATCATCGTCATAACGGCCTGTAAATGCCGGCATATAGCGGACCCAGTAGCGGCGGCAGTAGTCTTGCGCGGTCCAGCTGGCCCAATCACTCACTAGAAGAAGCAAATTTTTCGAGATAAAGTAAAAGTAAAAGATTCTTTATTGTACACCAAGACTGACATAGAAATTACAATTATAATGGACATTAGTACAAAAGGCGGCCTTATCGCTTAAACAGCGATCTCTTCCAGGCAACCTTAGGGAAAAGGATTCTCCTAAAGAAAGCGGAAAGGGTGTACAAAATAATACGTATAATACATATATATACCATATAAAACCAAAGAAATTATATATAAAGGATTAGAAGTTAAATGGGAAACAAATTTTCTATAAGCAATAGACGACAGATTATTAAAAGGATAGGTAATGAAGTTTTAATTTAGTTCTAAAGATAGAAAGAGATTGAGATTGTCTAATATAAAGGGGAAGAGAATTCCAAAGTCGTATAGTATAGAATATATACAGTGAAAGAGTTAGCATAGAAGGAAGAAAAGTGTTTTGGAGTACTTAGCAGAAAATTATTTTGTGATCAGAGTGGAAAAGAATGTAAACTACTTAGATATTCAAATCTATCCTTCAAGTAATGTGGAGCATTGGGATTGAACAGAATGCAGTAAAGAAGATGAAGAATATGAGTATTCCTGCGAAGGCGAATTGGAAGCTACTTGAGCTTAATGCGGAATTCGGAGATGTGGTCATATTTTCGCAACCCAAATATAAACCATATGCAATAATTCTGAAGCCGCTCAAGTTTGTTAAGTTGCTCTTCGGTAAGGTCAAGATAACAAGTGTCCGCTAATCAAGGATCGGTAGGAGGAGAGACTGAGCCAGCACAATCTTAGTAGGAATGGGGAGTATGTTGCGCAATCTTCGGAGAGAACCAATTGCGACAAACATCTTTCTGCTTAGCTCACTCATTTGTGGTAACCAAGATAATGTTTTATCAAAAGTAATGCCTAAATTTTTGACCTTGTCACTATATGGTATAACGTTCCCTTCGAATAGTAGCTGTGATAAAGTTACACGCGACATTAGTTTAGTGCCTCCAATGATAGTGACTTGGGTCTTCAAAGGGTTTACTTTGAGCCCAACCGAATTACACCAATTAGAGATGCTGATTAGGTCTGTATTAACTAAACTAATCGTGTTAGGTAAATCCTGTATCTTACATTGCAAATAAATTTGTAAATCATCTGCATATAGGTGGTAGAAAGAATTAATACGTGAACAAATCGAATTGATGAAAATAGAGAATAATAGAGGAGACAACACGCCACCTTGCGGAACGCCAGCAATGACAGCAGACCAGTCAGAAAACGTGTCAGTAGATAGTAGATACTATGTAGAAAAATTACTTCTTAATCTCGCAATGAATACGTGCTATTTGCATACTTACTGGTAAATTTGCAATAGGCACGTATTACAAACATGTCAGTATCTATATCCGTTCTGTAATTACTCTACCGGGAAGTCATTTTTACGTACGCAGAATCAATTCAGTAGCAATTATAAACAGATCTCTACGAATCAGTAATACGTACAACATTATCATTAGTTTCAATCGTTAATCTTATTCGAAATGATCTCACTACGCTGGTTTGATTGTAAAGCTATACCATACAGTTATCTCACGGTATGTTGAAACTGGGTCTAAACGAGAGTAACAGTGGTTGCCTGGTAACGCATTTAGAATACGTAATACAGATTCACCAGAGGTACCTGCAAACTAAATATTTTCGGTAGACATTGATCGCAGACGCGATTAACATTTTAATATGGAAGTCATGCAATATTAAAACATAGTTTTAATCTTGCTAACAATAAGATTTCTGGTATAATTTTAGTTACTTACACGGGCATTACATGATGTGGCTGTGTTTTTGACATACATTATTAATTCTAAAACGTTGAAAGAGCTATATACCTGTGAATTATTATGAAACAATATTTAATAACCTAAATAAATACCACACGGTATTTTATATATAGGTAAGTAAGTACAGAGGTACTTACTTACCTATATATAAGATACCGTGTGGTAACGGCGTAAGAACATTGCCAGCCCTTTCTACCCTTGGGGGTCTTGAGAGATGACATGAGGCATAGCCTTGAATATCATAAAGGCAATTGACCAGCCATCGATGATAGGCAGCTGCGACTAAGGTGCAAAGCTCCTGGAACTGTGATTGTCAAACCGCTTACAAAGCGTATCGATTACAGCAAATTTATCTAAACGGCAGAGACCTATTTCCTGCAGTGGAGTTTTACAGACCGTTATGTATGTATATATTCATATTAATAACATGTCTGTCATAACCGATGTGTTGGATCCGATGGGATCTAAGAACCAAAAGTTTGTGTTCAGCAAAAACGACAGTATGGTGTGAATCCAAATGCCATGCCAAACATGCAAACTAAACTAAGCCACAAGTACGTTCTAAACTTAGAATATTCTGATATAGATATGAATACTCTAGAATATTCTGATGATGTATATTTTAAAAAGTCAGCCGAATGGATGGGTGGTCGAAATTTCGAGTCAAGAGATCCGGTTCGATCCCCAAGTGGCAGGCTCGTACCAATGGGTTTTCAAAACATTATTGTACAGATTATATCGTTGGCTTGGACATTAAGACGGCGACGGGCTTACCATCTGTCACGTTGTCCCGAAAATATCTTCGGTTGAAGGTGGTTCAAAGAGACTTAATTGTCAGTACTAGACCTCTGTCTACCCCTATATTGGGAATGGCGTGAAGATATTTTTTATGTATATTTTAATATATTGCAGGTTGCTTACGCGATAGCGCTAATCTACGAGATAGTGTGGGTGGTGGAGTCGCAGAGCGGGCTGCCTGTGGCGTCTGCGCTGCTGATGGTGTGCTACTGCGTTGTCATAGCCGCCACGGTTACGCTCGTGCACGGACTTATCGCCGTGAGTGTTTCTATTGCCCGGTAGTGTTGATTAAGCCCCTGGAAGCGATTGCACGATAGTCGAGAGGTTGGTTGATCAGAATTCGAGTGAAGAGACCCGAGTTTTTAAGCTTATGAACGATTTATATTGTTGGTTTGGATTTAAAGACAGCGACAGGCTCGCTATTTATCACGTTGTCTTTTTCCGGTGGAAGGTGAGTCGTAAGAACTTAATTATCTGGACCTCTGTCTACTCCAGTATTGGGAATGGCGTGAATATATTTTTATGTATATTTTTAAAAAGTCAGCCGAATGGATGGGTGGTCGAAATTTCGAGTCAAGAGATCCGAGTTCGATCCCCAAGTGGCAGGCTCGTACCAATGGGTTTTTCAAAAACGTGTGTACGAATTATATCGTTGGCTTGGACATTAAGACGGCGACGGGCTTACCATCTGTCACGTTGTCCCGAAAATATCTTCGGTTGAAGGTGGTTCAAAGAGACTTAATTGTCAGTACTAGACCTCTGTCTACCCCTATATTGGGAATGGCGTGAAGATATTTTTTATGTATATTTTTAAAAAGTCAGCCGAATGGATGGGTGGTCGAAATTTCGAGTCAAGAGATCCGAGTTCGATCCCCAAGTGGCAGGCTCGTACCAATGGGTTTTCAAAACGTGTGTACGAATTATATCGTTGGCTTGGACATTAAGACGGCGACAGGCTTACCATCTGTCACGTTGTCCCGAAAATATCTTCGGTGGAAGGTGGTTCAAAGAGACTTAATTGTCAGTACTAGACCTCTGTCTACCCCTATATTGGGAATGGCGTGAATATATTTTTATGTATATTTTTAAAAAGTCAGCCGAATGGATGGGTGGTCGAAATTTCGAGTCAAGAGATCCGAGTTCGATCCCCAAGTGGCAGGCTCGTACCAATGGGTTTTCAAAACGTGTGTACGAATTATATCGTTGGCTTGGACATTAAGACGGCGACGGGCTTACCATCTGTCACGTTGTCCCGAAAATATCTTCGGTGGAAGGTGGTTCAAAGAGACTTAATTGTCAGTACTAGACCTCTGTCTACCCCTATATTGGGAATGGCGTGAATATATTTTTATGTATATTTTTAAAAAGTCAGCCGAATGGATGGGTGGTCGAAATTTCGAGTCAAGAGATCCGAGTTCGATCCCCAAGTGGCAGGCTCGTACCAATGGGTTTTCAAAACGTGTGTACGAATTATATCGTTGGCTTGGACATTAAGACGGCGACGGGCTTACCATCTGTCACGTTGTCCCGAAAATATCTTCGGTGGAAGGTGGTTCAAAGAGACTTAATTGTCAGTACTAGACCTCTGTCTACCCCTATATTGGGAATGGCGTGAATATATTTTTATGTATATTTTTAAAAAGTCAGCCGAATGGATGGGTGGTCGAAATTTCGAGTCAAGAGATCCGAGTTCGATCCCCAAGTGGCAGGCTCGTACCAATGGGTTTTCAAAACGTGTGTACGAATTATATCGTTGGCTTGGACATTAAGACGGCGACGGGCTTACCATCTGTCACGTTGTCCCGAAAATATCTTCGGTGGAAGGTGGTTCAAAGAGACTTAATTGTCAGTACTAGACCTCTGTCTACCCCTATATTGGGAATGGCGTGAATATATTTTTATGTATATTTTTAAAAAGTCAGCCGAATGGATGGGTGGTCGAAATTTCGAGTCAAGAGATCCGAGTTCGATCCCCAAGTGGCAGGCTCGTACCAATGGGTTTTCAAAACGTGTGTACGAATTATATCGTTGGCTTGGACATTAAGACGGCGACGGGCTTACCATCTGTCACGTTGTCCCGAAAATATCTTCGGTGGAAGGTGGTTCAAAGAGACTTAATTGTCAGTACTAGACCTCTGTCTACCCCTATATTGGGAATGGCGTGAATATATTTTTATGTATATTTTTAAAAAGTCAGCCGAATGGATGGGTGGTCGAAATTTCGAGTCAAGAGATCCGAGTTCGATCCCCAAGTGGCAGGCTCGTACCAATGGGTTTTCAAAACGTGTGTACGAATTATATCGTTGGCTTGGACATTAAGACGGCGACAGGCTTACCATCTGTCACGTTGTCCCGAAAATATCTTCGGTGGAAGGTGGTTCAAAGAGACTTAATTGTCAGTACTAGACCTCTGTCTACCCCTATATTGGGAATGGCGTGAATATATTTTTATGTATATTTTAATATATGACGTACGTACTGAGTCAACCTGACGTACGTACTGAGTCAACCTGACGTACGTACTGAGTCAACCTGACGTACGTACTGAGTCAACCTGACGTACGTACTGAGTCAACCTGACGTACGTACTGAGTCAACCTGACGTACGTACTGAGTCAACCTGACGTACGTACTGAGTCAACCTGACGTACGTACTGAGTCAACCTGACGTACGTACTGAGTCAACCTGACGTACGTACTGAGTCAACCTGACGTACGTACTGAGTCAACCTGACGTACGTACTGAGTCAACCTGACGTACGTACTGAGTCAACCTGACGTACGTACTGAGTCAACCTGACGTACGTACTGAGTCAACCTGACGTACGTACTGAGTCAACCTGACGTACGTACTGAGTCAACCTGACGTACGTACTGAGTCAACCTGACGTACGTACTGAGTCAACCTGACGTACGTACTGAGTCAACCTGACGTACGTACTGAGTCAACCTGACGTACGTACTGAGTCAACCTGACGTACGTACTGAGTCAACCTGACGTACGTACTGAGTCAACCTGACGTACGTACTGAGTCAACCTGACGTACGTACTGAGTCAACCTGACGTACGTACAGCAAATTTATCTAAACGGCAGAGACCTATTTCCTGCAGTGGAGTTTTACAGACCGTTATGTATGTATATATTCATATTAATAACATGTCTGTCATAACCGATGTGTTGGATCCGATGGGATCTAAGAACCAAAAGTTTGTGTTCAGCAAAAACGACAGTATGGTGTGAATCCAAATGCCATGCCAAACATGCAAACTAAACTAAGCCACAAGTACGTTCTAAACTTAGAATATTCTGATATAGATATGAATACTCTAGAATATTCTGATGATGTATATTTTTAAAAAAGTCAGCCGAATGGATGGGTGGTCGAAATTTCGAGTCAAGAGATCCGAGTTCGATCCCCAAGTGGCAGGCTCGTACCAATGGGTTTTTCAAAAACGTGTGTACGAATTATATCGTTGGCTTGGACATTAAGACGGCGACGGGCTTACCATCTGTCACGTTGTCCCGAAAATATCTTCGGTGGAAGGTGGTTCAAAGAGACTTAATTGTCAGTACTAGACCTCTGTCTACCCCTATATTGGGAATGGCGTGAAGATATTTTTTATGTATATTTTAATATATTGCAGGTTGCTTACGCGATAGCGCTAATCTACGAGATAGTGTGGGTGGTGGAGTCGCAGAGCGGGCTGCCTGTGGCGTCTGCGCTGCTGATGGTGTGCTACTGCGTTGTCATAGCCGCCACGGTTACGCTCGTGCACGGACTTATCGCCGTGAGTGTTTCTATTGCCCGGTAGTGTTGATTAAGCCCCTGGAAGCGATTGCACGATAGTCGAGAGGTTGGTTGATCAGAATTCGAGTGAAGAGACCCGAGTTTTTAAGCTTATGAACGATTTATATTGTTGGTTTGGATTTAAAGACAGCGACAGGCTCGCTATTTATCACGTTGTCTTTTTCCGGTGGAAGGTGAGTCGTAAGAACTTAATTATCTGGACCTCTGTCTACTCCAGTATTGGAAATGGCGTGGAAGCCGTTTTTCCTTGTGGAATCAGCTTTAGAATTTGTAATCCCTTTTACCTGTTGATGTGGTTTGAGGCGACTAAGGGTAAAACCTTAAACTTCACTTGATTTATGCTTGAATTACGTTAGCCAGACCGATTCTAAGGCGCGTGGTATTTGGTCCTGCTATAGCCAATCTGCTTGCCGAGCGTGGCAAATCTTCTTAAGAGAGGGCTATGTCCACTGACAAGACCTTTAGTAGAGCACCTCGTTCGTCTTTAAATGGTACTATAGTAATTGAAGATGGAAGGAACTTAGAAGTTATGATCATCCGCTACGACTTAATCTCCTGACTACATCAAATAGAAATCGTGAGGAAAGGGTACAGCGAAAGTCAAGCTCACTGAGGACCAACATTTGTTAGTCGCTTTGGTCCCTTGGTATCCCTTGAGTACGAGTACTAATGTATTTATTCACTTTCCATTTGCAGAAAAACAATACATACCTGCTCGCATGGTTGATAGCGGTAATATTGGTGCTGATACCAGAGTGCGCGCTGGTCTTCTATATGTCTATAAGTCATTGGGTAAGTTCATTAACTTTTATTATGTTATCCATCATTAGCTGAGTAAAACCATACTCAAACAGTACGTACTGAGTCAACCTGACGTACGTACTGAGTACGTACTGAGTCAACCAATTCTACAGTGGTAGAGCACGCATCAGCTTTTGTTGTTGCCTGAATGGCTCGACCGGGGAAGTACCACTACCTCACAGAATACCGGCGTGAAGTAGAAGTCTAACAAACTTCTGCGTTTCGTCTGGTGAGTGCAGGTAACCGGAGGCCCACACACCCCCCTCCCCCAATTCTGAGGGGGGGGGAGGCACTCTAAGGCCGGCAACGCATCTGCTATGCCTCTGGTATTGCGGGTTGTTCATGGGTGGCGGTAACTACTTACCATCACGTGAGCCACTTGCTAGTTTGCCTCCCTTTTCTATAAAAAAAATAACCTCATTTCGGCATAATGCGACTTTTTTAAATATTGCATATGTTAAAGTAAATATAATCCATATGCATGAACTGCTTGTAGTGAATAAACACCACATACACCGAGACACAACTCGCGAAGCAATAGTAAGCTCAGTATCTCAATATACTGAAACATTCTTCGTCGCTACTTTGCGCCAAACACATGCAAATTTTCTTCCACTAAGGGATCTATATTAAGGGATAATTTGTTTATCATTCCAGGGTCTCCAAGGAGTATACGGTGGAGCCGAGCTTGCGTGTTACGTAGCTCGACTGCCCGCCATCGTTTGCGGGGTTGTGCTTGTGCAATCTGCGTATGCGCTTAGGGAGGCCAGGTGAAATACTAATTTAACGAAACTAGGCACAAACTAGTGCGATAACTTGATTTATAACTACTGAATTTTTAATGACTAAATGCAATGTATTCACGGTGACAAGAATATAATATGCCCTTAAAGGCTCAAATTTTTAGGTTATACATATATATTATTCATCTACCCGAAAAAACGACCGGGATATGATAAATAATTTAAAACTGCGAAACGTTCGAAAAATCACAAAAAGCAAAGAATACACTTCTTTATCAAACTTAATACTTATTAATTTAAATGAAATATTCTGACAATCGTTTCTAACTTTTTAAAGATTTTTCAAAATATTTTTTTTTACGTTTTAATTGTTAAATTTTTCTGTCTTTCACTCCTATTTCGTTTTTATACTTGTTTTATCTCTTGGTAAATAACAAAAAAATGTCTTCACGCAATTCCCAATACAGGGGTAGACAGAGGTCTAGTCTATACAATTAAGTCCCTTCGACCCACCTTCCACCGAGGATATTTTCGGGACAACGTAAAAGGTGGTGAGCCCGTCGCCGCCTTTATGTCCAAGCCACCGATGTAATTCGTATATAAGTTTTTGAAAACCCCATTGGTACGAGCCTGCCACCTAGGGATCGACTCGAAATTCCGACCACCCAACCACTAGTTTATCTCTTGGTAGTCTCGTATTAAATGTTAAAGTTATTTGTTTCATGTTACGATAAGGCAATAGGATAAAGCCGAATTACAATTTTTGAAACGCCTCTTGTTTTAATAACCGTTATATAGTTGGGAAATCATGCGTAATGGGTTAGGGTGTTACTGCAAATTATCCGTCACAGGTTCGAGCTTAGTATACACGATGTTCTGTATAAAAGTACTTCATTGCATCTAACAACATACATAAATTTATTATATTTTATTGATATTTATTTATTCGTATTATAATTTATTGCGATATTCAATAAATTATTTGATTTAGTTAATTAAACACTAATAGCCAGACTATTATGATATCTGCAGCCACTTCTTGTGCTACCGAAAACGAACCGATGTTCCCATTCAACTCTCTTCTAACTTCCAGTCAAATGCGTAAATAATGAATGACGATTTTCGTGGACTAGTGACGTACACTCCGGTATTAATGGCGTCGCCAGCTTTCCGTGTTCGATTCTCCACTTTTTCAACATTGTCTTGTGCCGGGGTGTTGGTGCATACCTTCGTTGTTTCTGATTCCATAACACAAGGTTTTTACTATTTACTTTAGTATTAGAGAAAAGTATGTGATGTTGTCCCTATCTATGTATAAATAAATAAATACATAGAATAAATAAAGAAATAAATAGGAAAAGTTAAGCACGTGTATTATAGAATCAGAAACAACGAAAGTACCACAAATACCCAGACTCGGGACAATGTTGAAAAAGTGTTTTCTACATTGACCTGACTTGGAATCGAACTCAGGAACTAAGATCGAATGTATTTATTTATATTTTATGTCGTATTCCTCACCTATTCTAGGAAAGCTGGCTACACCAACGGTGCGCCTGTGAGTGGTAGCGAGTTTGACGCCAGTCACTACGTGCCCGATGCTCCCAGCGCCTTTGCTAATGATGGATTTTTATCTGACAACGGTAACTGTTATGATATCTTGTATTTTGTTTAGCTTGTAAAAATAACATAAAATGTAAAATATCTTGCACTCACTGCAATTCCCAATACAGGGGTAGACAGAGGTCTAGTCTAGACAATTAAGTCCGTCTGACCCACCTTCCACCGAAGATATTTTCGGGACAACGTGACAGGTGGTGAGGCCGTCGCCGTCTTTGTGTCTAAGCCAACGATATAATTCGTACATAAGTTTTTGAAAAACCCATTGGTACGAGCGTGCCACCTAGGGATCGAACTCGGGTCTCTTGACTCGAAATTCCGACCACCCAACCACTCGTTTATCGTGACTTTTTGTTGTTTAGCTTAAGGTTTCCTAATCCGTTATTTTGACGTTTGTGAATGTTTTGTATTTATTCTTATGAAACTATTTAAAATTGAATCATTAGATAAATAAGGATATAACCCAAGTAATAATAGAAGTAATTAGACTATGGCCACGGGTTCCTTCCTTTTATTGTTGGTAGTGGTTGCTTCAAATTGGGTACAATACTAAAACTGATTTAGCTTTATTTGAAAATTCACATATTAGTAGTTGGGTATCCTTAAATAAAAATGGGAAATAAATTATTAAGATAAGATTAAATAATCATTTTCTTTTCCAGGCAAATCGGGGTCTATGCCCGACCTACGTCGCCATTTAGCCACACGTCAATCAATGAATCACGGATACCCGATGGTACTGCCACAGCCTCAGCCTCCGCCTGCGTACTGGCAACACTTGGCTGACCGGCAGTATGCAGCCAGTCTCCGTGGTTATCCGAAAACGTATTCCTCGCCACAATCTTACGGCACTTGGGTCGGACCGAGATCCGGACCGTACGACAATCCGTACAAACGCCGACATTCGATCGTGGGAGCATTCAACACCGACGAATATCCGGCGAAGGGATTCGACGCGTATGCAGACGATCGTGTGGATTGCAAAAGCGAGATCGCATATCCATACTATCGGCCGTATCCGTATGATCCGCGGATGTACCCGCCGGATTTCGATCCACGATTTTATCCGGATTATAAAAGAGAAGACGCTGCATACGGTGTTAATTTACTTAGGCACGATCCATACCACTTTAGTGGGTCAAGAGAAAGGGTGTTTTATAATACTCGTAACAGTCATACATCTGTTGGTAATGACTCTGATGATCTGACAAAATATAAGGATGTTGCTCTATAAGTTTTGGTGTTAACTTACCTAAGTAGACGAAGTGAATAGTTTAGACGTGGACTGAGGTGAAACACTATTGAAATAGTTTTAAATATAGCCATTGTTTCACATTCATTAAAATAAAATAGTTTTACGTATTTTAAGGCGTTTTTTAGTTAGTTTTTTAAAAACTATTTTTGCTTCGAAACGCCGTGAAATCCTTAAAATCATTTTATTTTAGATGCGTAATCTTCGCGTAAATACAAGAAATCATTACATATAAATTCATGGTTAATTGATTTCGAACAAGATTAAATTTTAACCTTGAATTTATTGTATTCAAAATTTCACCTCATTTGGAAAAAATAGGAATGAAATTTGCCATGAAAAATCCGTCTCGACTACCTAATCTCTGACATGATAACTACATATTAGTTAGAAGACTAATTGTTTATGCTACAATGTATAAAATGCTACGGTTTCTAGAAAATTTTGATTATTGCGACAGAAATCTCAATAAATGTAGCATAAATCTATGTGTGTATTAAAACTTCAACTGGTATGTATTAGGTTACTTCAAAAATAACAATTTATTAATTATAAATAAGACGTAGATTTTTATAGAGATATTTATAGGTATGATTGTCAATCTTCAGATAGGAATTGTCCATAGACTGACATCTACTGGCTTAAACTCTTATAAAATGGAACAATTTAATTCTTCTATTAAATATTTTTAATACACATATATAATCAGTTTTCTTCACAGATGGGTTAACATTTATTTAGTGAATAACATATTTTCTTATGTGTGAGAATATTTCTGTACTTTTTGTATAGGATTTATTTTTATTAACATATGAAATTGATGTATTGTGTATTTAAAAATACGTGTGTGTGAAAGAGATTATACCAACGATACGTGATTATTTGTAATTTCATATAGTTCGTTACCTAATAACCAAAGGTGTTTATATATTTTTTTTTTCAAATAAAATTAATGTACGATATGAAATCCAGTCAGTATTTTTATAAGAAATTGGATAATACAAACATTTTCTTTAAAATAGTTACTTTCATTTTTTACCTGGCTATCCACGATATGTGACTCTCTGTGGTCAGGTCACGCAGGACATTTTACTAAGAGATCGCATTTTAACTGCATTCCATTTGCTTTTGTGCTTCTTTTGTCATACCCTGTTTTTGCGTCTATAGAAGTTAACACCGGTAAAGTATTGAATCTGGCGAAGTGAGTGATGTTCACAAAAATCTAAGTTATTTAAAAGGCACAATTAACTTCTTTTTTTTCAATGGCATAGAATAAGTTACCAGGACCCGGAGCGTATTCCAAATTTGCTTATAAATAAATAATAAATAAAGATATATATTTATCTCTCTCCACTTCATTCTCAATACAGGGTAGACAGAGTTCTAGACAATTCAGTCCTTTCGATCCACCTTCCACCGAAGATATTTTTGGGACAATGTGACACGTGGTGAGCCTGTCGCCGCCTCTATGTCCAAGCCAAATATATAAATTGTACATAAGTTTTTCAAAAAAAATACAAAGACACGAGCCTAGCACCTAGAGATCGAACTCGGATCTCTCGATTCGAATTCCGATCACCCAAACACTCGGCTCTCGTAACTCTTTGTCGTATCGTGCTTATAAAAATTTTCAGGGCATGGTAAAAAGAGTAATCTTCAGATTCCACCAGTAGCTCTTAGCTCAAATGCCGTTTACCAATTATAATATTCGTATATGCCGCCTAAGTATTCACCAAAGGATTTACACTGTGAACCAGATACGCAGAATTTCAATATGTACGTATGTTCATAAGTAAGTCGCGAAAGCTTTACAACAATCCGCAAGATTGGTTTTATTTCTTGTCTTTACCCAAAGTCATCGATAACTTATAAAACGACGAACTGTCATTACGGTGGTACTAAGAATTTGCTAGGAGAAATTTTTATTTAAAATAATAATGAAACATAGTAAGTTTCCTATATGGTACCAACAACAAAAATAAAAACAAATTAAATAAGTTACCTTATTTAAATTGTTTTTATATTAATTTTTTATTTTTATTTTTCTTTAACTCTATCGCTCTAATATGCTGTCTCCGACAAAGCGCTGTACAGTGCGAACACCCTCCTAAGAGTTAATAAAATCACACAGATTATATTCAAAGAAGCAGCTAGCGGAACTTTTAAGAGAATTTAAATGTAGATTTCAGGGTGGTAATCATACAAGGAGGACAAAAACTTAGGGCAATAAAAAAAATACTATCTTCGTTCCCATCTTCTGGGTCACAATCACAGAGGGAACTATAGGATAGTCTAGATCTTGGTTAGATGAACGTGGGTGTTAGCATTGTCAATTCTAAGGCGGCTTGGAATAGAGGAATCCATGCTAACGTACGTAAATAGAACGCTCCTTATTTTTACAATGAGTGGGAATTCACACTTACAATGGAAGTTCCAATGGGACCAAATAGCTTTTTAACTGCTTTTAGAATCAACACATCGCAATGCTTCATGAATTGATGTAGCCTCACCCGTAACACTGAAACATAGCGGAAGGCATTAGAAGCTCAGAACTATTTTGAACATAGAAATCCAAAACGATGCTTTGGTATAGTTCCTACGAAACTTTAGAAAAATCAATAGTATGGAGTACACGAAAGTTGATCCAATATTAATCTTAATTTTGTCTCGGCCCTGGGTTCATCTTTCTCAATGTTAAGATCAAGGTAAAAAAATATGTAATGTAAAATATATAATATTAGGTATATAATTGCTACAAAAAGGATTTCTAGCTAGTGGTTGGTTTTACATAAAAAATGGAACTTGAATAAATGACATTAAGCTTCTAAATAGATGTAATGAATCTGGTCGTAGTAATCACACAAAGAAACATATTTTGATTGAAAGTGCAATTTGAGAACATGACGGTGGCATTAAAGTAGAGATAGGCCATACAAAAAAAAATTATCTTATCTCCGATGTCCAGAGTTTCAGCGGATAGGATAGGAATAAAATCCTCTCCTTGATAGGAGAGGATTTTATTGCTTTAGTAACTATTACATTTATATTGGATTTTGTCCAACATTTTAAGTTAAACTTATGTGACGCAGTATTGCCGAAGCGTAAAATCATACTAACAGTGGTAGAGCCACGCATCAGCTTTTGTTGTTGTATGAATGGGCCGGCTCGACCGGGAAAGTACCACGACATCACAGAATACCGGCGTGAAGTAGAAGTCTAACAAACTTCTGCGTTTTGCGTCTAAGGCCGGCAACGCATCTGCTATGCCTCTGTTATTGCGGTTGTTCATGGGCGGCGGTAATCACTTACCATCACGTGCTGCGTTACCTGCTCGTTTGCCTCCCTTTTCTATAAAAAAAAACATGCAGTAAAGAGTTCCATTTCCTGTTCGTAACGGAAGCTACGAAACAAAAGAAGCTTCGTTCGCACAGTTCAATTGGCTCCAGCACTTGTCAATCATACAGAAATGAAATGAAACAATATGTTATTTAAGACTGCTATTTTTATTTTTAAGTTTTTATTTTTAAAGACTCTGTGAGTCTCGGTGCGATATATTGATTACTTTTGCGATATGTTTATACAACATATGTTCTACACCCATTCGTTTCACCCATTCAAATTTTTAAATAATTAACTAAAGAAGTTTATGTGTGCGTCAGTTTAGTATGTTATTGTCACCTATCGTGTTTTTTAATTCGTTTTTACAAACTATTTTTATTTCCCGACGTTTCGAATGCTTTACAGCATCCGTGGTCACGGCCGTGGAATAATGTAAACATTATTTGCGAATTTGAGGAAAATGGTTATCCACAGAAAACTCTCCCATATGGAGTCACCACTTGTGGACTTTGTGCTGTCATTTATGGTTTACGCACGTAGCGATATTTAAAATTTTTGATTATTTTGAAATAAAAGTATAATATTTCAGTTCTTAATCCTTTTTTCTGTACAATTTAACAGACATGTACCTTGAGGTTTTTATTTTGGTAAAATTTGGCAAGATTTTTGTTGTCCTCTTTTATTAACCTACTTTGTGCAGAAAGCCTAAAAGTAAAAATATGTTTTTATTTATTAGGTTAACAAACCTACTGTTGACCTTGATCAAAAGGTATTTCCTACTAAGTTTATTAAGTTTATTTACTAAGTTTATTACAAAGAAAAGACTAAAAATTTAGAAACACGATACCACAGACCAGGCTGTATGATTTACAATCCTTTGCCTTCCCTTTTGAAGAGGAAAAAAAAGAAACGAAATACAAACTCTTTGGTCGGGACGGGGTTGAAGTTGAAGTCGTCGACATTTCATAAGTTTGAAACTTTTTGGAGTTTTTTAAGTAACTTTGTAACTACTTTTATGTGATAATAAATCTGTGTAATGTTTAAGAATCCCCATTAAATTTAATTTACATAGTTAAAGTTATATTTAGTGAATATATATGAACTGTGAATAACTGTATTATTGTTTTGTGTAGGTGGCTACGTACTCGATAAACAGTCCCGTGAAAGTGTTTTTCGCATAAAATTTAACTTCCATTGTTTTAATGTTCACTATTTTTGTTAAAATGTTTGTTTTACTGGTGTAAGATAATGTTTTAAAGTTCTAAAAACGCACATCTTGTGGTAGCTTACGAAAAATATTTCGGTAAGTTCATGCTGTTATTATAATGAACAGTGGTTTATTTAATAATGCAGACCCAGTGTAATAGTTTTGTATATATTAATTAATTGCTTTACAAAAAAAGTAGGATTACCTTCAATGACTTTTCTAAACGTAAACTTTTTCATACAACTTATTTAATTTCAATAACTTTTGTATTAGGATTTATTTCAAATAATATTCATTCATTCAAATAATCGTATTTACTCTTTATAACATATTGTTAAAGTATTTTCTTATTTATTGATAGCAAAGGACGACAGATTAATTTAATTGGTAGTGATGCTGCCTTGGAAGGTAAGGGTTGCCGGGTTCTAATCCTGGTAGGGGTAAACATTTGTCAGCAATGCACGCAAAGTATCAGTATGAATTCTTACACTCAAGTCATGGATGTTTATATGTATATCTAATATGTGTATATGTAAGTATATTGTATCGTTAGCTAATATCTACCTATCACATTGTCTCAAAGAAGGTTCTGGGAAAAATAGGTTGAAAAGACTTGCATGTCTACCTCTGCCTACTCCAGTTTTTGGGAAAATACTAGGGATGGACCAAAATTCGTTTTACATTTGGTTCAACTAAACTTTGGAGGGTTGAACAGAACTTCGGCTTTCGGCCGACAACAGTTCAGTCAAGTACATATCAAGCATGATGCTAGAACACTTTGCTATCAAGCTTGGTTAGTTTTGACTGTACAAGAAATCAACTAAAATAAATATTTGAAATAAAATAATTGAAAAAATTTAAACCAGTAAAACAGTTTGCTATCATTTTGTAAGGCATTTATTTATCATTAATTAAATCTTTTACAAGACTGAGATACAATTGAAATCAGGTTATGATGAAGAAACACCAAAAATTCTGCAGTATCTGGCAGCAATCTATCCCTTTTTTTCGTAAACGTTCCCTGTGTCTGAGAAAAGCCAAGAGATGATAAAAATATTTGTGCCAAAAAACTCATCTTAGGAATTTATTATTAATCTATTAAAGAATTGTTGTGTCATGACGTTTCACTCACCAGAAAGCTCAGTAAAAGTAACCAAACTTCAGCCAAACTTTATATTTTCATTGAATGTACAGTGGTAGTTCGAGTCTGGTTCAAACCACATTTGGGCCATCACTAGAAAATACCTTAAGATAAACAAGATTAAATTGCATTTATATATATTATATATTGTCATAATATATATTGCCATTAATATATTGTTAAGCAGAGATCCACAAAAAAGATTTACCAGTATGACCATTATATATACTAAAGAACAACTGTAACAGTGACTTGCAAAATATGCCTAATAATAGGTTTGAAAAGTGCATTTTAAGAGATTATTATGGAGAAACTTTATGAAATGGGTTGATCTAATATAAAGGAATACTTTATTGATAGTAACTACTGGCAAAGAGTTAATCACTCCCATGCTATTTCTAATGAATATATGTCAAATTGTATTTCCTTTAAAAAATTACAAAAGAGGATATCTATGGAGTTATAAAATAAAAAAATATATAAAATATAACATTATAATATGGTGTTAGATTACAAAAATCAAAATTTATGGTTGTAATGTATGTTAATTATACCAATGAATATATGATTTGATTATGAATGACAAAGATTATGAATATGTAATGTATTCAATTTATTGTTTTTGCATACACAGTTGTGTAACATAATTACATAATGACATCTCTATAATGCAATAACTAGTTCTGTACTACTCAACCGGGGAAGTACCACTACCTCACAGAATACCGGCGTGAAGTAGAAATCTAAAAACTAATGCATTTCGTCTAGTGAGTGCGGGTAACCTGAGGCATTCTAAGGTAGGCAACGCATCTGCTATGCCTCTGGTATTGCTGGTGTTCATGGGCGGCGGTAATCACTTACCATCACATGAGCCCTTTTCTGTAAAAAAAAAAACCTAATTTTGAACAAATACCTGTATGAGAATTAAATTCTGGAATGTTACTCCATAACTGGTTAACACATTGTTGACAACTGTCTGCCAAACCATAGATTTTTACTGTTATATATAGCAAAATATATAACAATATACAACTTTAAACAACATGGAATGTATACAACTCAAGAAATAAAAAGTTTTATGTACTTTTTATTGAATTGTAAATTTATTGTTATTTATTTTTCCAGCTTGCAAAACATTGCAGCAAGGATGAATATACCTCCCCAGGGAATTGAAGGCGACGCCTTATCGTCAGGTCAGTTTTTTCTGGTATCTTCAATCATAACTACTTTATTTTCTTGTTTAAGCTACAGTATGTCTTAACCCAGTGTATTTTTGTATTTAAAAGTGGCACAAACTTTATCTTTCCTAAGAACACATCTAGAATATTATTTTGTAAATAATTAATATACTATAAAAATATAAATATAATTCTGATGCAAATGGACAGGAACTTTAGTATTAGTAACATTATATAGATAGAAGCAACAACTGGAGAGGTACAAAGAGTCTTTCAACTTGCATTTCACTAGCATGTTTGAGGCAAATTGTCAGATGGTGAGCCCGTTACTGTCTCAGTGTCTAAGCCAACAATGTAAATAGTACAGTTCAAAAACTTATTAGCATATGATACTTGCAATTCATAAGTCACGATAGCATAAGAAACTTATGTACGAATTATATTGTTGGCTTGGACATAAAGCCGGCGACGGGCTCACCACCTGTCACGTTGTCCCGAAAATATGTTTGGTGGAAGGTGGGTCGATGGGACTATATTGTCTAGATTTCTAGACAATATAGTAAAGATTCATAAGAAGTCATTTATACCTAATTCATCAAACGCCGCACTCACTTCTCACAAACTAGCGATGGCGTCACGTACCTACCAGCCTTTTGTCATTTACAGTTATTTATGACAGTGTTTGTTTGTCTTTTCAACAGTTAGCTTCGGACAACTTTGAGGTATTATATTTATTTATCTTCACGCACAGTCCCTGACGGGGTAGCTAAAGAGAAGAGATCGCCAAGACCTCACTCATCAATTATAACAAATGTTAATATTTTTTAACTTCACGCATTCCCTGATACTGAGAAATGCGTGATATTTGAATTGATGTTTGAAATATAAAAGTTAAAATATAAAAGTTAAAAGTATATAAAAGTTAAAAGAGACCACGTGACAGGTGTTGAGCGTATCGTCCAAGGCAACGGTACAGTATACTTAAATACATATATATCGACGTAGTTAAATATTCAGATATACCTGTACATACACATACATATATAGCGGTCTGTTAAAGTCCACTGTAGGACATACGCTTCTCCCATAGGGAGGATTTGTCATAATCGCCACGCTTGGCAAACGGATTGTCGATCGCAGTACCAGACCACTCACATCTCAGACGCTGCTGCCCATTTTCGTGCTGATTACTTTCGCCTGATGTTTTTATAGATGGTTATCCCGCAATCTAACGGTTACCATAACGATATTCAAGGTTGCTTCCCTTAGTCGCCTCTTACGACACCCGCGGGGAGAAAGGGAGTGGCAATATTCTTACGCCGTTACAACACGGAGAACGTACATACGTATAAACAGCCACTAATCGAGTACAAACTTTCATATCCATCTCACAAATTATTGCCCCTAGCGATATTCAAACCTACAAGCCTTTGCTCCAAAGGCAGTCCACTACCAACAATGCTATTGGATTGATGATATATAGATTTTGAGGCGTTTCATAATGGGAGTTGGTAATTAGGCTTCTGATTACATCACTTATAAATAAAAATATCTTCACGCAATTCCCAATACAGGGGTAGACAGAGGTCGAGTCTAGACAATTAAGTCCCTTCGACCAACCTTTCACCGAAGATATTTTCGGGACAACGTGATAGGTGGTGAGCCCGTCGCCGTCTTTATGTCCAAGCCAACGATATTCGTACATAAGGTTTTGAAAAACCCATTGGTACGAGCCTACCAACTGGGGATCGAACTCGGGTCTATTGACTCGAAATTCCGACCACCCAACCACTCGGCTATCGTGACTTTTTTTTTACACTTACACTTATAAATTTTTACACTTATAAATGCCATTTATAGTAGTACACGCGGTAGAAACCGCGGGTGCAAGCCATAAATACTAAAAGACAAATATGGTCTTATGACTGTGTAACCAATATTGGGATAGACAACTTAGTCCTTTTACGTATATATACCAGAGCCTATTTGGGACAATGTGAAAATAGTGGCCTAGTGCTCACGACATTTGCTTTATCAATACTTAGAATATATATTGGCATCTACCATTTGTTTTTTTTTTTTCAAAAACTTATGTACTATACCACCTGTCACGTTGTCCCGAAAAATGTCTTCGGTGGAAATTGGGTCGAAGGGAATTAATTGTCTAAACTAGACCTCGGTCTACCCCTGTAATGGGAATGGCGTGAAGATATTTTATTTTATTTTTATTAAAACATCACAGTCATGATCAAGAAAGTGTATATGAAGTGTAAAAATATAAATGTGTGTGTATATTACGTAAGCAACCTACATAATACTAGTAAATCGTTTGTTCCTTAAGTTATGACAATTAATTATTTCACACTCAAAATGAATTTCAAAATGCCTGAACGATTCAATAATGATTGATGATTTAGTATAATTTAAACATATTTCACGATTCTTTTTGGAATAACAATAATGACATATTCTCCATTCAACTCTTAGGAAGAATTTGTACATGAAATTTATTTTCGTAATCCTTATTGTGCTGTGGTGATATCGGCTGAATTATATACTTCACCCTTTCCCCTTTCATTGTTTTAATCGTTACTTTTACTCGACAACGCAAAAATTTTTAATGTTATTTAAGAGCATGAATGTCAATCGTTTCCTTACGTAGTTTGGTTTTTTCAACAAAGTTGAGTAAAGTTATGGTTATTGCATTATTGACTTGAAAGGAGCAGTGCCACGAATCACGGCTTCGCCTTATAACGTGTTTCGTTCCGATAGTAGTAGAGTAGAAGGTAGAGATAAAAGAGATTAAATCATATAATTTATTGTTTGGCAATTGAAATATACATTTAACTTATTAAAACTAGTTTTTTTAAACTACAATCAATGTTCCGTAATGAGTTAATGAAAAGAAACACTGATCAAAAGGAAACAGACGAAATGAAAGAGAAATTTTCTTAATTGCCTTTTTATTTATATTTAACAGTAAAAATGTACAATTAAAGTACAGTAATGCTTGCCTGTATATGCTTACTGCTGGATAAAGGTCTCTTTCTTTATATTTGAGGAAGAGAGTAAGCGGATAACCAACCGACTCACTGCTCAATTGCTCCAGTAGACTTTACACGATCTCGAAATATTTTCTTTTATTCATTATTTTGCTCAGGTTTCCTCCCAATGTTTTCCGTCTCTGCTGGGCTCGAGGTAATATCAGCATTTAAAAATTCAACAATTTTATTGGTGCAACTCGGGGATCGAACTTGGGTGACCACTAGGCTACGGCTATGGCTTATTTAACAGTATAATACTATAATCCAGTAAAAAAATATAGAAACAGCTTGAGAGCAATCAATTCATTCCCTATGATTGTAATCATCCGTTTATTCCTTGATATTATAATAACCCTTTCTAATAACACTTTTGCTGTGTGGTTACAGCGTAAGAATATGGCACCTCTTTTCTTCCCGTGGGTTTCGTAATATGCGAATAATAAGTCTTGAAAATAACATTGGATATCGAAAGATGGCGAGAACGAGTTACTGACTCTATGAAGTCTACTGACTGATATTAAAAACTAGTGTCTATTCATAGTTTTTATATTATTTATCTGTTCTTGTTAAATATTTATAAATGTTTGTGTATACTTACATTCACTTTTTATACATATGTATTTTTGAAGCGCTGACATATGCAATTCGCATTGACACGGATAAGTTGGCGCGATTTCCGATAACAACATGTTAACAGCTATGTTAGATAAGAAGAAGCTAGATAAGGTCAAATAGGTATAGCATACGTGACGTAATACCGTCAAAGCTACGTATTTTATCTAGAAACAGGCTGTGAAACGACTAGCTTTGGGTTGTGTTAGAATGTGAGTAATTACAAACACTTTGAGTGCACAAGTGAGAATTGAAATCCCGTACGATGTTATCACAATATAAAGTTATTTATCATGCTGTTTTAGAATCATAGACCTTTTATCAGTTCTTCTATATTATTTAAGTAGAAGTACAAAGAATTATATTTGAGATTCTCGAGCTCTTTCGTTAGATATGCCTGCCTAAACCTCGCGCCTTCGACGCTGCTCACTACGAGTTTCTCCGTCAGAGGATTGTCCATATCTTTGTACAGCAGTGAGCAGTTACGGGCTGCTACATTAAAAAAGTATATACAGGTTGCAAACATACTTGTAAAACATCCTCTTTATTGATGTAGGTTAAAATAATGTTCTGTGTGTCACGAAAGATAAAGACAAGAAAAGATTAAAAACAAGAAAAGATATTTCGACAAGATTCGTTCAGACGTTTAGCCATGAGAGCGCTAAACATACTTTCGTGTACAATACTATTTAAAAAAGATTTATAGAAGTATAAGAATAAAAATGCCATTTGGAAAATACATTGTTTTTTTTTAATGGCGTAATAATTCAACGTCAATATTTTAAGCACGCAACCGCCTGACTTGACCGCTGCCATTTGATTTTTGAAGCCTTTTATTTATTTTAAAGTCACGATAGCCGAGTGGTTGGGTGGTCGGAATTTCGAGTCAAGAGACCCGAGTTCGATCCCCAAGTGGCCGTACCAATGAGTTTTTCAAAAACATATGTACGAATTACATCGTTGGCTTGGACATAAAGACGGCGACGGGCTCACCACCTGTCACGTTGTCCCGAAAATATCTTCGGTGGAAGGTGGGTCGAAGGGACTTAAATGTCTAGACTAAACCTCTGTCTACCCCGGTATTGGGAATTGCGTGAAGATATAGTATAGTTTAGTAGTAGTAAAAATATTTCTTCCCCAGCTATCTCTATGGAAAATTATAGAGATTTTTTGAAAATTTAGATGATGAAACAATGTAACTTTTACATTGTTGATGCAGATTCTTACAAATTTATTTGTGTCCTAATTTCTGCGTCCTAAATAATTGAATTCCCAAGCTTTCTTTTATTTCCTAGGGTAAAAATTGCTTTTTTCCAGGATAAAATATTTTCCCTTACGTTAAAGGTATGAACTATCTGTGAGTAAAATTATTTTTTGTATTTACTGTAATATTTTCTATTACGAACCCTTATATGGCTAACAAGATCGAAGTTGATTTTAAAAACCCTGTCGCAGGTGTTAAATAAAAAATAACTCACAAGTTAAATCCGTAATATTAATATATAATATTAAAAGTAATTCAAAATATTACGTTTGAATTGAAACGAGCGCGTAACAGACATTGTTGATGTTCCGGCTGCCAATGTAAAACACATAATCTGTTGTTAAATGGCGTATGTCCAACAGTCGTATACATAGTTTTCACGGTAAATAACTCTCAAATTTAAAAATTATCATTATCATTAAATTGCGATCAATGAACGGACTGAAATATTTTAAGAAACATTGGACGGCAACTTTTGGAGTACAGAGCCCAAATGACGCGTGTTGAAAAGGCACTGAATGTTGTCAATAACTCTGGATTTGTAGACATATAAACATTCGCAATTATAATATAATGAACAGCGTCTAGTTATTATAACAATAAACTCTATTTTATTCCGCCGCTTCTTATGTACGGTACCGACAACGAGTACACGGAATTATGACCTTTATTCCATTCGGTTTAAACATAACACAATTTATCAACGTTATCGCGCTGTATTTCTTATCTTTGAGAAAACTGTTTTCCCACGAACGCAGCCACTTGCCTCCGTACTATCTCCCCCATAGATCATGCACAAGCTTATACTTGTGTCGCCAGTTCTATTCAGTTAATGGCTTTTCATTCTTTACTTCCTACTTTTATTGTGATTAGGTGATTTGAATAATAAGTAGTTACTATAGCCAATGGAGACCTATAAATGAAAAAGTTTAGAGAAGTGTTATTACACCCGAGGACTAAGTTGGAAAGTCCGTGATGACAATGGCTCTCTTTCTGAAACACGACACCGTCATTTGGTGACAGAAATGGGCAAGAGTGTGGAACTGAAGTAGCCAGAAGTATAATATATAAAATTAGATGAGATGTTTAAATGCTTAGATGTCTATTTTATGTTACTCAATTAAGCAAAAACGGTGAACGATTTTGAATGAAGTAGAAAGAATGAATGAAGAAGAAATGAATAAGCTATTGATGATAGCTTTAATTTTCCGGAGCAAAAGGTAAGCTTCTTTCCCACGGGATTTGCATCCAGCATCATAGTAAGAGGAAGAAAGAAGAGGAAAAGCACAGGTACAGTACTTTTTCCTCTTCTTTCACAGTTACAGTAGCAAAAGCCATTTCCACCGATATTCTTCTAACGTAGACCAACCGCGAACAAGAGCTGTCGCTAGACTCTAAACTTGTCTTAGAACAATGGAAAAGGTGCTGTCTTTTAAAAGTGCAAAATAGCAAAATGCTAAATACCGCATATTTTTCTGGCTGACTGAAATCAAAACAAAGAGATTCGCAATTTGAAGTATTTGAAGTTTCTCATCGCTAAACTGGATAAGGGCATGCTGAGATGGTTTGTACTCGTCTATCGAATGGTTTTAGAACATATGTTGTATAAACATATTGCAAAAGTAATCAATATATCGGACCGAGACTCACATGGTCTTTATAATAAAAACAATATTAGCAGTCTTAAATAACATATTGTTTCATTTCATTTCCGTATGATAGACAAGTGCCGGGGCCAACTGAACTGTGCGAACAAAGCTTCTTTTGTTTCGTAGCTTCCGTTACGAAAAGGAAATGGTACTCTTTATCGCACGTCGCTTCTTTCTGTTCATATTATAGAAGAATTTTTATAGTAATAGGGTCACACGTCTCTAGTTTAGGTCAATGTTATCAACCAATATGTATATATATTGTCTTAACAACAGAAGCCACGGTAGCGGAATAGTTGAGTGGTCTGAATTCAAACCGACATGATCATGATGATCTGTATTTTTTTCTCTAAAGAAAACACATTAACTCACTTAAAGATACACCCCTTCTTAAAGGCCTGTAGAAGTTCACTACAGGACATTGGCCAATCCCATAAAAAAGATTTTGCCTAAAACCACGCTTCACTGTACCTCCTGTCGCGTAACCAGAACCAATTGCAATTTATATGATTTTTTCCTTAGTCGGCTCTTACGACACCCACGGGAACTACATACACTCGCCAATACCACAGGCTTAATAATACAATATTTATAACTTGCAAATGTTATCATATACTGGCAAATGTTATCATATACTGGAAACTTTTTCTCAGATTAATAAATGTCCCAGTGTAATAAATAGTTGCTTATATTCCTCTCGATCATCAGAATGTAATAAAATTTCTTCCATAGGAATAGTTTATTTTTCGCAATAAAATGTAATCCTATATACTTATAGATTATAAAAGATCTGTGTACAAATTTGATGAACGGTTTTGACATGATTAGGAAGAAAAGCATCCAAAAATAAAAACCCAAATTTATGCTATAAGTAGGATTAGTAGGACACATCATTCAAAATAAACGTCTTAAAATATATCTTAAATATTATTATGAGTACAGTGCTTGTGACACTGATAAGATTTACTCGCGATAAGATATTATGTCATGAAACATTATCAACGCAGCCACATTATGAAATCTTTATTTAACTAGTGATGTCGTATATTGTCGGTCAAGCTTTACCGAATTGACTAAGCCCGGTCACATGCCTATAGTATTTTAGGCGAAGGAATCGTTTCTATGCAATTTTTATTGATTTTAAAGCATATAAGTCATGTTGAAATTTTGTTATTAAATTAAAAGGATTTTTTTTTAATTTAAACTGTCACGGGCAGGATTCAAACCCGCGACCTTTGCTGTTCCGAGGCAACGATCTTAACTTTGAGCCATCGTGTCCTACACGCATTGTTTCTAGTTATGTAATTAATGCGAATAGTCTAGACTTTTTTTGATTTTTTGATGTCACCAGCAATTTTAATGGGAGGCTAGAAGAAAAGAAATAACAAGACAAGAGAAACAACAAGTTTATCTTGTAGTCCAACAAACCCCTTAACATCCATCAGGCCCCTTTTGGGTGGCCGTGACTTACGATTATGTTGACGCCAATAATTGGTGTATCCCTACGTAATATTCTTTTTTTCTGGCCAAGGATATCATAAAGCAAAAAATTGTGTTTTCGTTACGGAAAAGAGCAACCTTAGACAAAGATTTTATTAACTAAAAACTAAATTTTTCCAATGGATTATTATTATAATCCAATAGTAAAATAAATAATGTATTACAATTAAGCAAACATTCATTCAGACTGTTTGATGTTAATATTAAGTGATATTCAGTGATGTTTAAAAATAATGAAAATGAAATTGTGAATGATATTGAGAAGTCAAATTAAAATAAAACAATATCAATATTAAATCTCAAACAATAGACGTAGTTACGACAAAAATAGACTTAAATATAAAAGGGTATATCGCCTGTTGCGCGCCAACTTGTGGTTTATTGTCTTTTAAATAGAACATCGGTTACATTTGGCTCTCAGTGCCCAGCCGTTGGGTGACTGAGTCTTGAGCAGTTCCACCTCTCTGCGATCGATTTCGCGCCTGCGCCTTACCACCGACCTGTACAAAGGCGAGCCTGCTCCCTCGCGGGCTGGCCCTGTCAAAATAATACTCGGTATTCGCGAATTTAACACGCAATTCCTTCGCAAACCTCCTGCATTTTCTGTCTAGTCAAAAAAATACCAGCGCATTGTACACACCGCATATATTTTGTCGCACCATTGTTCGCGCTTGAGTAACTTTCTTCTAATGTGATCTCGATATTCTTAAACTCCAGTGTTCCTTTTTTGTGAAATAGAAAAAAATTCTCTCTCTTCAAAAATGTAGCATCGAGCGATAATTAGGTAAGTGTCATTGTAGTAGGTAGTTGTGCTTACTTGTTGCGCCCGACCTCCGAGCTATGATTACGTAATGAGATCACACTAAATGGCTCTTATGGTTCCTAGGCAAAATAGTATTCGAACGTTCTCTTTTAATATTTAATTATTTTCCAATAAAATTTACTTATAACTTAATGGTTTGTTTTCGACTGTACTTATGTTACCACTTACTCCCTAATTTTTTTATGAACAGAAAGGTTGGGTAAAATTAAATAAACAAATATATTTTTTATTAAAATTATGTGGTTGTGTGATGTTCTTATTGATATTATAAATATAATAATGACAAAAATGCGTAAAAGTTTTTATGTTTACATTTTTCTGGCTCAATCCAGAAAAAAATGGTGAACAGGTTAATATGAAATTTGGCGCATAAGTATTTTATTACCTGGATAATTCGATCATAGAAATATTATCTATTTACTCTTTCAATAATGTTTATAATAAAGTAATTTCGGAAGGATGTTTATTGGAACGGGGACGAAGTTGCGAACAGATGCTAATAGTTTATTATAAAATTATTGCTAAATTCAAACACGGTCGGTTAAAAATACTAATGCATAATGTAGTCGATACAGCAGCTGTTTGAAACTGGATTTAAGTGCCTTTTGCTAAAATAAGATTAAAGCAAACTGAATGCAGTGGAAATGCAATCTTTTCTTAATCGTTAGGCGTTACTTTGGTCAACCGAAAATGAAAGAGATTCGCAATATGGGAGATTTAAAAGATGGATACGGGCGTGTTTTGTTGGTTGGAACACGTTGGACGAATGGCGAAGAATATCATACAATGCGAAAGGTAACAATGAAAGGAACAATACGCCTACTCTCGAAGACCATCTGAGCAAATTGCTCAAAGGTCAAGAGTACACGGATGCCTAGACGTGTCTGAATGAAGAAAATGATAAATTTAGATCTGGCGCTCTGGCTTCCCTGTCAAGGGATCGTGCGTAAATATGTAATAATAATTTATAATATACTAGCTATGTCCCTCGGTCTCACCCGTCGTCAAAGACCAGTCCCACAATAAGATTTGTGATGTACTTGAGTACCTCATAATTAATCTTTTCTGCCTTGAAATAATATAATCAAAACAAGCCATAGATATTAAATTGTAATTAACTTCAACTTAACCAAATCGGTTTTGAAAATAATTCTTTCACTAGCTCTTGCTTTAGTTAGTGTTTCAGACTGCGAAGTGCAAAGTTCTAAATTGTATTTCATATTATATAAATACATACATAGATAGATAAATACGTATATATATATATATATATATATATATATATATATATATATATATATATATATATATATATATATATATATATATATATATATATATATATATATATATATATATATATATATATATATATATATATATATATATATATATATATATATATATATATATATATATATATATATATATATATATTGGGACAAAATTGCATACATTGATCGGAGCAAAAACAAAGTAAGCAGCTGAAACACTTGTGTTATAAAATCGGAAACAATTAATGCATCACAAAAAAACCAGATCCGAGAAAATGTAGAAAAAGTAGACTTTCTACCTTAACACGTCCGGGAATCAAAACCGAAACCTCAGAGATAACGAACCTTGAAAACTGGTATGTTTGCCACCCGTCCGAGGCGGTCGTGAAAATATTATATATCATATTAAATTTGTATATACTCTTAATATGTATCTAATATTGTGTGTATTAGTATTATTATTATATAGTCACGATAGCCGAGTGGTTAGGTGATCGGAATTCGTGTCAATAGACGAGTTCGTGCAATGGGATCTTTTTTTTTTCTAAAAAAACTTATGTCGTTGGCGTTATCGTTAGCTTGGACATAAAGACGTCGACGGGCTCTCCAACTATCTATCTATCTCGTTGTCCCAAAAAATGTCTTCAGTGAAAGGTGGACTGAGAGGTCTTAATTTTCTAGACCTCTGTTTACTCCTGTATTGGAAATGATGATGAATGATGGGTAGATATATTTTTTAAAATAAGTTTCAAGCCTCTCCCGTAAGGAGTAATTGCTATATTAGCCATATTTCCATATAAGCCAGCAGATTGGCGTCCGCACTAAAAATACTTTAGACGTCTCCTTATTTGTGATCGGGTTCATGCTGCAACGGCATTTGATTCGATAGACAAAGACTTTTCCATTAGTTTTCTCCAACGATATACACGGGATGCAACTCTTACGTATGTCATCATGGGATTAAGTCATATACCTATGCCGGTGCATTAAAAATTCACAATACAAGAGTTTAAAACCAGTGGGCAATTGCCTGTAATACAACCCGTGGTTTTACGTGGTTTTAAACTGCAGTCTACTAGAGACCTCCGATTTGCTCAGCGGTTCGTGAAAAATTAATATGTTCTATGTTTATAATGTTTAATTTGTTATTGATAGCATCAGGGATGATAAAATCCATAGTTTGTTTTATAACTGATACTCTAGAGCTTTTCAAAAGCGGGCTTGCGACTAATAATGATGATAAATTGATCACCAAGATGAAATGGCTAAAGTACGTTGTTGTAAAGTAAAGTATGTTGGGCTCACACCGACTAAAACGGTTTTCCAACTTCGCCGCATGTCGGTTCCACATCCCCGCGGCTCCTCCTCAGCCGCATCAGCGGTGCGACCTCAGCCCGATTCTCGGAGAATTGGGAGCATGGCAATGCCAATACTCCTCTTCCGCCACGGCTCCACCTCGTCCTAGGGCAAGGAGTGCAAACGCAACGACGCAAACTCTCTCCACAGCCCACCAAGACGCATCCCAAGAGATATCTCCAAGCCTACTTGGAGCGGCGACCTCAGGCCGGTCATTACACCGTAAAGTTATGCCTGCCATGTGGGTTACTTTTGGTTCACCGTGGGTGTCCAAGCTACGGCTCCTAAACCCCAACGTCACTCCAAGCCGGGAAACAGTTCGTGAGATCTATCAATTCCTGATTCATCTTACGATTAAAGTTGAAAAAATAAACAATAGTACGTGTATATGTTTCTAATCAGTAGTCGGTAGTTATATGAATCTTAGATAATGATGCAACCGTTTATTTATTTTTTGTCCTCTTATAGGAGAAATTTCCAGAAATCCTTCCTTTGAGTCACGATAGCCGATTTGTGGGGTGGTCGGAATTTCGAGTCGGGACTTTGGCTTGGACACTTTTCACGTTGGCGGCGACGGGCTCACCACCTGTCACGTTGTCCCGAATATATATATATATATATATATATATATATATATATATATATATATATATATATATATATATATATATATATATATATATATATATATATATATATATATATATATATATATATATATATTGTAAGCATCCTCAAAGGAAGAATAAATAAATATCACAATTCAGTCCCTTTGACCCACCTTCTACCGAAGATATTTTCGGGACAACGTGACAGGTGGTGAGCCCGTCGCCGCCAACGTGAAAAGTGTCCAAGCCAACGATGAAATTCGTACACAAGTTTTTGAAAAACTCATTGGTACTGCCACCTGGGGATCGAACTCGGGTCTCTCGACTCGAAATTCCGACCACCCAACAACTCGGCTATCGTGACTCAAAGGAAGGATTTCTGGAAATTTCTCCTATAAGAGGACAAAAATAAATAAACGGTTGCATCATTATCTAAGATTCATATAACTACCGACTACTGATTAGAAACATATACACGTACGTACGTATTGTTTATTTTTCAACTTTAATCGTAAGATGAATCAGGAATTGATAGATCTCACGAACTGTTTCCCGGCTTGGAGTGACGTTGGGGTTTAGGAGCCGTAGCTTGGACACCCACGGTGAACCAAGAGTAACCCACATGGCAGGCATAACTTTACGGTGTAATGACCGGCCTGAGGTCGCCGCTCCAAGTAGGCTTGGAGATATCTCTTGGGATGCGTCTTGGTGGGCTGTGGAGAGAGTTTGCGTCGTTGCGTTTGCACTCCTTGCCCTCGGACGAGGTGGAGCCGTGGCGGAAGAGGAGTATTGACATTGCCATGCTCCCAATTCTCCGAGAATCGGGCTGAGGTCGCACCGCTGATGCGGCTGAGGAGGAGCCGCGGGGGATGTAATGTCGGTATTTCGAGGCGCCGGTCTGCTTGCCATCCGCGGCCGATATGTGGTCGGCGACGGAGCCAAAGTCCGGATCCGCCGTGCGTTGACGGGTGCTCGGAAAAGTCAAGAATTCTCTGATACCCCGACGTGTGTGTTTACGTAGAAAGTAATGAATAGGACAGAAGCGAATGAGTTATGTTATGATCGTGACACTTTGATCTGTTTGCGTCCCGTCAGGGACGATGATATGTATGTATGTTAGGTCCTTGTTAAGTATAATGGAAACCGTATATATCAACTGTTCAAGGTTTTAACTTTGGTTGGGCAAAGGTTTCGAAACATTAAGTTGGTGCTCGATTTTCGTATATTTTCCTTGGTATACATTAAAATATTAATTTTTAAAGCAATCATCGTCATCGTAACGGCCTGTATATATACACGTTAATTGTAAACACATAGTTTTTCTTTTACTACACGAAACTCTAATAAAAGTAATAGCATTACAATGTTGTACGTTTTAAAACGCATTACCCGTTTTCATCGGGCATTTTTAATCACTAAACGATCGTTGCACGCCATTGCATTTATTATATTAAGTTACATTAAATGTTTGAAAGAAATTAAAACCGTGAATGTTCGCTGTACTTTAGTCGCACCTTATTAACATTCGAATGAAAACATATTTAAAAACAGACACACGTAATAAAAATATTCTGTGTTAGTAATATCACAAAAGAATGTCTATTGTTTGAGCAGAGGCTAGAATTACGGAAATTTAGTAGTAGTCGCTGAGTATACACTTATACTAGGGTGCACCTAATACTTCTTCATAGGTATTTCTTAACAGATCTGTGTTCCGAATCCTTATTGTTGATCCGGTCTCGGCCTAACTTTTTGTTGTCCTACCAGCGAGTAACATACGAACATATACAAAGGGTTGGCTAGGCTTGTCGCTGGATGAGCTCGGTATGATGTTTGCCCGCACCTTCCTGATCCCCATAGCCTCCAGATAACGGACTCCATTGCTTACGAGAGATTAGAGGCTGAGTCATTAGCACACATGTTTCGGTGTTTATAACCAGGAAAAAAAGGAAATGCATCTCCATGGTTTGTTCTTGCAAAAAAAAAGGTACAGAACCGACATGCGGCGAAGTTGGAAAACCGTTTTAGTCGGTGTGAGCCCAACATACTTTACTTTACAACAACGTACTTTAGCCATTTCATCTTGGTGATCAATTTATCATCATTATTAGTCGCAAGCCCGCTTTTGAAAAGCTCTAGAGTATCAGTTATAAAACAAACTATGGATTTTATCATCCCTGATGCTATCAATAACAAATTAAACATTATAAACATAGAACATATTAATTTTTCACGAACCGCTGAGCAAATCGTTCCCAATCAAAAGCGTTCCCATGGCCCTGCCAACTAAGGGAAGAACACTGTGGCGTTTTAGTTGGTTGTCGGCGAGCCCGACATCACCCATCCTTGCCCACGGGTTGAAGCGGTATACATTAGGTATTTCCCAGCATAGTTAGTTCACCGTACGATGTATATCAAGATTCGAAGAAAACACCAATAGCCTTGAAGAATAGCTGGACATGTCGATGCTCGGGAGAGAGACATACTCTGCCATGAGTAGAATAGTCGACTCCCATGAACGTCAATATTCCTTTAAGCATAAAGATAGACATAAAAACTTTGTCTCTTTCGATACTTTATTTTTTAATAATAAATTTTACGTAGGTTGTAATTCAGAAGCTTAAATTAATTATATTACACATAAGCGACAGAACATAATGGGAAAATACGCTTTGATATAAAATTGGTGTTAGTCTCCAAATAAAAGCAGAATGGCAACTTTGTAAGCCGGCCATAAAAAGAATCGTAAAAGGGGCAACATTTTACCTCACAAAAGCCGTTTACGATATACGCAAGGGTATAGGCTTGCCAATCATCCAGAACTATTCAGTTCCGAGTGACAGAGTAACTACAAAAATATTGTTTTTCGAGTAAGTTTCCAAATATTATGTAGATCCAAGCGTGCTTTGTTTTATACGTATAAATAAATAAATAAATATCTTCACGCAAGTCCCAATACAGGGGTAGACAGAGGTCTAGTGTAGACAATTAAGTCCGTTTGACCCACCTTCCACCGCAGATATTTTCAAGACAACGTGACAGGTGGTGAGTCCGTCGCCGTTTTTATGTACAAGCCATCGATATAATTCGTACATAAGTTTTTGAAAAACCCATTAGAACGAGCCTCCCTCGTGGGGATCGAACTCGGGTCTCTTGTTTTGCAATTCCGACCACCCAACCACACGGCTATTGTGCGTTTTATACATATAATTTCGATAGAATCCGGTCTGTACATAAAGTAAAATAATAAAATAGAAAGGGGTTTAATAGAGTAGTACAATTTAAACCAGCGATTTTAAGTTTTATTTTCTGTCAGTCTATGAAAGACCTAGTCCACTCACTGCCCCAGTACTGGGATTATGACTGAAAATAAAATACCTTGGTATTTTATTATTATACAACATCATACAACAATGGATTTTTGTTGTATCTTCAAGCAATTTGCCAAACTGGGGAAGGCAGAGGTCTAGACAATTAAGACCTTTCCGTGGTGAGTCTATCGCCGTCTAAGGATCCAAGCTA
The DNA here is from genome assembly GCA_029286605.1 of Sericinus montela. Classification (NCBI taxonomy): domain Eukaryota; kingdom Metazoa; phylum Arthropoda; class Insecta; order Lepidoptera; family Papilionidae; genus Sericinus; species Sericinus montela. Next base: position 3,515,707 of record JAGSMR010000014.1, read on the forward strand.
AAATTTACATAGATATAAATTCATATATACATATAAACATAAATGGTTCTACATTTACATTGATCACAAATGTTTGCCCCTAGCGGGATGAGAACCCGTACCTTCGAAGGCAGGGTTACTACCAACTCGGCTATCTGGACATTCATGGAATGTTCTAGATTAGTTAAGCCATAAACGACTTTTTGTAGTAAGTAGTTACTAAAAAAGCATAAAAAAGTGTAAAAATTATGAAAAATTTTCCAAGTTCTATATGACACTTGCAATTGGTACCCCTAACAGAAAGCACTTAGTATTATCGCGATTGTAAAACAATTGACGATACTTTAAACATTTCTAATGTGTTGCGCTGAGCTCATAGCTTCCGGTAAATAAATAATGTCTTATAAAAGTTTTTTTAAAGTTACGTCCGCTACGTCTTTAACGGAGTAACCGGTGAGAACGGTAATTAGATAGATGGAAAAAGTGTATATAAAAATCCAGTGTGTATATATAAAAATCTAACAACGATGTTTGTCTGCGATGAACTTCGAAACAACTTGACCAATTTTACTGAAATCAAGTATATATATGTACCTTAACGACCACCGTGGACGAGTGGTACAAACAGGCTTTCAAGATGTCGACAGCTCTGAGGTCTCGGGATCATCTCCCGGTCGGGTCAATGTAGCTAACATTTTCTCGGGTCTGTGTGTTTGTGATACCTTCGTTGTTTCTGATTGCATATTACAAGTGCTTAAGCTGCTTACTTTGGTATTAGAGCAATATATGTGATGTTGTCCCTATCTATATATGCATGTATTTAATAAAGTATATTAAGTATGATTATAAAATTATAATAAACTTGGTCTAAGTTGAAGACGACAAGATATTTTCAGATTCAATGGCTGGCGACGTTACAAGATATTTTTTAACGAAAATAAGAGGCCCGCTAGAAGAATCATAAATAAATTATATGCTTTGTAGATTAACTAATACGCATAAAAGGCTAAGTAAAATTGCACCTGAGCTAACACAAACATTAACGCAATTGTACAGTAGAGGCAAATTATTTACTTATATCAACCCTCTTTTCAATAGAACTTATTTGGTTGGTCTGATTGGATATTCGTTACCTATAATATGTATTAAATTACTTGTTCTGACCGACTAGTTCTTTAATCCTAGCTGGTCTCCTTAGACGGCCCCTTCTCGGGAGAGAAAGTAACCTCTTCATTGGGTCATTAACTTTTGAGTTATCTACCTGCAAACAACTGAATCGTGAAGAAGTCAGCCAATATGGACAATATTGAACACAGCGCCGTTATTAAGTTCCTTACCCAGGAAGGAAAATCGGCTCCGATTGTTTTTCAAGAGATGTTAGCGGTTTACACGGACTCTGCCACTGGTAAAACCATAATTTACAAGTGTCATGGCCTTTTCAAAGAAGGACGAGAGTCCATTGCAGACGACCCCCGCTCCGGACCACACCGGAAATCGTCCAAAAAGTATAAAAATAAATGTGATGACTAAGGTCAATGCAAGATGGGTTCCAAAAATGCTCACGCCACTTCAAAAACGCCACCGTGTCGAGTATTCTCGTCAGTTTTTGGAGCCTTGTGGAGATAACAAAAGAAGTTATAGATCGGATCGTTACTGGAGATGAAACCTGGTTTCACCTGAATGAATCTGAGTCAAGAGTCGATTCAGTGGCATAAAAAAGGCACACCACACAGAAGTTCAAAGTGGCACAATCAGCCGGAAAGATCCAGGCAACTGCCTTTTGGAATTCAGAAGGAATTTTAATGATCAATTATTCAGGACGTGGTGTTACTATAACGGGACAGTACTACGCTTCTTTATTGGCAAGTTTAAAAGAAGTCATCAAGGAAAAAAGAAGAGGAAAACTGTCAAAAGGTGTGCTCCTTTTGCACGATAACGCACCTGTTCACACGTGTCTTGTTGCGACGGCTGCCGTTTACTGTTGCGGCTTCGAATTACTGAATCAACCACCCTACAATCTGGACTTGGCTCCTAGTCCTTATTTATTTCCAAAAATGAAAAAAGAACTGCGTGGAAAAAAATTTGTCAACAATGAAGAAGTCGGTAATTTCGGCCTATTTTGACACCAAAGACAAATATTTTTATTTGACGCTATAAACTAATTATTTGCGAGATCCATAAAATGTATTAGGTTTAACGAAGAATATATTAAGAAGGAAAAATAATTTTAAGGTTTAATCTCAACTTCCTTCCCTCTCATTTCGCGAATTTTTGGAATTCCTCTCTTATATTACTTTTTTTGGGAATTAATGATTTGTATAGATTTTTCACCAGGCATAAATTGAGCGGCTACTACAGAACATCCAGTCGCTAAGGTCCGTACTTCACCGTGAGTAATCAAGTCACGTATACTAAACTAAGACAAGAACAATTTGAGAGCATGCTCTGAACCTACAACTTAACTTTCGTTAACGTTCGATCAAACAAATATAGACGTACCGTTAATACATATTTTTCGGTGCGGGATCAAGTAAAGCGCGAACAACTTATCTATTTTTAAACAGCTTACAGACGATGTGCAGCTTTTATGAGAGCGTCTGTGACAGTCTGATATAGAGGTTAGCCTTATCTTATCAGTGATAATGATGAATAAGTTGAGATCCCAAGCTCCCCTTAGCTGTAGTGTTACTAGACTTGAATTTCAGAGCGTAAGTATCATTCGTTACGGCGGATTTTTCGTAATCGGTATGTGGATCGCAGAAAAAGACTCTTCGGTCCTTAGCCGCATTCGAGCGTCATGATGACTTCCATGTCGAATAAACAGCGGTTTTAAGGAGTCGCCAGCTCTGGGGATCCGGGTTCGATTCCTACACGGGTTAATGAAGAAATCCAGTTTCTCTAAATATATGTGATCAAGGTTTCTGTGGCCTTCTGAGGCACTATTCTACGCATATTTTCTGTAAATATTAATATTGTATTCAGAGGTGTATGTCCGTGGGTAGACCTCAATGTTCCATTGAAATTTGTACAGGTCAATGACTGTCTGATCAGCTAGTCTTATCTATATGCACTAATAGTTATACACAACAGTATATATATATATATATATATATATATATATATATATATATATATATATATATATATATATAAATATATATATATATATATATAAATATATATATATATATATATATATATATATATATATATATATATATATATATATAGTATGTTATAGTAGGTAATAATATTATTTTGGTGGCGTCTGAGAATCTAATCCTTTAATATAGTATTTTAAGATTTGTTAAGAAGAAATTCTTTCTCCGCAAGACAAGGCGCCTGTAGCATGTCGCGCGTTCTTTCAACATAATATTTCCATTCCACAAACAAGTAGCAACCGCGCCTTTTATAATGAAAATTCTTTAGTCTTCAAAGAAAGAATATCAAATGCTTGTCAGATTTTGAATTCATGGTTTTTAATTTCTTACACCGTTTCGCTGAGAACGAAATAAACGTGGTAAAGAAATTTTCTGTCCTTTATTTAATTGTTTTTAATTTTATTCTTTATCGCACTAATATTATAAATATAAGTAAGCATGTACGTTATTTCTTCACGTTGTGACAGCTCGGCAAATTAAAATAAATGATTTGCTTTCCACAGGCGGCTTTATCCCACATGAACTACTATAGTGTAACTACAGGGTGGGCCATGAATTGACATTTTAAAAAATCGTATAATAAAAACCATTTACCATATTTTAGAAATCGTTTATTTACGAGAAAGCTAATTAGTTGTAATTTATTTTTTATAAATTATTTCGTTTAAATGACCACCGTTTCGGTTTTTGCACTCATCTTAGCGAGTTCTGAAGTTTTCGAATACTCTTCTGCAAAGAGACCGCGAGATAGCCGACATTTCTTCGATGATTTTTTCTTTAAGTTGACGCAGTGTATTCGGTTTATCAATGTAAACACGACTCTTTAAATAACCTCATAAAAAGAAGTCTGCTGGGGATAGATCTGGACTTCTGGGTGGCCATGGGATGTCACCCCGTCTGGATATCAGCTGTTCCGGAAACATGTCTTTGACCACCGGCAAGGACTCGTTCGATGTGTGACACGTGGCTCCATCTTGTTGAAACCATGTGTTACGATTATCATCAAATTCCATTAGCATCGGTGCTAAGAACTCCCGTAATATTTTCACATACTCGGCAGAATTAACAGTAACTGAACGGCCTCGGACTCGGACGGAATCTTCAAAAAAGTAAGGTCCGATGATTCCTTTTGCTGAAATTGCAGCCCATACAGCCCTTAGGAGAGTGAAGTGGCCTCTCATGTTTAGTTTTAGGATTTTCGCTGCTCCAATACCTGCAATTCTGTTTGTTTACATGTCCATTTAGGTGGAAATGGGCTTCGTCAGAAATTTAAATCATTAGGGTTTAGTTCTTGCACTAGCTGGATCTTATATGGATGTAATTTCAAATTTAATTTCAAAATACGGCGTAATGATGTGCGGAATAATCCTAATTCAGCCGAACGTTTGCGTGTCGATAAATCTGGATCACGTCGAATAGAAGCGGAAACTTGCTGCACGTTCTCTTCGCTCCGAGAAGTCCGTGGGCCGCTGGTTTGTTTCACATTTAGTGTAGATCCCGTCTCTTCGAACTTCTTCACCAATTTTTTTATTAAAGGAGCACTTGGACACTGTATTAAGTCGTGTAAACCATATTTGACGCGAAATAAGCGTCTCACAGTAATGAGCGAAAAGTCGTTTAAATAAAACTGTTTCACGTAGTAAGCGCGTTGCGGCCCCGTGAAGCGATCCATTGCGACTAAATTTCCAAGAAGCGAGCTAGTGTCCCCGCCGGCGGCGGACGCCGGCGCGGGCGGGGGCAGTTGTTTGCGCGGTAAGTTACATTTAAATGTTAACGAATTCTTGGCCCACCCTGTATAAATGGCATAAGGGTGTAACTTCGAAAATGTTGTTGAATTGTAAAAAATAGCCTACATACCAATTTTCATACATCATAAACCAGAATTTACATTGTTCCACTCAAACTTTCACTAAACATTTTACTTACTTCTACGGTGGGAGTTCCTAAAACCTATCTCATAATCCACTCCATACTAAGGTTTCACTGCATAGTTCAAGTAGTTTTAGAGATTTCCAAATCAATCAGTTAGCGACATTGCGCTTTTATATATAGAGAGAGATTATTAGATTACTTAATTTTGTACCGAAAAATCAATTCGTGAAATATCACAAGTGCGTCTAACTGAAAGCATATACTTAACAAGCTGTAAGAGTCTATTGCAGAACGCGATACTCAAAGAAAACGTAAAACTCAATGTAAGATGGTTTGCCACAATCGCCACACTAGACAGGCTGTTTATTGACCGGTCTGCTCAATCTTGGACTGGTATTTTTCGAGATCGTTATCCCACCATCGGTCGTCTTAGTTGCCTCTTACAACATCCACGAGAAACAATTTCCTATGTCGAAAACACTCAGGTCAGAAATCACAAATACAACAAAAATTTTGTAATCCTTAAAATTCAAACAGCGTCATAAGTGTGCGTAAAATTTTTACTACAGCTTTCATTACGTGTATATTCTAGGGATGTTACGAATGTTCGCATTTGCATTAAGCGAGTGCCCCTGGTCCTTTCTCTCGCATCTCTAATATATATTAATTTTAACAGTGGTAGAGCCACGCATCAGCTTTTGTTGTTGCATGAATATTTTTTATAAAAAGAAACGCGTGACGTTGTATTGTGAAGTCGTAATGGACTCTTCTCAGCATAGTTTTAATTTCATAATTTCGTAACTGGGCGTACAAGCTTTGCGAGGTGAGAATTAGTTAAGGACATAATCAATGTTGAATTAACAAAGTTTTTTTTGTATATAAACGAGATTTCACAAAGATTACGCCAATCAATGGAAAGTAAAGTACTAACAAAATTCAAAACATTAGCCTCCTCGTTTTAGTAAGAAAAAAACCGTATAAAAGACAACTAGACAAAGGGAAAGACCCAACATGTCCTGCAAATATTTTTCTTATAATTTTTACATATATAAAAATAAATATCTTCACACAATTCCCAATACAGGGGTAGACAGAGGTCTAACCTAGACAATTAAGTCCCTTCGACCCACCTTCCACCGAAGATATTTTCGGGGCAACGTCACTGGTGGTGAGCCCATCTTTATATCCAAGCCAACGATATAATTCGAAGATAAGTATTTGAAAAACCCATTGGTACGAGCCTGCCACCAGGGGATCGGGGAACTTGGGTCACGTGATATACATAAATGAAGTCTTAAATGTCAGTTCTCCTAACAATTCAGTCAATTTACAGATTTATATTACTATCATATAAATCTGTAAATTTGTTACATAAATTTAATTATTATTTATATCCCTCAACTGCTTTGATGATTTTGATGGAAATCGGAACGTCGCCCCGCCGACCACAAAGTGGAAAAGCGAACTTGTAGTAGCGTAACAAGGTAACTTGATAGCTGTAAGGATTCCCGTCGACCTTAATGCGTTGGAGGCTAACGGGGATACGTTGTGTTTGTCCTTGTTTAATTATCTCACCTCATTTTATGGCTTGATTGTATTTTAATGCGACCCGGTGTACTAGTCGGATGAGACCCTACGGAACTAACGGTTACGGGTTCGAATATCGCTTGGGGCAAACATTCGTGTGATGAATAAGTATGTTTGTACTGGAGTCAAGGATGATTTGTGTATAATATCTTTGTATAATATGTACCGTTCGTTTAAGCAGTCTGACGGCGCCAGGCTCACCACCTGTCACGTTATTCCAATTAAGCATTGGTGAAAGATGGGTCGAAAGTACTTACTTTTTTAGACCTCTATCTACTTCAGTTCTGAAAAAATGCGTTAAAATAAAAAAGCGGTATATTTCTATACTCTATTTACTTTTATTCTCATACGTCTTTTCATATACAGTCTTACATAGACATATCTTCTTTAAAATTAATATAGTCTTCCCAAAAACTGTCTTTCGAATCACATGATATCTTAAAGAAAAAATATTGCATGTATAATCACATGATCTGTTGTGCATTATTAATAGAAGACTATTTTATATAATATTACAATATTATAGAAGACTACTTCTGTGTATAGAAGTCGTCTGGGTCAGTACCACACTCCCACATATACATCAAGTAGTGTAAAAATTGTTTTGTTCTGGTTTAAAGTTACGGAAAACCAGTATAATCACGGGCTTACATCTTAGTCTTGGAGATCACAGTGGATTTCAAATTGACGAATTAATCTTAATCAGGCGAGCAATACGATGTAGGATCCGAGTGTGTTGATACTGTGCTTGCTTAACGCAAATCTACCATGATGTCTATGGACTTATACCTCAAAAAATATACTCAAGGCGCCAATTTCCTTAGCTGAAGTCTCAAGGTCAACCGAGTTTATGTACTTATTAGGAATTACCTTTCTTTCTTTAATTCTTAAGATCTTTAATTCCTAATAAGTAAAGAAACTGATCTCACTGGGTTTCTCTTGATCTCCACATACATCATCATTGTAACTCTACAAATAAAATGGTATGTAATCAGGTGATAAACGCACCTTATCTGCTTAGTTGTCGATATTCATTACTATCTCTTGTTTCATAAAATAAATATTATATAATTTTTTGGCAGTGGTATAGGCGTTAATACTCTCGAGAGCAATGTATTCGAGTCACCTAAAGAAACATTTAAATCGTGGAAACTAAGAATTATTTTATTAACTAACTTAATAAAATAAACGGTGTTTAGTAGACAATTTAATGCCCCTTAAATCAAAGTAATGCAATTTATAAGTCACTATGGTTTATTTAAAAAATTTACATAAAGAAATTAAAAATTTCTCATCTCGCCCTATAACAAAAATAGGTAACATGACTTTTTTGTACTACAATATGTTTTTTTTTTAAAATTCTAATACTACTTACTGCCTCCTCGTGCTTCCATTACTGAGTTTTCGCGTTTTGGCATGCTGTACACCAAGTTTCTTATAAGATGTTGATAAATATTCTCTCATTCCTCTGTGAGAGCAATTTTGAGCCCAGGAAGCGTGATTGGGGGAGGGTTTCGTTGTTGTAAAACAAGCATCTCACTACTTTGTTCCATGCATGCTCGATAGGGTTGATGAAATTCCTAAAATTCCGAAGACTATTGAAGATTGGTCGAAAGTTATGTTCTTCGACGAATCAAAATGTATGCTCTACAAACACGATGGAAGACACAGAGTGTATGGAAGACCAGGGGAAATATTAAAGCAAGCGTGCATAGAAGAAAAAGTGGCTTACGGTGGCTGGGTATGTTTCTTTTATTAAATAAATTCGAATCTGCAACCTTCGCCGTCTACAGGCACAAGTGGCACCAACACGATACGCGGTTTCGAATCCCCCCATGACAGTTGATCCATAAAATAAATGAAAGAATTCTACAGAATTCCAGTCCGTAGAAAGTAGTCCTATTAGTAATACCAATTCTATAGAGATCCATATAAAACTGGCTGATGATCCATATGGTATTATTATTATCATTAAACGCTCATTCGGTGGCGGGTAAGAATTTAATCGAAATATTCCTTTACCAGTACATGTACTCGTATAATACAATATACGTATTTATATAGAGGTAAGCAAATCAAAATCGTATTAGTTTTCTTAGTAAGATTTGTAGGACATTTTGCATGTTTGTAAGATAAATTCCTATTTCGGATACAGGTTTAATTTTCGTGGGGATCTTGGGCATTTCAAATGAAATTGCCTTGTAATTGAATGAGCAAATGTGTCTTGCGAGTACCTAATAAAATATAATCAAGATGAATATTTAATCATGTTTATTTTAAGGTAGCTACGACACTTGGTTTCGCTTGCGGAAAAGCTATATTATAAATTGTTAAGTAACCTAATTTTTAAATAGCAAAATAGGAGATGGATGACTCTCGGGATCACATGAACAGCTCATGGTATATGTATATGTAGCAGCTGTGGTTTATTTAGAAATGCGACTTAAAAAGGAATTCTTATTCCCATTAGAAAATCGATTGTTGATATGCTATCACAGTGTTAGAGGCATGATCCATTTTTTTTTTTTTCAGAAAAGGAATCAATGTCAAAGTGCATAGATACGTTGATTGAATAAATATATAAAATTATATCTAAAATTTCTTCACTCCATTTCTACTAGACAGACAATTAGGTGTTATCGACCCATCTTTCACCGAAGATATTTTTGAGACATCGTGACAGGACGCTGTCACCGTCGAAATTCCGCAAAAAACGCACTGTGGTGGAATGGTTGTCACACGAGAATCTTTTTTCCCACTCATTTCATTGCCACTTCAGCGTGTTACCTTAGTTATATATCGCGGATTCTATATCGAAGAGAAACACCGAGCATAGCTTTATCCATACATACCTTATAATAGTCACGATAGCCGAGTGATTGGGTGGTCGGAACTTCGAGTCGAGAGACCCGAGTTCGATCCCCCGTTGGCATGCTCGTACTAATGGGTTTTTCAAAAACTTATGTACGAATTAAATCGTTGGCTTGGACATAAAGACGGCGACGGGCTCACCACCTGTCACGTTGTCCCGAAAATATCTTCGATGGAAGGTGGGTCGAAGGGACTTAATTGTCTAGACTAGAGCTCTGTCTACCCCTGTATTAGGAATTGCGTGAAGATATTTTATATATTACATACATACCTTATCACATTAACACCTACCTATATTACAATGTGTGTCGTAATGGGCGGAAACAAACAAACTAACAATCCCAACGACCTACACATAAACGTCAAAAGTCTTTTCAGACTATCAGCCAAACACATGCGTATTTGAACAAAGTATAAAGGCCTGCCACTTTAGTAGCTTATCTGTTGGAGTTTGTTTGACAAGGGTTCTTGGCTCTTTTCAAGGGTGCACGTTGCGAGCCTTGACCCGCCGGAAACTAGGTCGCTGTCTCGGTCGCCGATTGCACCAAATAGGGGGGAATTGTTTACATTTATTGTTCGTTTTGGCAACCCTCGTGAAAATGCCCCGGTGTCTGCAAACAAAGAGCCATTAAGGGTTTATTTAGCTTAAATAAATGTATTCATTGCGATCTCTATGTCTTCATGTAATTGAATTGTATACGTGATTTGTTCTTTGTTCTCTTAATATTATTATTTATTTTCACGGTTCATCCATGTAGAAGTAGTCAAAGAAAGCCGATAGCAAGTGTCATTCACATTCGTTGTCTCTCGGTAAATGCCTCAAAAAGTGCGAACTCTTATTTATAACTCACTAGCCACGCCTTCAGTAGAATATCTTATAGAGATATGGGGATGTAATTTTAATACTTGCTTGAAAGATCTCCAAAGAACTCAAAATAAATGATTAAAAACTTTTTTCCAACTTTACCATTTCCAATACATTATGGCTTAAAACTATAGAAGGAGCACTACTGTATAACGGCCTGCCAAATGAAATACTTCATGAAAAATCCTTTTTGATTTTTAAGGCTAAACTTAGAAAGCACTGACAAAATTTGTAATACATATTAACGTCATGTACGTATAGTGTCACCACATACATTACGCATAATTACGTAATATGTCGATATGTAAGTTTTCCTGTAGAAGTGAAATTTGTTCTTAATAGGAAATAAACTCATAACCTAAAAACGATGAAACATACCGTTTATTTCTTTATAGAACTGCACACTACACCTTAGGCAAAGCTCAGCAGTATGAATTATTGTACGTGACGGCAAAAACAAGTCTTGTGAGGATTTTTCATAATCTACGGACTATCTGACGAATACGGACGGATATATTTAATCTAAGGACTAGACACTTCACAACTAAGACGCTCTTATCCATTCATGCTATAACTATATCCAAGACCTGTCTGCTTAATTTTGGCCTGAATTTTTTATGACGCTTACCGTCTATCTGTCGTTGCAGCAAGCCATTTCCTAAGAGTTTGAAACCATAAAGACTATAAGGACGACGACATACAAGGTAAGAAAGAGGGGCTAGTATTTAAATTCAGTGTTGTACAAATACGAATTTACTTATTTATTTTTTTATTTACGACGTCACGATAGTCGAGTGCTTGGGTAATCGGAATTCGAGTCAAAGAACCCGTGTTCGATCCTCAGGTGTTAGACTATAGATTTATGTCGTTGTCTTGAACATAAAGACGGAGTCTCCACCTGTCACGTTGTCCCAAAAATATCTTCGGTGGAGGGAGGGTATAAAGCACTTAATTGTCTAGACCTCTGTCAACCCTCATTTTAGAAATGGCGTGAAGAATTTTTTTAAATCTTTATTTATTTTAGTAGATCCTTTTTGGCCTTAAGGAATCATCTGGATATCATTCAGTACATTATTAAATACGGTGTCAACGTTACTTAGGTTAAGTTACGTATTTTTAATAATAAATATCGCTATGGTATGTTATATCCGCGATATGCAGAAGTTTTTATTATGTAGATAAGTAATGTTATTTATAAATTATGTGTTATAAAGCTTGTGAGCACCACAGGATTATTTTTGATATACAGTCCATATCCCATAGCCTATTCTCTTGGATTTGAACATAAGTTGATGAGAAAATAACGTAACTTCTTAAGATAGGTCGAAATTTTGAGACAATAAAGACACCGAGATCAGGAAAAAGACATTTAAGAAAGTATCAATAAAAATAATTAGGTAATAAAATGTAATAATTATGTAAAAGTTGAATAACGCATGTCAGTCTTTAATATTAATTAGTTATTATATGTTATAAGTCATTGTATATAATAAGTATTCCAAAACGGAATAAAACTAAGACTAACTAAATCCCAGTAAGTTTGCCTTAGTTTTTAGTAGTAAGTAAACTCAATCGTATAGTATCTGACGCCTTGTTTCACCTTTGCCAGATTGAAAATCAATATCTATTTCCTGATTCAAGACTGCTTTAGATTACTTCCTATGCTTACACGAGGGCGATAGATTTATCGGTGGCCCCTTCGGAGAGCTTTATCATCGATTCAGTATAGAGTCTAAAACAAGACACCTAGTTTTTTTTTGTCTTTTATGTTATAATTCCTTTAATTTATTTTATGTTTATCTCCAACATTTGTCGAGAAGTGGTCTAAAGATCGGGCTTCGACGTGGTGCCCGTGTCCCATTAGAAGCTCTCAGGCTATACTCTGGGTTGTTGTTAATAAGACACGTAGTAAAGATAGGCTTCGAATAATTTTAAAGGAGGTTGTACTCCTTCTTAATCCAATAGGTCATTTAGGATATTACCACACTCTTACCTACTTCTGCATCCACATAGCTGTATATTTGGAGGCGAAAGGTATAGAGGGCCAAATGGTATTTCATCTTCTATTCTCAGTCACGTCAGTCGAGTGATTGGGAGATCGGAATTCGAGTCAAAGAACCCGTGTTCGATCCCCAGGAGGTAGGCTCGTACCAACGAGTTTTTTTTTCAGAACTTATGTTCGTTGGCTTGGACATAAAGACTATGACGTTGCCTTTGAATTAATTGTCTAGACAACGTGACAGGTCTGTCTACCCCAGTATTGGGAATGGCGAGAAGTTTTATCTTTTTTGCAATACTTTATTAAAAAAAAAAAAATTGTGTTTATATTTATAATACTTATTAACTAAAAACTACAATAATCGTAGAGCCCTACTCCTTGAATTGGTGCCAAAACTCTGGCTGCATTTCCACATTGAATAGTTAGATTTAACGGTTGTGCGAGGTCGAGAACTAACCCTTTTGTCACTAGCGGCTACGGCCAGTCGCGGATACAATTCCTTTGGAAAGTATATCGCGCGAGGATCAAACGGACAGATTGTGGAGGATCAAACGGCAAATGGAACAAATGTATTGTCTCCCTTCACATACTCCAAAATAATCTAAGACGAGGATGGCACTAAAATTCAATCTTATTTTAGAGCATTTTCGGGGGTGACAAGACAACGCTTCAGTTATTTGCATAATTTAGGATGGTTGACAGGTGTCGTTAACCGACGACCTTCATGGACGAGAGGCCCACACACTGGTTTCAATGGTGTTGACAGCTCTGAGGTACCGGGGTCGATTCCTACGCGGGTAAATGCAGAAAGCCACTTTTTCTAAATTTTTCCGGGTCTGGGTTTTTGTGTGGTATGTTCGCCGTTTCCGATTCAATAACACAAGTGCTTTAGCTACTTAATTTGGGATCAGAGCAATGTATGTGATGTTGTCCCTATGTATGTATTTATTTATTGTCATTCTTAGCTTTAATAGCTATTTATTATTGGGCGGATTGCGATTTTTGTTTCAACCTATCACGAATAAAAACAGAAACTGTAGTTTGGTCACATGCCGCATTGATGTGATAGTATTTTAGATTGGAGACCGCGTAAAATTTTTGCAAAATATTTAGAGATCCGTCTCTCAAGTTGATTGTACTTCGTAATTTGTAAAGCAAGTCATTAGTCTGAGCCAATGGCTTGCAAATAATAAGCAGAAGGTGGAAAGGAGTTCTGTTTACGTTTGGTAAGTTTTATTTTTATGTGACTAAAACCAAGTCGGTGGAGAACCTGCAAAATATAAAATAGTGGAACTTGGGTTCGAAGTTCCGAATTCCGTTAGGGGCAAACATTATTATGACGAATGTTTATCTATAGTATATGAATAGCTTTGTACACATTAGCAATTAACGAATTACTAAGGTACAAAGCAATACGTAAATTCCTCTGAGTTAGCGTCCGTTGAAACCTTGACGTATTTGCCCTTCTTAAAATTGCCTAACCTGCCTTGTGCCCATAAAAGAAATAACCAAGCCAATACTAAACGTTTGATTTTTTTTAAGTATTAAATGACTGACATTTCTCCTGCAGACGAGGGCGGTGGGAGTTCGGAGTCACGTTCGGACAGTAGCGAGGACGAAGTGACCGAACACGTGACACGCTCCACGCCCCCCGACAACATGGCGGCAGCGAGGGCTCAGGTGAGATACCATTAAATATAAAAAAATTAAAAATACCTTCACGCAATTCCCAATACAGGGGTAGACAGAAGTCTAGTCTAGCCACTTAAGTCCCTTCCACCGAAGATATTTTCGGGACAACTTGACAGGTGGTGAGCCCGACGCTATCTTTATGTCCAAACCAACGATATAATTGGTACATAAGTCTTTAAAAACTCATTGGTACGAGCTTGTTCCCTGGGGCTCGAACTCGGGTCTCTCGACTCGAAATTCCGAGCACCCAACCACTCGGCTATCGTGACCATTAAATATAGATATTACCAAATATAACACACATTCGTCAAATCTATGGGCCGGCCACTAAAGCCGCTGAAGATCATTTCTCTGAAAAAACATTAATTATGTACTCTTTGAAAATGATAAAGTTAGTTGTGTACCTGATCATTATGTACTCTTTGAAAATGATGAAGTAAGTAATGATCACTCCTCTCGTGGAAACAAAGGGCTCTAGTACTAACTCTTGTACAACACTTATAGAACTATTCCTTACAAGAAGGATTGAAGACCTGAAGCGCGAAGTCGGTGGAAGCAGGTAGTCTAGGACATTTTTCCCATGTTTAGCTTTATTTTTATGTTTTTTGTAGGCACTTAATTTTGGAATAAATACGAATAAAAAAAAAGTTTATAGAATCGTTACCGATTTTTGAAACCGAAACTTCTCTAAAAACACTGAAATATATAAGTTCCGTGTCAAAACAGTAAAATATGACCTAAATATGATCCTAACGACAACGTCGGGAGCGAGATTCTATTGACTACGCATCACTGGTAAGAAAGAAAGAAAGAAAGAACTATTTATTTGATACACACATTTACAAAAGAAACTTATAAGATAATTACATGGTTATTTTAGTGGTATAACAAATAGGACTCCAACTCAGCGTAATGCTGCAGCGCTGGTTTTCTGTTGGAACCTTGGAGTAACTTCACAAACGAGTCAGAGAGCGACCATATATTATTTGCTGCCCTATTCCATTCTTAATACCAACAATACATTATATATTCATCCCAATATACGCACAAATATACACAAAAATCTATAAATGAAAACAAAATGACAAAAAAAAAACTCAATAAATTGTTATTTAATATAAAAGTATTCATCACCCATTAAATCACCGGTTACCCTGCTAAATTGACATATTTATATATACACATGCATACATACACATATACATATATAAAAATAAATAAATAATGCGCATTTCCATTGTGCGAGTATATATGTTTATTGTATTTGTTGTGCCAAAAAGAAGAATTTTAATTTATTATTAAAACTATTGTTAACACGTCGGATGTTGTATAAATGAATAAATAACATTAATAAAGTACATTCATAACATCACATACATTGCTCTGATCCCAATGTAAGTAACTAAAGCACTTGTGTAATGAAATCGGAAACGAAGACTTGGCACATAGTGCAAATGTATTTTATTTTTTTCATTTGAAATGAGATTATTGTTACAGGTGCCCACCATAAGCGTCACGCCCCACAGTCCTGGCGTTTTGGACGACAGCTTGCAGCAGTTGCGCAGACTGAACGCTGCTGTACAGCGTATGAGAGCAGCGCCTTTGCCGCTATTAGTGAGTTTAATCGAATAGCACTTAAATTAGGGAGTATTTATGGAAAACTGTTACGTAGTTAGTGAATGAAAATAAAAAAAACTGCTCAATCAAAATCTACGCGACAAACTATGCTGGGGCAGATACCACATTCGAGACATCATTCGATAGATCTGCGTCCGAATATATTTATCGTTTTTATTTTTGAATGGGTCGCCTCTAACAGAGGCCTCCGCCCCTCACTCGCTTCCGTCCCTATTCTCTTCCAAATTTCCCAATACCTTTCCCGAAAATAAACAAGGCACTTGCTCTCTTCTCTAGTGTTTTGATTATACACGGGTGTCGGTAGTTATTTACCATTACCTGAAACAATTACTGCTTCAGTAACTTCTATAAAAAATTATAATGCTTGCAGTTAAAAAGAGTCTAATATTTCATTGGGTATTTTACTGTCAGCGCCATGACTGTAATTAGTCTGGAGGACGACATGTTCACAGCGGAATCGAAACAACTTTAACACTTCTGTTATTCTAATAAATATTAAATATAAATATAAAAAATATCTTCTCGCAATTCCCAATACAGGGGTAGACAGAGGTTTAGTCTAGACAATTAAGTCCCTTCGACCCACCTTCCACCGATAATATTTTCGGGACAACGTGACAGGTGGTGAGCCCGTCGCCGTCTTTATGTCCAAGCCAACGATATTCGTACATAAGTTTTTGAAAAACCCATTGGTACGAGCCTGCCAACTGGGGATCGAACTCGGGTTTATTGACTCGAAATTCCGACCACCCAACCACTCGGCTATCGTGACTAAAATATAAATATCTTAACGTAATTCCCAATACAGGGGGTATTGGGAATACCGAGGGTAGACAGAGGTCTAGTCAAGATAATTTAGTCCCTTTGACCCACCTTCCACCGAAGATATTTCTAATAACATTGGTTATTAAGACATTTGGTAACGGAGGCTTTAATGACAAACTTATCCACATTTTAGGCTACCGGTAACAGTCGCCTCAGTACGTCGTGTCCGTCGCTGTGCAAGGATGGCGTGGCGGAACCGGAGTGCTCGTCGCCGACGCATCTCGACTTTTACCCGCAGAGTCGGAAAGGCAGCGGTGAGTGGTTATAATGATGATAATTTTTGAGCAGTTACTGCATGCAATTCCCAATACAGGGGTAGACAGAGGTCTAGACAGTTAAGACGTTTCGTCCTACCTTCCACCGAAGATATTTTCGGGACAACGTGACGGGTGGTGAGATCGTCGCCGTTTTTGTGTCTAAGCCAACGATATAATTCGTACGTAATTTTTTTGAGAAACCTGCTACCCGGGGATCGCACTCGGGTCTCTTGACTCCAAATTCCGACCACCCAACAACACGGCTATCGTCACTTTGAATGCCTCAATCTTAGCTGCAAGCAAGCAAATCTTCCCGACCCTGTACACACACACCTATGTAAGAAGCATTGTGTTCCGACGTACACTAACATCGGAACACTATACCTATTACATAGTTGTTTGACAGTAACAAATATAGTGTGATTCTAACTCAGGCGTCAGAATAATACAATCCCCACTCTTACCGTGGATGTCGTAAGAGGCGACTAAGAGATTATCCTTGACAATATCAACGGATACCGACAGATAGCAAGATACTATTTCGAATAAATATCAAACGAAAAAAAGCGGATTGGTGACGGGCAGCGGCGGCTAAGGTGCGTGGTGTCCGGTACTGAGATCGATATGTTTGCCTAGCGTTGCGATTATGGCCAACTCTTCCATGGTAGAGGCCAATATCCAGCAATTGACTATTACAGGCCGTTATGTATGTATGTATATACATGATAAACTATTAAATAAGTTCTATTTGCAAGATGTATTCACTCTTTTGGCCTCTGTTGCTGATAATAGTGTAAAATCCGTGAGGATATAATTAAAAATAAAGTGTTGTAAAAGACCATGGTACTGACAAATAGTGGATTAAACATTTCTGAAAATACCACACCGATGACGACCATTTCGCACGCAGTTTCTGGTATTGCTATCGCTGGAGCATAGCTATTACAACTGATCCTTCATATACTATTTAGTGGATTATCTGGTCTATCAGCACCTGCATTGTAATAAATAATAAATTAATAAATATCTTAACGCAATTCCCAATACAGAGGTAGACGGAGTAGAGAATTAAGTCCCTTCGACGCATCTTCCACCGAAGATATTTTCGAGACAACGTGACGGGTGATGAGCCCGACGCCGTTTTCATGTCAATAAGCCAACCATTGCCACTTAGGGATCGAACTCGGGATCTTTTGACCCGTAATCCCGACCACCCAACCACTTGGCCACCGTGACTTTTTGAACCTACATTGTAAAATAGTGTATTTTAGAAAAAGAATTGTACGTTTAAGTCGGATCTTCAAGCGTGTACTGGACCTAGGTGACGGACGGCAGTGGGGCTGGGGCATGTGGGGCGCGTGGGAGCGGCGCGAGGAGGGCCGCCGCAGCTCGTGGGCGGCGCTCGAGCCCGGCGCGCGCCCGCCCGACGCGCGCCGGCAGCGCAGGTGCGTCGCGCGCACTGACATTACTATCGGATGCTATTTCCAGTCGGTTTTTTTTTTTTTTTTTTTAGAGAAAAGGTAGGCAAACGAGCAGGTGGCTCACGTGATGGTGAGTGATCCCGCCGCCCATGAACACCCGATTAACAGAGGCATAGCAGATGCGTTGCCGGCCTTAGCGTGCCTCCCCCCCCCCCCAGAATTGAGGGAGGGGGGTGTTGGCCACCGGTTACTTGCACTCACCAGACGAAACGC
Organism: Sericinus montela; assembly: GCA_029286605.1. NCBI lineage: Eukaryota > Metazoa > Arthropoda > Insecta > Lepidoptera > Papilionidae > Sericinus > Sericinus montela. The sequence continues at coordinate 3,534,147 of JAGSMR010000014.1, forward strand.
AGAAGTTTGTAACACTTCTACTTTACGCCGGTATTCCGTGAGGTCGTGGTACTTCCCCGGTCGAGCCGGCCCATTCATAAAACAACAAAAGCTGATGCGTGGCTCTACCACTGTTATATAATTTAACTTTATTATCTTTGTAAATAAATAAATATACTTTCTTACTTACTTATCTTCACGCACGATCCCTGACGGGGTAGCCAGAGAGAACAGATCGCCAAGTGTCACGATCCCTATATACCTCTTTCGCTTCTTTCAGATTCATCATCTTCTTCATACATGCACGTCGAGGTATCCGAGTACTCTTGACCCTATTCAATAAATAAATATCTTTATGCAATTCTCAACGCCGGGGTAGACAGAGGTCTAGTCGCAATTAAGTACCTTCGACCCACCTTCCACCTATTATCTTTGTAAATTAAAAAAGGTGTTTGTCAAGTGAAAGAATGAATATTCGATTTAAAATATAATTTGGCGCTTTAAATTCTTGGTTATATTTATTTTCAGTTAAATTATTGAAACTTTCGTGAGACATTATTAATAAAATTATCAAATACAGCTAAATTCGCGTTTAGACGTGAAGCAATCTGTGTGGGTACCGACTAATTCTGAGACTAGTTAGAGCTGTCGGAAGTCCTTTATCAGGTTGAGTGCCCGATCTCGTGCGCGGCACGGCCTGGTAACTACACCAGTTGTTTAGACGTTAAATTTAGCCGTTTTTTTATTTTTTTTTACTCTTTTTTCAAATATTAACATCTCGTCTTAGCAAATATGCGAATCTTACTTTATCACCTTTGTGGTCTAAGATAGTAACTTCAGAAAATAATTAATAATTACCGAAGATTTTTTTTATAATACAACAGTTGTTAAAAATGCCGTTAATTAATTTTCCAGTACTTTGAACGGGCATAGTGCTTCTTTATCATCAATGGAATCTGAAAGCGAGGTGCCGCGGCCAGTTAGACATTCCACTCATTCTCTCAATGACAATGATTTGGCGGTGAGTTAATTGTAGATTTTTATGTATCACAAACTTGTATTTTGTTGTAATATTTTTCTATTAACACAAGTGGGGGGAAATTAGCCGCCTTTCTCAAGCGGAGAAACTATAGCCAGGTACAGACGCAATAAGATCCCATAAGGAGGTTCATATATCGTCTAAAATCCTCCATGATATGGTATTTTTGGCCTCATGAAACATTTACAGCTTTACTATATGAGACTAGCGAGAGCGTAGGACCGCAAGTAAACAAAGAAAGTAGAATATCCACGTCCGCGTAACGTGCGTCAACTCACACTACTTATAACTGACAGAAGACCTACGTGAACGAGTGGCGTACACAACGGTTTTCATGGTGTCGTCAACTTTAAGGTCCCGGGTTCGATTCTGGGACGGGTCATTGTAGATATCCTCTTTTTCTACTTCCTCGGACCTGGATACTTGTGATTGTTTCGTTGTTTCAAATGTATTCATGCCATTCCCAATACAGAGGTAGATAATTTACTTCGAACCCTGAAAGAAAGGAGGGGAAGGACGAGACATTACTGTATTTGTGGATTGTAACGAGCGAGAATGGTTCTTAACTATCACGTTTCACCAAAGTGTTTTCGGTGAAAGGTGGGTCGAAAGGACTAAATTGTCTACATCTCTGTCTATCCCGGTAATTGGAAATGGCATGAAGATATTTTTTTCAATAATGAAATCTGAAACAACGAAAGAATCACAAATATCCAGGTCCGAGGAAGTAGAAAAAGAGGATATTTACTGTGACCCGTCCGGCCGTGCCGTGTGAAGTCTTCGCTTGCAGTCATGTAATGGCTGCAGGGAAACTGCTCGAGGTCGAGCCTCTTTCAGTGATTTCTGCTCGCTGCATATGCCCCAATGACCTGATCATATTCATGAGAATATGATCAGTTCATTGGGGACGCACCGTAGCGCTGGTGGGTTCAGCATTTGTCGCCGTAAAGGTGGAAGTCTGTGTTAAGCCCCGCCCTCAGCGCGGACCGTCAGCCGGGTGAGACCCCATTGGGCCTCTCCCAGCCAACCGACCCGTCCGGGAATCGAACCCGGGACATTACAATGTAAACCGTTGTGTACGCCACTCGTGCACGTAGGTCAGTCATTTGTAAGTAGTGTGAGGTAACTTAAAGTTGGCGACACCAACACCATGAGAACCGTTGTGTACGCCACTCGTCCACGTAGGTCAGTCAGTTGTAAGTAGTGTGAGGTAACTTAAAGTTGGCGACACCAACACCATGAGAACCGTTGTGTACGCCACTCGTGCACGTAGGTCAGTCATTTGTAAGTAGTGTGAGGTAACTTAAAGTTGGCGACACCAACACCATGAGAACCGTTGTGTACGCCACTCGTGCACGTAGGTCAGTCAGTTGTAAGTAGTGTGAGGTAACTTAAAGTTGGCGACACCAACACCATGAGAACCGTTGTGTACGCCACTCGTGCACGTAGGTCAGTCAGTTGTAAGTAGTGTGAGGTAACTTAAAGTTGGCGACACCAACACCATGAGAACCGTTGTGTACGCCACTCGTGCACGTAGGTCAGTCAGTTGTAAGTAGTGTGAGGTAACTTAAAGTTGGCGACACCAACACCATGAGAACCGTTGTGTACGCCACTCGTGCACGTAGGTCAGTCAGTTGTAAGTAGTGTGAGGTAACTTAAAGTTGGCGACACCAACACCATGAGAACCGTTGTGTACGCCACTCGTCCACGTAGGTCAGTCAGTTGTAAGTAGTGTGAGGTAACTTAAAGTTGGCGACACCAACACCATGAGAACCGTTGTGTACGCCACTCGTCCACGTAGGTCAGTCAGTTGTAAGTAGTGTGAGGTAACTTAAAGTTGGCGACACCAACACCATGAGAACCGTTGTGTACGCCACTCGTCCACGTAGGTCAGTCAGTTGTAAGTAGTGAGGTAACTTAAAGTTGGCGACATCAACACCATGAGAACCGTTGTGTGCGCCACTCGTCCACGTAGGTCAGTCAGTTGTAAGTAGTGTGAGGTAACCCAAAGTTGGCGACACCAACACCATGAGAACCGTTGTGTACGCCACTCGTCCGTAGGTCAGTCAGTTGTAAGTAGTGTGAGGTAACTTAAAGTTGGCGACACCAACACCATGAGAACCGTTGTGTACGCCACTCGTCCACGTAGGTCAGTCAGTTGTAAGTAGTGTGAGGTAACTTAAAGTTGGCGACACCAACACCATGAGAACCGTTGTGTACGCCACTCGTGCACGTAGGTCAGTCAGTTGTAAGTAGTGTGAGGTCAGTAACGCACGTCGCGCGGTGCGCGCTGCGCAGAAGGACTTCGAGAAGGTGACGGCGGCGCTGCGCGCGGCGGGCGCGGGCGCGGGCGCGGCGGGCGGCGCGCGGCTCGCGGCGCGCCTGCCGCTGCAGAAGTCCGTCTCCACGCCGAGCATCGTCGCCGCCGTGCAACCACCGCAGCCCGCGCCGCCGCCCAACGCGTGAGTGCACCCGCACACGCACACGCACACACACACACGCACCGGACTCACCACGCGCACGCACACGCACACGTGCGTACGCTCAACCATGTACACGCACGCTCATTTGTTCAATAACGCACACACACACTGTCATTTGTTCAACCACGCACACACACACTGTCATTTGTGCAATCACGCACACGCAAACCCATACGTTCATTCGCTCAACCTCGCACACGCAAACGCACACGTTCACCTATGCATGTCGTTGAATGGACAAACAAACAAAGTAGATGATATTCTTTAATGATTTTTTTGTTAAACAAACTGTTAAAAAAAAGAACGAGACGTGGCGCTACCAGAAACTTATCTCTTACCCTGATGAAGGTCCTCCAATAAATCAAAAACTAGTCTAAAACTCTTATTATGATTGAATTTAGTTTATTGATACATGTTACGCTTTTTCATATTAAATAAAATTCTGTACTGGTATATACATTTAACACGTTTATCAACATGTAATTAAAGTCCTAGATATACTGTTTTTATTTTTCGAAAAAAATATTTGAAGTTAGTAGTGCATGAATACATAAAGTTTAGCTTTTAGGCCTATGTTATGCCGTCTTAAAATTTAACGAAATAAATTTCAGATTAGTCTTTACAATTCAAAGACGTTTCCTAACCACGTGGATTTCTAACCTAACCTAAAAACCAGCCAATCTTACATTTCAACCTATTTATAATTATTTGCAATATTCATCCGTTGACAGCGATTGTATTGAAGTTTTACTTGTGGTTATTAACCATAACCAAAATTAATTATGGTTATTGTCGGTCACCACATCAATTTCCTGTCGCTGTGGTATTATTCCGACAATCTATTATCGAGATTCGCGGGTCGCGATTACTATAGTGTTAAATAACGCAATACGAAAAGTTAATGCATACTTTAACCCGTTGTCGACTCCTTGAATAACTGTCGACTGAGCAGAATTGTGCTTACAGCTTCCAAACACAATTTTGTGCCTTCTTAGCGCTCTGATGCAAAGTCCATGTGGTTAGAATGTTATCGTTAAAAATGAATGCTACATAATGTTCTAGTTAGATATTTATGACTGTGTAATTGAATCTCTTCTCTATTTTACTATGATTATAAATAACGAGATGTGCAATGTTTTTATATAAATGTAATATGTGCATGTAGTTTTCGTTGCACTGTTTGCTTTTTTTTTAATTATCGCACTTACCAGTAAAATACTACAACTGGTTATTCTTGGCATAATCGCCTTTTCAAATTATGGACAGATGCAGAATAGTTTGAAGTCTGGAATAATAGTAATTTTTTTTTTTTGGGGGCAGACACAGATAGTATTGCCAAAGCAGATATAAATCATCTCCTGGTGACAGTGTTTACTAAATAAAAACGTCACAAAAATATCAGGATATTTATTATTTTCGTGAGGCATTTGGGTGCCTCTCGCATGCACATTGATGCTGCACAATTTAGCGCGATAGCTAGCACGTATTGTACGTCCCGCTCGATGTTAGCTTGTCAGCCGGTGGTGCGAGCGAGACGGAGAGCGACGAGGATCTGTCAGTTCCCACCGAAGGCACGATCAACCAGCTGCCCGGCAGGAGGAACAACACGCACCAAGAACACCTCGGATTGGATCGTCTGACGTTTTTAGAGCAGTGAGTGAACTCTGGTACCTTGAAATACGGGTCATTTTCTTTCAACAGTTGTCTCCAGTCGGGTAACGTCAGGGTTCAGGAACGTCTGTAATTTTAATTGGTTAGTGAAATTACTTAAATGTTAAGGGTTAAACTTTTTATCAAAGAATAAGTTTTAGGTTTGTGTTATCGGTAAACCTAAGGAATATATATAATATTTACAATATATGTATATCTTATTTAAAAGTCTTTCTGAAATTTCTGTAACTTTAATTTTTTTTTTTTGAAAATAATTTTCTTTTGAATATTAAAATATTAGTTAAAACTAAAACTACATTCAAAAAGTTATGATGGTGTGATGTGATTGTTTTTGAGGTGTTTTTTTACATCGGCATGTCTTTCGGCACAGCTTCGCTTAGTGTTTTTGATTGTTTCACGAGTTCATTTTGTCATGTGCATGTTTAGTATATTTGAAACTAGCTTTTATTGTAACGGTGTTAAATTTCAATTTTGTACCACAGAGCTGCCTTCGATCATCACGCCGAGAAGAGGCGGAAGAGGGGAAGTTTGTTCTTCAGAAAAAAGAAAGTGAGTGTTGCTTCTTTATCATATAACTTTTTTTGTTATACACAATATACATATGTACTATAATACACATATAAATATAGCTTTTTCTCGCACTAATTATCTAGTATATAGAAGTTTAAGTGAGAAGTTTCTTTTTGCAATAATGTGTCCAATACAGTTCGTCATACATTGCACATTGACCTTATTCGCGACAACGAAGTACGAGTCTTTGCCCGATAATGTAGCCATAGCATTATAATCCAGTTTTTTTTTTAATTTATATACGTTTTATGCTTAGATTATATATGTGAATGTCTAGATAGCTCGCTCATCTCAGTACAAACGTTAGGGAAAATAGTGACCAGGTGTCCTATTTATGTAGTGTCTTATTCTCGCTTTTCGTTTATGTGGTGCGTGTAGTAGAGAAAGTTATTACATGAATATTACCCAGACTGGGGGAAAAAGAGATGGGTGATTAATATGAATAGAATTAGAATTTGCATTACATTGTCATTTTCAAAAAATGCTTCATTTCGATGTTAGGTATGGCGGAAACGGAATTATTGACAACATGGGCATTATTTTCGATATTTGGTGCATACCACAAACTGAATGCCAGTTTTTAAATCAATTTCTAAAATAATATCATATTAAAGTAAAGAGTAATAATTACAATATGTTATTTTATATAACATACATAACGGCCTGTTTAAAGTTCACTGTAGGACATATAGTCCATTGAAATGTTACATTTTTTAAACCTTTCCTTGCGTTTTTTAGAGGACGCAATTTCATTTTTTAAAGTGTGGGGGGGGGAGAGTCAGTGTAAAGCTAAAACCAAGTTTTTGGGGTCGCCACCTCTGTCCCACGGCCACCATCTTGAAAATAGGGGCTAAAATGGTTTTTACGATATCTCTATTTATTTGATAAAAAAAATATATCGAAAAATATTAATTTTTTCTCGAATTTCTGAACATTTTCGCATATACCTTTTTTATTTATAGTTCTATGACAAAAAGTTACAGGATCAAAGTTGTAGAGAATTTAAGTTACGTAACAATGTTAAAATGTTAACAATTTTTTTTATCAGGTACATAGTTTAAGAGATATTTATTTTAGAGTTCAATCGTAAAAACCATTTCAATCCCTATTTTGAAAATGGCGGCCGTGGGACAGGGGTGGCGACCCCACAAACTTAGTTTTAGCTTTACACTGACCCCCCCTACACTTTAAAAAATGAAATTGCGTCCTCTAAAAAACGCAACCTCAAATGTAACTTTTCAATGGACTAATAGCCCTCTCCCATAGAGAGGATTTATATGAATCGCCACGCTTGGCATGCGGCTTGGCGGTCGCAGTACCCAGACCACTTATACCTCGGGCGTTACTGCCTAGCTTGTGGTCTGATTATTTTGTTCTGATATTTAAGAGACGGTTGTCCCGCTTCTTACGATACTCACGGAAAAAAGGGAGGGGCTATTTTATAACGCCGTTTCCACACTGTCAACTTAACACATATCCATAGATTATTTTAAAAAAAAACTCTGTCTAAGGGTCTAGTAGCGAGGGCTTATCATCAAAGAGTCTTTGATAATCTTGCTATACTTTTAACTTATTAATTATATATATATATATATATATATATATATATATATATATATATATATATATATATATATATATATATATATATATATATATATATATATATATATATATATATATATATATATATATATATATATATATATATATATATATATATATCTACGGTGCTATGGTTTTAGGACAAATCGCGGAAGGTGGCGCACGTGTGGCAGGCAGCGGCCGCGGGCGGGCACTGCGACTGGTGCGCGCGCGCCGTCGCCGACAAGCCCGCGCTCTACTGCGACAGTACGTACACGGTGTACGGTGTGCGGCACAAGTCCGCGGCACTGCGACCGCTGCAACCTGCCAATTTGGCTCTTTTGCTTCTCGTGGGAACATTTTTATTGTTTAGCGGCCTGCGACACTGTACTGTACTTTAGGATGGTACACAAGACGTGCAGAGCAAGTTAATTTATTATTATTGTCGTAAATATGCAACAGAGTCAAAATTTCCTGTATCTCAATCCAGGAAATTTTGACCAGATCCATTCCATCCGCGAATGTGTAATCGCCGGCTGAAGTTTTGTTGCGTTTATTTTGCATAAAAATATTTTTTTCTGCAATATACTTTTATTTTTCAGATTGCACCATGACAGTACACCAAAATGTCTGTAAAGACTACATAGTGGAATGCAATAAACCAAAATCATCGAAGGTACGTATTGATTTTAGCTTAATAATAAAATTGTTCCGTTTGAAAACAATTTATACTCTTTCTCCCCATTTTCCTTATATCCCTTTAGCCCCCCTTAATTTTAGCTTCGTAAGAAATGTCTAAGGGAAAAGCCTCGAGAAATACACTTATCTTAGTATCCCAGCTAAGTCTTAGTAGAAATGTAGATATATGTTTGCCTCAGATAAGGTAATTATTTTTATAAATTAAGCATATTTATATTTTGTTATGACTTTCAGAAGACTGGGAATCAAAGCAGCTAGACCATCAAAAATTATCGGTTAATGGCATTGACATCTATACAATGTGTACAAATTTAGCAGATTTGGTCCTTCTAGCCGGATCTCGGCATTCTATCCGACAAGGTGTCACTAATTCTCCAAATATTCTCATTTTCTAGACTTCAGTCGGCAAATCACTGAGCACAAACAGCGGAAAAAGTAGCAAACGCAGTTCCGTTTCCGGTCAATCGCAGAACGCCAATAGGTGAGGTGCTTTCAATTATATGTTAATTGATTCAGAAGCATAATGATGAATTCATAAATTTAAAGTATACCTCTAAATACACGATTCATGCTTTAGAATTTTACAATATAATTTGTATGGAATATATTTTGCTGCTTTTTTACTTGTCGCAGTCAAAGGCGGTACAATGGGATATCGCCTAAAAAGGATTTTAATTTAACGCATTTTTTGCATTTGTGTTGCGCGATAATGTGCAAGATTGTTTCAAATATTACGAGCAAAGAGCGCTGAATTTCACCTGCGAATGGACGTCGTATATTTTTAAATTTCAAGGTACGATGACAATATTGGATGATGTTAAGTGCCTAATTATATATAACTATACGAAGATACACAAGTATGTGACACTGTAAACGTGGAGAATGTTTTTATTAAACTATTTATTAAATTTCAATGTCTTGTATAGTTTAACTATTTTGCTTTGTATCATTGCCAATTCTTTTCTCTCTTTCCTCGGCTATTTATCGTTTGTTACTTCGCTGTATTTTCGACAAGCTATGTTTTTCGGTTTGGTTTGTTTTTCCAACGACGCATTTCTCAACATTTATGAAGAATCATCGGTCCGAAAAATGAGGTGACATTTGTTTTCTAACACAAAAACTAAATTACAAGTATACGTGACTTGCAAAAGTGGTTGTTTAAAAACAAGAAAAAGAGTATTACGTCTTTTGAAAATATTTTTAGTAAAATTTCATGTACCAGGAATACATGTTTCCGGCAAGTATACACTATGATATTAATTCACTTTTGCTTGTGACGTATACGCCACACAGCGACACAGACTCGTATAGTTGTGTATAAAACCGCACACATATGTACACGTGTGTTCGTGTCCGCTCACGCACACAGTAAGAAGCAGACGACGGGATGCTACTCGCCGTGGCGGCGCGTCGCAACCAAGCTCGGCGTGCAGTAAGTTTGCGGGAATGCCTCTATCTCTGTCATCCGCACACTCACCGTCATAGTCTGTCTCTCTTTCTCTCTACTCACCTGCGTCGCGGCTCTGTACTCCTGGTCAATCGCGGCGGTTTTTATTTCAGTTTTTTTTCGTCAGGATTTTTTTTAGATGTGTTAGTGTTTTGTTCTGCTTTAACAGTTATTTTTGTTAATGATGAAATATTTTTTAAGTTTTGAAGGTACTTTGTCATATTGATAGAATCTAGTCAAAGTGCCAATCAATAAGGTGTGATAGAATACTATGCCTCGTATTCCTTCAATATTAAAACAGTATATTTTACATGCGCCTCCCCGTTTTTATTGTATAAACATTGGTTTAGCTTGAATAAGGAAATATTTAATTAAACAAGCACAGCTTAAGCACGGAAATAATAAAATAATAATATTATGTAATAAGCATTGAAAACTAAATAAAGGTTCGACATTTCCGATCCTGTCCTGATATAAAAATAAAACTACATTATTACCAAAGTGCCTCTTATTTATTTATTATATGTATTATGTTGAAGCGTTAACTTATCACATACTCAATACAGAAACTCTTCTAGATCGTTCTCGAATCATCCACAACGCCTTACTTGTGTATCTTTCTATCCATTATGAAGGTAGTTTGAAATTTCTATTGAGAACAATGTTGTCGTAGCTCTTGGTTGTCGTTACGATGAGTTTATTTCTCTTTCTGCTGAAGGCTTACTTTGCTGTAATGATTGGCGATATGCAGAAGAGTTAAATAGGAGACAATGGCATTCTTAAGTTTTTATTCATTTTGAGTAAAATAAAAATGAATGTGTTCACCACGTATAATGCTGGAGTAAACAATGGTATAGACAATTAAATATTTCCACCCACCATTTACCAAACTAGATTTTGGGACAATGATGACTGGTGAAAATATCGCCGTCTTATTGGCACAAGCTCCGTTAAAATATAATTACATAGATATATTTTGACACATATTGACATATACATATAGACATTCATGGCTTGAGTACAAAAATTAATATCAATTACACATATTATTTTAACTTGCGGTATTCGTACCTGCAACCCTTGGCTTAGAAAGCAGGATCACTCCCAATTATGTTATTTGGTCTTTTTTTTTATTTACATATTTTTACCAACAATAGGTACCAATTTTAGTTCTAGTAAAATGTGATCAGTATCTTTTAACGACATCCAAGAGATCAAATGGGTGATTGTTATAAAGTTACGTTTTAGTTATCAAATAGCCCACCTGCCAGCAGTTAGCGCAGTCTCTGTGCTTTCTTCATTTTGTCATATTCCGTATGAAGTGTAAAAATTCATACTTATTAAAACTTTTTTAATAATCAGTTATTTAAAAATAAAAAACCAAACTTTCCTTTTCGGACCTTAATTTACAACTATCGGGTTGTATTGAAAGAAGATTCGACAAATATATATTCAACAGTCGAACAAAATACGATTTATTTATGGTTTTAGGTTTTCCCAGAACTAGGGTAGACAAATGTTTTTTTTTTTTTTTTAACATTATAAGCTAGCGTTTAACTACAATCCCACCTGATGGTAAGTGGCGATGTAGTTTTTGTTGGTAGGCACACTAGCTTAGAAAGAGCCTATTCACTCTTCTCTTGAAGACACCCACATTGTAATCGGACGGAAAGACTGATGCAGGCAAATTATTCCAGTCCTTTGCTGTACGCATTATGAACGACGAAGCAAAACGCTTCGTCCGAATGCAGGGTATATCGACAACAAAAGGATGGAGACCCGCCGTGCGTCTGGTTGTCCGATGATGGAAAGGGAAGGGGGATTAACTCATGTAATTCCTTCGCACACTCTCCAAAATGAACCTGTAGAACACCGAGAGACTGGACAAATTGGTAGTAACCAAGTCAGGATCACCGATTAGCCGCTTGGCCCGTCCCTCCACAGAATCCAAGGCTGCCAGTTGATATTCAGGAGCTCCAGCCCATATGTGGCAGCAGTACTCTACAGCCGACCGGACCTGAGCTTTATATAGGGTCAGAAGCTGTCCCGGAGTAAAGTAACGCCGCACTTTTGCAAGAACTCCCAATCTCCTTGCAGCGGCTTTAGCCTTAGACTCAATGAACCGCCCAAAGTTAAGCTTTGACGTGATTTCGACTCCTAGTAACTGGTGGCGGTCGGTGTATTCCAGAGATACATTCTGAAATTTAGGAGCCAAGGTGAACTGGCTCCTTTTGGCGGAGTACAGACACGCTTGCGTTTTGGTGGCATTGAATCTCACAAGATTGGTATTGCCCCAGTTGGAAACTGCCTGTAATGTAAGATTTATACGCTCTACCATGGCCTCCCGAGCAGACTGTACTTGATCCTGTCTGGACTGAACACGCGCCAGATATCTCTCCACAACTGTGCTGTCATCTGCATACCCAAAGAGACCGGGCTCGAGCAGGTCGTTTATGTGCAGCAGAAAGAGAGTTGCGGACAGAACAGACCCTTGAGGAACTCCGGCATTAATCGCCATAGCCTCCGATGAGCAGCCGTCAATAACGACTCGCAAAGACCGTTCCCGCAAAAGTCTTCTATCCAGGCTATCAGTCCAGGGATATACCATATAAAGGAAGCTTATTGATAAGGCTAGCATGCCAGACCCTGTCAAAAGCCTTCGAGACATCGAGCGAAACCGCGAGTGCTTCACCACTATTCTCGAGGGCCTCACCCCACAGATGTGTGACATACACTAGAAGGTCCCCAGTCGACCGATTTCGGCGAAACCCGTACTGTCGATCGCTAAGGAGATCGTTATGTTCTAGGTATGCCAAGAGGTGCGAGTTCAATACACGCTCCATAATCTTACAGAGTATGGAGGTAATTGAAATAGGTCGATAATTGACGGGGTCAACACGGCTACCTTTTTTGGGCACGGGCTGCACGTTAGCAAGCTTCCAGGATTTGGGAACTATTCCAGTCTTCAAGGAGAGGCGATACAAGCGTGTCAGAACAGGAGACAACTCGGGTGCACAGGTCTTAAGCACTATGGCTGGAATACCATCAGGTCCACTGGCTTTGTTCACGTCCAGATGTCGCAACGTTTTGAGAACCTCTTTGTTAGTGATGTGGACCTCTGACATTGAAGTACCACAGGGAGGTAGGGAAGTTGGAACTGCGTTGCTTGTGTCCAGACGTGAGTTGCTGGCAAAGAGATTCGCGAACAGTTCTGCCTTCTCTTTTGCCGCATGAGCCAATGTCCCGTCGGGCTTAACCAGCGGAGGCAGTGAAGGTTTACAAAAACTCGCCTCGACCGCCCTGGCAAGAGACCAAAAAGCCAGATGGTTGAGCAGAGAGCTTCGTGCCAATATGCCTAATGCGGTCGAAACGAGCCTTCCGCAACACCTTTTTGTAAGTCTTGGCGGCTAGATTAAAGGCTCTCTTCTTGGATCTGACATCCAGAGTTTTACGGTTTCGAGCGTCAACCCATGAGAGGTACGCCAAATGTTTAAGGTTTTCGGCTTGGGAACATTCAGCGCTGAACCATGGGCGAGCTTTGCGACCAACGGGTACATCAGCAAAAGGAATAAAATATTCCATAGCTAAACATACCACGTCAGTTATAGCAACCGCGCATCTCGATGGATCTCCGGAAGAGAAGCAGACCTGCCGCCAAGGATAAGATGCAAAGAAGTGTCGCATCTCATCCCAATCTGCTGACTTGTATCGCCACACTCGCCTAGTACCATGTGGGTCGAGGTCTGTTGGCATGTAAGACGATACAGATTTCACCAGACAGTGATCAGAGGTTCCTAGTGGAGAAGCCACCTCTACCTCATATCTGTCAGGATCAGTGGTCAGCAGGAGGTCTAGACAATTGGCTGTATGACCTTCAACGTCTGGCACCCTAGTAGCTTGCTTTACCATCTGGGAGAGGTTTAGCGATAAGGCGAAATTCCTCATTTCCTCCCAGCATGGTCAGTCTTCTGGTATGGGAACAGCCAATCCTGGTGAGAGGCATTAAAGTCTCCCAGAAAGACTAATTGTGCGGAGGGGTACCGATGCTGGGCCAAATCAGCGGCCTCACTTAGATATTCGAATAACCGAGTTGTCTCCTGGTCACCGCTGTGCGAACGGTAAACACATGCATAAATGATCTTATCGTCACCTGTGTCCACCAACACCCAAATGGTTGAAAAAGTGGGGTCTTCAAGGTGACGGAGACGCTGGCAGCAGATGTCATTGTTGACGTACACACAGACTCCGGCACGAAGGTAAAAGTTGTGCTCCAGCGAGAACCCTGGGTAGTCAAGGTACGCCACATCTAACGGACATTCAATTTGCGTCTCCGTCAGAAAAAGTAGGTGCGGCTTCTCAGTCTCAAGATGGTGATGGACTGCGTTGAGATTTGAGTGCAATCCTCGGATGTTAGAGAGGTGCACTTTCAAGGAGAGGACGTGCAACCGCTGTTTAACCTTACTTTTCTTTTTGGTACTTTTCATAAATGATAAGGAGTGAAAAGGGAAGGAAGATGGCAGTTGAACGAGGCGTTGCTTTGATGACCCAACGACACGAAAAAATTTGTGTGCCTGTGGGAGCTTGATTTGGAGACTGCGGGGACGCCCGAACCCCCCCAGAGATCGCCATCGGGTCCTCTCACCCGGTCGCTAACCGGCACGATGGAGCCACCCTGGGATTTTTCGCTAGTTGGCGGGGCAGCCTTTCATGAGTAGCTAGTTCACTAATTGGGCCCCCTACTACCTGCGGTCGGCCAGCGGAGCACCGTGCTTCGGATCCCGCTACCCTCCACAATCAAGCACCCGACACAGCAAAAGTTGACGTGTCGTACCCGGTTCACATATGCAACGCAACTGTTCAGACCCAACTTCCATAAGGCTTCACCAAGCATCTTGCCGGAACACGTCCGAAGTCACTTGGCAGCAAGGCTTTGCTTAGGTGGGTGGTAACTTAAAGCCTGCGACCGAAGCCTACCACCGGAAAGGGGCGCTGCTCGTTTAGCACTACCCAGGGGATACGTGTGAGAGTCAAGATTCAAGTATTTCTCACGGACGCGAGCAACATCATCCCCCTATATGTCTGGATACTTAAGATCTTTCGCGCCATCTTTCATCTAAGCTTATTTGGGACAACTGTCTTGTTGTGACAGATGGTGAGCCCATTGCCGTTTTAATGTCCAAGAGATAAAAGTAAGACAGATGCCGTAATAATAGTTATCAATAATCAGATTATACCCGCGAGCTCGTTGGCGTATGTCTCGAAATTTCCGCGGGATCTTTTTAATTTTTCGAAGTTAATATATAATTATACATCTCGGAAGCATTTCCTTCGAGTACATATTTTATTTAAAATATAAAATTTTTCAAATAGACGAGGTTTCCTAAATCATCGTACTTTTTTTGCTAACTATAAAAAAAATAGTCAAGTTGTCAAATATAATTACACGGTTATCTCCTCTTTAGCTCTTCCTGTGCTAACTCAGGTTTTGTTTTGTTTCAAATGCTCTAATTACGACAAATATTTAAATTTGTCAATCTTGTTAGATAATTATTTTTTCAGTGAGAAAGCTGCATGAGGTTATTTTGCCTTTTTAATTGTGAACGTCCCAATTCGCTTATTATGAAGATTTAGACTTCGCTGCAGTAAGAGTTTTGTAATTAAAACTAGCCGTTTATAATACCTTTAATTTGTTTCCTTTTTTATTTACAACAGGTCATATTAAAGGGTACAATGTCTGATAAAACCTATGTATAAGCGTCTTTTGTAACGTCGGCCGAATTTTGACCCTGTCTCTCTATCTTTCAGACTAATTGTAATGATTGTATGGGCACACAGAATAATGTATAACTCGCATTTTATATGTTTAATGTACAATGAAACATTTTACAATTTTTAACACAATTTATATGATCTTTATGTTTTAAGTGTCAAGATAACATATTACCTTTTATATGTTTTGAAAATATTTATATTAAAAATATCTAAATTATATCTTAAAAGAATATACTATATGTTATTCTGTGTGAACCTGTATAATTCATTTATATACACATACCTACAATGGACGTATTATACTTGCAGCACAAGCGTGTATCCAGAAGACAAAGACGGGTCGGACCACAAGCACGATCAGAGCAAGTAAGTATTATAATATATACTAGTCTAAAGTTGTTACAAATTTACTAACTGTAACGGAACAAAAACTGTTACTCATATAAACCTGGTGAGGTAGACTTCTTTGTAAGCGTAGAAATTGAACAGACTTATGACGGGAAGACAAAGACAAAGACGTGCCAATCCGCTTGCCAAGCATGTCATTGATACCATACCCTCCTAAGGGAAGAGGTCTTTGTTCTGCAGTGGAGTTTTACTGGCCATTTATGGTAAAAAATTCTACTAATATTATAAATTCGAATGTTTCTGAGGATGGGTCGATATTCGTTAACCCTTTCAAAAACTACTGAACGGATTTAGATGAAACTTAACAGTTATATAGCTTATTCATCAGTATAAGACATAAGCTATGTTATAAAAATTTTGTATAATTTGGCCATACTGTGCTTATAGGTGTCTTCCCATATATCGTTGGAGTAACACGTAGATAATATAATTGTGTGATTATATGATATAAGTGCGCGACAGCATATTTCTATTTTTTACTTGGGAGTCAATATATCAAAAATTATGAGAAATAAATACATTGAAATTGGATACTTTTTTACTATGCACATTTCAGAGTATTTAGCTAATTCTTATGATTGTATAATGGATATGATAAATTTTTTTACTCGAGTCAAGGATAGTTATATGTACATATAAATATTTATCTATGTATAATGTATGTATATCTTTATCAAGATATTTAACGTTGTCTTAGACACTGGGAGGGTGACTGACTGACCACGTGTCACGTTGTCCCACAGAGTCTTCGGCGAAAGGTGTTAATTGTCTTGACATCTTAGTCTAGTCTCGTAGCCTGGTAGGTAGCCCCAGTATTGGGAATATGCGTGAAGATATTTATTATCATTCAAATAAATCTCGCAGCGCCTCGGACGAGGCGGGCGTGACGGAGTGGCCGGAGGTGTACATGACCGCTGAGCAGCTGGGCGAGGAGGCCGCGCTGCTGGGCCTGGGCGCCGCCGAGCCCGACACCTGGGCCGCCGGCGCGCCCAAGGGACTCGCCAAGTCAGTACTGCTCGCACGGAGCGACCGCCGCAGGTGTACGTGGCGGCTGGGCAGCTGGACCTGGCCTCACCACCTGCTATACACTCTTTTCGCCTAGCTGTTAGCTTCGCTTATCCGTACTGTACAATAAGGAATTGGGTTCCAAAAAATACTAATACGGTGCCGTAAATAAAAAAACTTGCATCTTAAATTTCAGGTCACTCGGAGAAAGAGAGACAAAACGCCAGGAGCACATATATGAATTGATATTAACGGAGAAACACCACTGTCTCACGATAAGACTAATGCAGAAGGTCAGTCAGTTATGCTATTTCTATTGATTTTATTGTACAATTGTTGTATTGTCCAATACGCTTGAGCCGACCAAATCTGTAACCTATAAGTACATTTGTATTCGTATACATAAAATTTCAAGTGCAATATACGTATGTCGGCGTAGAGTAGGCCACATGAGGCAACTCGTTGTCGGATACGATGACCGTTCACACTGACGTCCGTTTCGTAAGTGAAGTCTCGAGAATATTCTGAAGACACTATATATCAGAAGTCAAATGACATTGACAACACATAGTAGTCAAATCCGCTCTGTCACTTCCTGTATCGACCTTACTCAAGCGCACTACTTGACGTTTCCGAAGACTTTTCATAGATGGCGTTGTAACCAAAATGGTTGCCTTATCTTGATTCTGCGACACGTATATCAAAATTTCGAGGTGGTGTGTGCAGAAAAGGGGGTTATGGAAAATACTTAATTTAGGACTGTAATTAATCAAGGTACTGATTGATTAAATTCGAGGCTACTAATAGGACAATAGTACTAAGACCGGGCGTAAGGCGTAGGCTTAGTAAACGACGGCGAATGCATCTGTCTCCATATATTTCTTCTTCAGGGACCACAGCAGCACAGTTCGGTTCACTAAACACGCATTCCTTTCTTTCATTACCAAGTTGTATTTGTTGCATTCCTTTCTTTAGTAATATGATAGGTGTAAGAAGGAACATGCGGTTTGCTCTAGCCTCAACCTGACCATTAAGTTCATTTCATAATCATTTCCTCGCGCTCCCAAACCTCAACCTCAACTCATACAGATTATTATTTAGCGTAGCATTTTTTTTTTTTTGTTAAAGATGTGTCTGAAATCTCCCATTTTTGGTGCAGATGTTCGCGGAGGGCATGGCGCGGCTGGGCGGCATCACGCCCGCGCAGGTGTCGCGCATGTTCCCGCGCCTCGACGAGCTGTGGGCGCTGCACGCCGCGCTGCTCGCCCGCCTGCGCGCCCGCCAGCGCGCCGCGCCGCGCGTGCACTCCGTCGCCGACATACTGGCCGACGCCTTCGCGCCGCCCGCGCACCAGCGCCTGCGCGCCGCGTACGGTGCGTACACAGCGCGGCACTCCGTCGCCGACATACTGGCCGACGCGTACGGTGCGTACACAGCGCGGCACTCCGTCGCCGACATACTGGCCGACGCGTACGGTGCGTACACAGCGCGGCACTCCGTCGCCGACATACTGGCCGACGCGTACGGTGCGTACACACAGCGCGGCACCTGTCGCCGACATACTGGCTGACGCGTACGGTGTACACAGCGCGGCACTCCGTCGCCGACATACTGGCCGACGCGTACGGTGCGTACACAGCGCGGCACTCCGTCGCCGACATACTGGCCGACGCGTACGGTGCGTACACAGCGCGGCACTCCGTCGCCGACATACTGGCCGACGTACGGTGCGTACACAGCGCGGCACCGTCGCCGACATACTGGCCGACGCGTACGGTGCGTACAGCGCGGCACCCGTCGCCGACATACTGGCCGACGCGCATGGTGCGTACACAGCGCGGCACCGTCGCCGACATACTGGCCGACGCGTACGGTGTACACAGCGCGGCACCTGTCGCCGACATACTGGCCGACGCGCATGGTGCGTACACAGCGCGCGGCACTCCGTCGCCGACATACTGGCCGACGCGTACGGTGTACACAGCGCGGCACCCGTCGCCGACATGCTGGCCGACGCGTACGGTGTACACAGCGCGGCACCTGTCGCCGACATACTGCCGACGCGTACGGTGCGTACACAGCGGCACCCGTCGCCGACATACCGGCCGACGCGTACGGTGCGTACACACAGCGCGGCACCCGTCGCCGACATACTGGCTGACGCGTACAGTGCGTACACAGCGCGGCACCTGTCGCCGACATACTGGCTGACGCGTACGGTGCGTACAGCGCGGCACTCCGCCGCCGACACACTGGCCGCCGCCCGCGCACCAGCGCCTGCGCGCCGCGTACGGTGCGTACACAGCGCGGCACTCCGTCGCCGACATACTGGCCGACGCGTACGGTGCGTACACAGCGCGGCACTCCGTCGCCGACATACTGGCCGACGCCTTCGCGCCGCCCGCGCACCAGCGCCTGCGCGCCGCGTACGGTGCGTACACAGCGCGGCACTCCGTCGCCGACATACTGGCCGACGCGTACGGTGCGTACACAGCGCGGCACTCCGTCGCCGACATACTGGCCGACGCGTACGGTGCGTACACAGCGCGGCACTCCGTCGCCGACATACTGGCCGACGCGTACGGTGCGTACACAGCGCGGCACTCCGTCGCCGACATACTGGCCGACGCGTACGGTGCGTACACAGCGCGGCACTCCGCCGCCGACACACTGGCCGCCGCCCGCGCACCGACGTGATAATGACATCTCCAAAGCCGTATTAGCATTAGACCTTGATTTAAAAAAAATAGATCTTGATTTGATAAAGAAAAATTATTTTATTCATCATCCAGGCGAATTCTGCTCACGACATCGAGAAGCCGTGGAAGTCTTCAAGGAGTGTTGTACAAGGGAACCGCGCCTGTCCCGCTTTATACGCAAGTGCCAACAAAATCCGCTTCTTAGGAAAAAGGTCTTTATAACATTTATAATCTGTATTACGTTCTTAGAAGGTATCTGATTCCTCTCGCTATTTATTTATTCTTGTAATTTTTAAAATAGTTAATATAGAAGAAATCAGCAGCATATAAAATAAAAAGTTATTGATCTAATATTGATTGAGTAGCACAAAATCTGCCGGTGTACCATCCTATTACTATATCTGCAGCTGCATCAAATAAAAATTTTAGTAAAAGAAAGAAAGAAATAAAATTTCAAACCCCACTTAAAAATCAAGATAAGATAAAATTCACGATATCTGAGTGGTTGGGTGGTGGACCCGAGTTCGATCCACAGGTGGCAGGCTCGTACCAATGGGTTTTTAAAAAACTTATGTGCGAATTATATCGTTAGCTTGGACATAAAGACGTCGCCGTCTTTATGTCTCACCACCTGTCACGTTGTCCCGAAAATATCTGCGGTGGAAGGTGGGTGGAAGGGACTTAATTGTCTAGACTAGACCTCTGTCTACCCCTGTATTGGGAATTGCGTGAAGTTATTTATTTATTACTTAAAAATTCAAGTCCAATAATAGTGTTATTGTTTTCTTTGTCTCCAGGGCGTACCTGAATGTGTGCTATTCGTAGCGCAAAGGTTAACTAAATATCCGCTGCTCTTGGAGCCCCTTTTGAAAACCGCCGGCGATGACGTCACCGAGAGGGAATTATTGCAGAAGGCATTGTGTGGCGTAAAGGTATTACATTAATTTATTTATTAGTTCAAGGAAAACTCAATCGTGAAACTCCTCCCTCCCCTCAAAAGATTTCCAGTTTCCACTAAAAGAGAATACATTCTTTTTATTACGCTATGTTGCAATTATATATGCTAAAATTATATATTCTTTTATAATATTCTCTTGAAATCATTCAAGTTAATCTGATTTTAAATTAATTTTAGTACTATATGTATATAATAATACATTTGAGCATTGAAAGCAATTATAACGTCATTAATAAGTTGTTCAACAACAATGGACCTACTTGGGATCCTTGGGGGCAACCAAAGGTTACAGCTACCAAAGTTGAAGAGAAACATTTTACAGCAACAACTAGCATACGATTCCTGAGGTATGAAGATAATTATAGCCAATGAATTAATTTACCGAGGTCATCCTCTGTAGATACTTAAATTTTATCAATGAATAAATATTGCGAGATTTTCTCAAATACTTTTGAATAGTACCTCAAAATAATGTACACAAATGCATGACACATGACTCTTCCAAGAAATGCAGTTAATTACCAAGTCAACAAAATGCTGACTCGGAATATAAGTTGTCGAATACTAGGAAGAAATTGATCATAACCTCTTCCCTCTTAAAGTTCTGATATGATTGATAATTTAGAAATACCACTTATAGTTAGTTCTCTAAACAATACAAAAAAAATACAATAGATCTTAATGCTTTCTTGATCAATGTTTTTTATAAATAGACATACTGTCAGTATCCAGGTAAGCACAATTCTTTAAAAAATGAAGGAAGTAAGCCTTTCCATCTCCACTTCCTTTTGTAGTGTCAATTTTAGATGAGTAAATTTTTGATATCTACTGCTATCTCATTTATAACATTTTCGTATCCGAATAAATTGTATTCTTCTAAAAATATCTTCACGCAATTCCCAATACAGGCGTAGGCAGAGGTCTAGTCTAGACAATTAAGTTCCCTCGACCCAACTTCTACCGAAAATATTTTCGGGACAACGTGACAGGTGGTGAGCCTAATGATGACAGTACTGTATTATCTTATATATTGTTTTAGGAAATATTAGTGGACGTGGACAATCAAGTGGCAGCTAAGGAGCGTGAAGATAGGAAATTGGAAATATACCACCGCATTGACGCAAAATCATTTGCTAATTTCCGAGGGCGAAAATTCAAAAAGAGTGACATTCTACAGGGCAATAGGAGTTTGAAGTAAGAGAGAATTCTATTAAATAAAATGTATATTGTTATAGCGAGCCATAATTCTCGGCAAAAGGTTGTCTCTAGATGGTATGTAATTAAATAGGTCATACATGCACTGTCACACCGGAACACCACAGTAGTTGTACTGCTGATTTCTGTCAGAAATGGGTAAGTGTGGTACTCTTTCTAGATCGACCCGTCCGGGAATCTGAACACGGGACTTCAGAGCTGGCGACTCCTTGAAAAACGAGTGTATGCCACCCGACCACATGGTCGGGTGGCATACACTCGTCGTCATTGTCGTCACTGTCACAAATTGATATAAACAATTTTACTAATGCGGGCCCGGAAATCGAAACCGAGTGTCTCTCTCTCTCTCTCTCTCTCTCCTTTCTTTTTAACATATCTTATTATTTAACAGATTTGAAGGCGTCGCAACTCTAATGCAAGGCCGCAGTAAGATGCAGACGTTGTTTGTCGTCGTACTGACAGATGTTCTATTCTTTTTGCACGACAACAATAACAAATACACATTCTTCACGCCGGATAATAAGGTAAATAATTTTCTTTATCTTAGTTACCTCTTGGAAATAATCTGATATTAATAGTAAAAACCGGGTTAGCTGTTATCAAATAAATAAAAATATATTGTTATAAAATTTACTTATTATTATTTGGCTTTGTCTGTATTATTTATTCATTTAAGGTTAATGGATATTATCTAAACACTCGTGAAAATTTTATAAGTATATAATATATAATTAGAAACAAATCAAATCAGCTAATTAAAAAAGCCTAATAATTCAATAGCTATTTTATTAATTATACACATACATTGCGCGTCATAGTTAGTTAAAAACACATGTTGGAGTTTATGGCCTGGTATCTTAGAGTTGGTGTGTTGATCCAGAGTGGTTCCCAATGTAATAATATAAGTTCTAAATAAATATAAGATGTTAATACAGTTTCAATCTTTATTTCACATCATTTATGAAGACTTATTGCAATACCTCAATAACAGTAATTATACTATGATTACGACTAGCTCAGCCTCAAGCAGGCCATGTAAGGTTCTAAGAATCACAAATAATAAATAAGTTAGTCAATTTTATGCTACCATCTTAAATTACTAAAAAAATAAAAAAAAATATCTTCACGCAATTCCCAATACAGGGGTAGACAGGGGTCTAGACAATTAAGTCCCTTTGACCCACCTTCCACCGAAGATATTTTTGGGACAACGTGACGCGAGGTGGTGCGCCCGTCGCTGCCTTTATGTCAAAGCCAACAATGAAATTCATACATAAGTTTTTGAAAAACTCATTGGTACTGCCACCTGGGGATAGAACTCGGGTCTCTCGACTCGAAATTCCAACCACCCAACAACTCGGCTATCGTGACTTATTTACTAAAAAGAGATAATAATTAACTTATTACCTCTTTATTAATTTATTAACAACTAAAACTTTTATTAATTTATTAACTAAAAAGAGGTAATAAGTAACTTAAATGTGCACTGACCTCACTCTGATGAATCTTCTGTTAGCTGCTGCACAAGGATATACATAGGAATATTATGTATGGTTATTAATGTAATTGGTTCCTTACCAAATAAATATCTTCACGCAATTCCCAATACAGGGGTAGACAGAGGTCTTGTCTAGACAATTAAGTCCCTTCGACCCTCCTCCCACCCAAGATATTTTTGGGACAACGTGACAGGTGGTGAACCCGTCGCCGTCTTTATGTCAAAGCCAACGATATAATTCGTACATAAGTTTTTGAAAAACCCATTGATACGAGCCTACCACCTGGGGATCGCACTCGGGTCTCTCGACTCGAAATTCCGAGCTTTCCACTCGGCTTTCGTAACTTCCTTACGAAATAGGGAAACATAGTTATGTATTTACAAACAGTATTGCAGGCATACTCTGAATTCCATTTCCTGTGGACTCAAAAATCTCCACCGCTGAAAGTCGCGATAATGCTAAATGGAAAAGGCCAAAAACCAATATCTTACATATCAAATGCCGAAATACTCACGGAATCACCAAAATAACTTCCTACAAACGATATTTGGCTTCACCGCAAATAAGCAACTTGAAATAAGCCAAGATGACTTCAGATTAAGTTCTCACGTGTCTCCACGACATGTCCACCAGAAAATGGAACACTCTCGAAAGGAAGCTAGCAAAAGACCAGCTCCTTGATCTTGATCTTGGTCTTCTTTGATTAATGGCCTCTCGTAACGGGACCAGCTCCTTAAAAATTTAGCGTATCCTTTTGACAGATGACAGCTATCAAAATGACATTTGACATTGAACTTCGACATCGAGTTGCCAGCGAAACACTTGCTAAATACGAATGAAAAGTGCACACTATATTACATCTGACATAATATAAAAAACTATATCATATTCATGGAACAGTTAATAATTTTAATTGAATTTAAAAATACCTTTTACTTCGGGTTCAAAGCTACGATAGCCGAGTCGCTGGGTGGTCGGAATTTCGAGTCGGGAGACCCGAGTTCGATTCTTTCTCTAAAACTTCAAATTTCTATCGTAACCTTTTGACAGGTGACAGCTATCAAGCGACATTTGACATTGAACTTTGACAGCGAATTGCCAGCTAAATACTTCCTAAATTCGTATGAAAAGTGCGGTCACGCACTACGTTACATCTGACATTATGCAAAAAACCATCATATTCATGGAACAATTAATAATTTTAATTGAATTTAAAAATACCTTTTACTTCGTGTTCAAAGTCACGATAGCCGAGTGGCCGGGTGGTTGGAATTTCGAGTCGGGAGACTCGAGTTCGATCCCCAGGTGGCAGGCACGTACCAATGGGTTTTTCAAAAACTTATGTACGATTATAGTTGGCTTGGACATAACGGCGGCGAAAGGTGGGTCGAAGAGATTTAATCGTCTAGACTGTGTGAAGATATACATATATATATATATATATATATATATATATATATATATATATATATATATATATATATATATATATATATATATATATATATATATATATATATATATATATATATATATATATATATATATATATATATATATATATATATATATATATATATATATATATATATATATATACTTCGTGTTCAATAGACTGGTGTGGTGTCGCTGTGGAAGCTCCTGGTGCGAGAGAAGGCCGGCGCCGAGGGTCGCGGCCTGTACCTCATCTGCAGCGGGCCGGCCGAGCCCGAGATGTTCGAGCTGCGCGTGCACCGGCCCAAGGACATCGCCGTCTGGATACACGCCATCAGGTGCGGCTGCAGCGGGCTTGGCACACGTCAGTTCGGAATGAACTTTTTGAATGAAAATTCAACAGTGGCAAATCCGCGCGTCAGCTTTTGTTGTCGCACGAATGGGCCGGCTCCACCGGGGCAGTACCACGACCTCACAGAACACCTGCGTGAAGTAGAAGTCTAGCAGACTTCCGCGTTTCGTCTGGTGAGTGCAGGTAACCGGTGGCCCACACACCCCCCTCCCCCAATTCTGGGGGGGGGGGGAGGGGGGGCAACGCATCTGCTATGCCTCTGGTATTGCGGGTGTTCATGGGCGGCGGTAATCACTTACCATCACGTGAGCCACCTGCTCGTTTGCCTCTCTTTTCTATAAAAAAAAAATACAGTTGCTCAATAGTGGTGTATTGCAGGGACGGTATAGCGTTCGGGATGTGGGCTATTACATACTCGAGCTTTTTCTTTACCTTTTCCGAACTCGTGCGTTCTCTTTCCCAACTGTCAAAATAATGTCTATTAAAAAGAAACCACGAAGTTTTTACTGAAAAAAAATCAAAGAAGTTTGTATGATTCACGCAAATATTTCTAAAAAGAAGCTACTAATTTGTTTCAATATCAGATAATTTGATTTGATTCAATGATTTAGGTTAGGTTTCAATTCATTTCATCTCATTAAATTACATTTTCATTTAATATGAACAAAAAATTCTACTGAATACTTAGCTGTATAGGCATAGTTCCCTTTGCCTACCAAGAATGGGTGAAAGGGACAAAAAAAATCTCTTATTATGTTCTTTTACGTTTGGCGCCATTTTCCAAAAATGTTGTTTTTATTTAATTGCTTAATTTTTTCGCATTTGTATTAAAAATAGTTATTTAGTAAATATGCGGAACCGTCATTGCAACTTGTTCCGACTGTCAATAGTCAATATTGTCGGAACTCTTTGCAATGACAAGCTTTCCACAGTCACGTACTATTTTCAACGCCCCTTATGATTGCAAAGTCAAGTACTACAAGTCAAATGAAATCAAAATCAAATTATTTATCGATGTAAGTAACATACATTACATCCATCGATCGCCATTTTTTAAACTACCACCGTTTCGTAATGAGGTTCCTCTAGCGGAAAAGAAACAGACGAAAGAAACTCCGTAGGTATCCTCTTTTCTACCTTTTTTTTATAAGGGAAATACAAAATTTAACACTATTTAAATTAGAAATAACATGGGGGCAATCAACTCATTCCCAGGTATATAGATCTTATGGATATCGCCGAAATAAATATCGCCTCCATATCGGCTGCATGTCCCCATAACAAATACCATATGACATTATGCCATAGAAATAACTAAAATTAACAATTGTAGCTGTGTTAACATCAGTAAGGCATCTAATTTTCTTTACTGCATATGCTGCAGTGCTGAGTCTGTTTGCAAGATAGATATATGGGAGGCCCCATTGAAGTTTCGCATCAAGAGTTATTTCAAGAAAAACAGTCGCATCCACATCTCTCTCACTCGGTCTCACTCTCTCCCATTTACAAGTACATTGATGTCACCAAGGCGTTTAACATTGGGTGTTGAAAATATTATAAATTTTGTTTTAATGTCATTCAAAAGGAAATTATTTGCATTAAATCAATGAACTATATCAGACTTTGCATTATTCACCTCGTGAAATGTTACAAGATGTCGTATGATTTTAAAAGTTAAAGACGTTTCATCGGCAAACAACACTATATCATGTTTTTTTATTCCCTGCTAAGTAAAATCATTAATATAAATAAGAATAAGAAATGGTCCAAGAATCGAACCCTGTGGAACACCCATTGATATCTTCGACCCAGAAGAACTTGTACTATGGATTACAACTTTTCAATTCTATTAGATAGATAAGAATTAATAAAGTCTAGCGCGGTACTTCTAATGCCATAATGATGTAATTCCTGATAAGTGTTTTATGATTGACGCAATCGAAGGCCTTGGAGAGATCACAAAAGATACCCAAAACATCCTTGAACCCTCTCAAGTCTCAAATATTTGCTTAATCAGCTCTACACCAGCATTAGTTGTATAGCGACCATTTGTAAAATCAAATTGATTTTGGTACAATATTTTATTTACATTAAAATGTTTTAATAATTGGTTCAGAATATTTTTTTTTCGAAAATTTTACTGAACTTTGGTCGTACAAAAATAGGTCTAAAGTTGCAAGGGTTTGAGGTACTACCAGATTTAAATAAAGGTATGTTTTGGTTATTTACTATGTTTCATAAGATCAGTAAATCACCAGATTTTACACTAGTGTTGAAAATAATGGCTAAATGAGGCGGAATTAAATCTATTATTGAAGAGATCACTTTAACAGAAATCCCCCACAAATATGCCTATTTCGTAAATTCAATAGTTTTGAACATTTTTACAATATATCTGGAATCTATTGTTTTAAACTTAAATATTTGATACAAGCACTTACTTTTCGTAACGTCTTGGCAACAGCAATTCAGCGTCGATGTTGTCTTGACAGGAATTTTACTAAAGACCTTTTTTTAAAGGATTTTTTTTAATGGAAAAGCAATCATAATTTAAATAAAACTATTATCTACGGATTTAATCGCGTTCTATTTATTTTTTTAAATCTCCCTAAAATACCATAAATCTAAATATACAGAGCCGCAGTACAAAGCTGTCCAGAGGAAGTAGAAGAATCGGAGGCGGGAGCTCTAGCAACTTCTGCAGAAGAGAGGCAGCGCCAGTTGGAAGCGAGGCACGAGAATATAAGACTGATTACAGGTATTGTATTGTGTGCTTACCTTATAATTTCAGTCACTTGAATACTATTTAAAAATGATAATTAATTTTGACTTTGTAATTATTTTGGACCAGTTCACTGATTAATTAAATCAACTCAGGTCTGTGCAGTAATTCAGGTCGATTGATGAGTTTCACAGAAACTCTTAAGACATCTAGTTATTCAACATATTGTAATCAACATTTTTTCAAATTGCTGATTGAAAATCGTTTTGTTGTCAGATGAAACACCGTGGTGGCATATTGAAGGTGATGCATTGATAAATAAAATTTGTATAATAGGCCTTTGCATGTAAGCATGTATTCGAATTCATTGATATTTATGTGTATTCATATCACTTTTTTGGATTCTCATTAAAATACATGCATGTAGACATTTCTTCATTCACTAGCGTCCAAAATAACATAAGAAATCTAACTCTCCTCTATAATGAATTACTGAAAATTTCTAAGTCGGTGTGATGGAGAGTTGAAACGAAGGTGATTCGGCAATCGATATCTTCTAACTATTTTTACAAGTCCTTGATTAACTTATTTTCTAACCTTTAGTCGCAATTTAATTTCCAACCCCATCTGTAGGACTTTTTGCGCTGTAGTACTAGATGTTACGTACTTAGCTGTAAATATAGCAGTTCAAAGTTTCAAAAGAAGTATGAGTCGTTGTTGACTTGAGTATTTGTGCAGCATTGTCGAAAGTACTAACCACGTTGACACGATATTTTTTATATAGCACAATTTCCCATACTGGGATAGGCAGAAGTCTAGACAAAGAACTTCTTTAGACCCACTTTTCACCGAAGTTTATTTTGTAATGATTGCCTTAAACGTAATTTCGAAAATACCAGGCAATTTACAAAGCTTTTTATATTCAGTTATCCTTTAGAATTCGCTTAATTTTACTAAATTA
The DNA here is from genome assembly GCA_029286605.1 of Sericinus montela. NCBI lineage: Eukaryota > Metazoa > Arthropoda > Insecta > Lepidoptera > Papilionidae > Sericinus > Sericinus montela. The sequence continues at coordinate 3,562,644 of JAGSMR010000014.1, forward strand.
TTTCTTAATGCTTTAGAATATCAACTGTTGTTTATTTCCTTATTTGTTACTGAATATTTTTTTCGCAGAGGCATTACGACTTAAAGACAGGGAACATGCGGTCCTGCTGGAAGAGAAGATGGCGTTACACATGAAAATGGTTGGACACACCGGTTCCTCTACGTTAGAAGTGCCGCATATGGGTGAGATATTATAACAGAGATGTCCTATATCCAGCCATGCTTGTATGTGGCTTCATATGTTTTTAAAATTCGAAAATATAAAATTCTCCATTTTGAATTAGATGTGTTTGTGATTTTCGTCAGCATGTAAAAAGAACCTTGTAAATAATATTTATTGCAATATTTAAATAGAAATCTGCAATCTGAAAGTGGTGTTCATTTTCATAATGAGATGTCCGAAAACGCGCCCGTTCATATATTTTTCCAAATTTTATGACCACCATCTTGGATTTGAAGATACAACTTTAGTAAAAAAAATAATTCAGGTTTAACAGCAATAAAACAATTGCGAAAATGTGTTAGACTCACCAAGCTTGACGTCGACTTGGCGCTATATTTACAAAGAAGGGAGTTAGGAATCTACCAACTTTTCCGCCTGGGAGTCATCTCGATCAGTACTACACTGTTACTCTGGTGTGTAATGTGTAAACCATAAGGAATTCAATCTTAGTCCTTGTGGGTGACGACGTATCTCTAACGTTCTTTATTTGAAGTATCCGCTTTGTATGAGTGTTTGTTTCCATAAGTCACGATGGCCGAATGGTCGTGTGGTCGGAACTTGAGTCAAGAAACCCGAGCCTGACACCTCGGGTCGATGCCGAGTCAGGTGGCAGTTCCTATGGGACTTTTTAAAACGAATAAATAAATAAACGAATTATGTCGTTGGCTTGGACATAAAGACGGCGACGGGCTCACCACCTGTCACGTTATCCCGAAGATATCTTCTGTGGAAGGTGGGTCGAAAGGGCTTAACTGTCTAGACCTCCGTCTACCACAGTGTTGGGAAATGGCGTGAAGATATTATGTTTCCATCACGTGGCATGTCAGTTCGTTGCGCGTGCGCAGGGGGCGCGGCGGGCGGCGCGCTGCCGGGCGGGCTGGCGTTCCCGGACTACGTGCGGCTGGCCGCGCCCTCGAGCGACACGCACGCGCTGTGGCACGACGTCTGCCGCGTCGTCAAGGTACGCGCGCCGCCGCCACCGCCGCCACCACCACCGCCACCACCACCACCACCACCACCACCACCACCACCACCTGTTTGACGTAACATTTATACATAGATGATAATGATTGTATGGTTGGTTTCAATATCGGGCCCTAGATGCCGCTGCATGTTGTTTACATTGCGATGTGGTTTGACTGTTATGTAATTCATATATAAGCCACTCGAGATATTGTTAATGTTGCCTCTTGCTCGTCCAGAAACAAATATTCAGTGCCGCGAGAGTGATCAGTCTTTCTTTCTCGCATACCGCGTGGCCCATTGTACCTCTAGTGGTGTACACCACCACCTCTACCACAGCCACAATTTTTACTACTACTACTACTACCAACCCTACCACTACGTCAAGAAATAGAAATATTAATATTATAATATTATTTACATAACATTCATACATAACGGCCTATCAAAGTCCACTGCAGAACATAGGTCTCTCCCATAGGGTGGATTTGCCATAATCGCCGCGCTTGGCATGCGGATTGGCGATCGTAGTAGCAGACCACTACCACCTCAGACGCTGCTGCCCATCTTCGGTCTGATATCTTTGGAGGTAAAGTTGTTATTGAAAAAATTACTTCGCAACCCTCCGCATGCAAATATAAAAGGTATATGTTATCTGGTCCAAAGAGAAGAAGAGCACCACCCTCCTCCCACAGATGCATGCACTAATTCCACTGTATGCACCACCACCACCACCACCACCGCCACCACCACCGCCACCACCACCACCACCGCCACCACCACCACCTGTTTGACGTAACATTTATACATAGATGATAATGATTGTATGGTTGGTTTCAATATCGGGCCCTAGATGCCGCTGCATGTTGTTTACATTGCGATGTGGTTTGACTGTTATGTAATTCATATATAAGCCACTCGAGATATTGTTAATGTTGCCTCTTGCTCGTCCAGAAACAAATATTCAGTGCCGCGAGAGTGATCAGTCTTTCTTTCTCGCATACCGCGTGGCCCATTGTACCTCTAGTGGTGTACACCACCACCTCTACCACAGCCACAATTTTTACTACTACTACTACTACCAACCCTACCACTACGTCAAGAAATAGAAATATTAATATTATAATATTATTTACATAACATTCATACATAACGGCCTATCAAAGTCCACTGCAGAACATAGGTCTCTCCCATAGGGTGGATTTGCCATAATCGCCGCGCTTGGCATGCGGATTGGCGATCGTAGTAGCAGACCACTACCACCTCAGACGCTGCTGCCCATCTTCGGTCTGATATCTTTGGAGGTAAAGTTGTTATTGAAAAAATTACTTCGCAACCCTCCGCATGCAAATATAAAAAGGTATATGTTATCTGGTCCAAAGAGAAGAAGAGCACCACCCTCCCTCCCACAGATGCATGCACTAATTCCACTGTATGCACCACCACCACCACTACACTCAAACCAGGTAACATATACCACCACCGAAAACGCGACACGCGAGTAGACTACGATGAGCGACCGCAGAGTGCGGTCGCTCATCGTAGTCTACTCGCTTGAGAATGCCTTGTTTTGAGGCGAAACACGTGTCGCGTTTTCGGTGGTGGTATATGTTACCTGGTTTGAGTGTAGTGGTGGTGGTGGTACATATACCTTTTTATATTTGCATTCGGAGGGTTGCGAAGTAATTTTTTCAATAACAACTTTACAAAGAATTTCCTCAAATTAATGCCTGAGTCAATTAACTATCTTTGGAGGTGGTTATCTCGCCATTTTTCGGTTGCCATAACGACATTGAAGGCTGTTTCCCTTAGTCGCCTGTTACGACACCCACGGGAAGAAAGGGAGTGGCAATATTCTCATACCGTTACCACACGGTATAATAATACTGTTTGTTTACCACTGTTTAACATAAGATTTCTAAATACTTTTACTATTAGTCATCCTTATACAACACAAACATATTTATTACACAAAGGGGATAAATTACTGATGGTTAAATTTGTTTTTAGTTATATTTTTATTTGTATTTTAACATATCCCGTGTAGTAAAATTAGCAAGATCATTAAATTAGTCTTCCTCAGTTGATATGAGTTTTGTTTTCTTCTGGCGCTGTTACTTTGTTACAGTAAACTCATTATAGAAGACTTTTATAGTGAAATAAATAAATGGTTATTATTATTGCATTGTATTTTTTATTTTAGTATTAGGCGATATTGTGAATATATAATTTAACTTAAAATTTATTTCTTAGTTTATAGATAACAGCCATTTACCAGTAGCATTATCGATTTACGAAGCTTTTCCCCTCAGGTGTCTCTTACGACACCCAAAAAAAAGGAAAGAGTGGTACTATTGTAGTCGGGGGTCGGCCCCGAACGGCTGTGAACTTTGTTTAATCAATTAAACCTGAAACATATCGTGTGCACGTTCACTTACTACTCGTATTGAAAGATTCTAAATCAACACATAAATTATCTTATGAAGTTTGTTCGAATAGAGTTACGACTTATTTGTGCGTGTGGGGGTGGCAGGAGGCGCTGGAGGCGTCGAGCGGCACGTGGTGCGGCGGCGGCGCGCTGGGCCGCAGCACGAGCTCGGCGGGCGAGCGGCACTCCGTAGCATACCAGAGCCCCGCGCTGCCGCGCCGCGCGGACACCTTCGCCGGCTTCGACGCGCAGCGCCACAGAGGTACCGCCCGCGTGCCCGTGCGCCCCTGGTACCACGCTCCTACACCCCGTGTCTCTCTCTCGCTCACTCTCTCTATGTCTGTCTCTGTCTCCGACACCTTCGCCGGCTTCGACGCGCAGCGCCACAGAGGTACCGCCCGCGTGCCCGTGCGCCCCTGGTACCACGCTCCTACACCCCGTGTCTCTCTCGCTCACTCCCTCTATGTCTGTCTCTCTCTCTCTCTCTCTATTTCTGTCTCTGTCTCCGACACCTTCGCCGGCTTCGACGCGCAGCGCCACAGAGGTACCGCCCGCGTGCCTGTGCGCCCCTGGTACCACGCTCCTACACCCCGTGTCTCTCGCTCACTCTATGTCTGTCTCTCTCTCTCGCTCACTCTCTCTATGTCTGTCTCTGTCTCCGACACCTTCGCCGGCTTCGACGCGCAGCGCCACAGAGGTACCGCCCGCGTGCCTGTGCGCCCCTGGTACCACGCTCCTACACCCCGTGTCTCTCTCTCGCTCACTCTCTCTATGTCTGTCTCTGTCTCCGACACCTTCGCCGGCTTCGACGCGCAGCGCCACAGAGGTACCGCCCGCGTGCCCGTGCGCCCCTGGTACCACGCTCCTACACCCCGTGTCTCTCTCTCTCGCTCACTCTATGTCTGTCTCTGTCTCCGACACCTTCGCCGGCTTCGACGCGCAGCTACAGAGGTACCGCCCGCGTGCCCGTGCGCCCCTGGTACCACGCTCCTACACCCCGTGTCTCTCTCGCTCACTCTCTCTCTATGTCTGTCTCGTCTCCGACACCTTCTGCCGGCTTCGACGCGCAGCGCCACAGAGGTACCGCCCGCGTGCCCGTGCGCCCCTGGTACCACGCTCCCACACCCCGTGTGTGTCTCTCTCGCTCACTCTATGTCTGTCTCGTCTCCGACACCTTCGCCGGCTCGACGCGCAGCGCCACAGAGGTACCGCCCGCGTGCCCGTGCGCCCCTGGTACCACGCTCCTACACCCCGTGTCTCTCTCTCGCTCACTCTCTCTATGTCTGTCTCTGTCTCCGACACCTTCGCCGGCTTCGACGCGCAGCGCCACAGAGGTACCGCCCGCGTGCCTGTGCGCCCCTGGTACCACGCCCTACACCCCGTGTGTGTCTCTCTCTCGCTCACTCCTTCTATGTCTGTCTCTGTCTCCGACACCTTCTGCCGGCTTCGACGCAGCGCCACAGAGGTACCGCCTGCGTGCCCGTGCGCCCCTGGTACCACGCTCCCACACCCCGTGTCTCTCTCTCGCTCACCTCTATGTCTGTCTCTGTCTCCGACACCTTCGCCGGCTTCGACGCGCAGCGCGCCACAGAGGTACCGCCCGCGTGCCGTGCGCCCCTGGTACCACGCCCTACACCCCGTGTCTCTCGCTCACTCCTTCTATGTCTGTCTCTCTCTCTCGCTCACTCTCTCTCTATGTCTGTCTCTGTTCCGACACCTTCGCTGGCTTCGACGCGCAGCGCCACAGAGGTACCGCCTGCGTGCCCGTGCGCCCCTGGTACCACGCCCTACACCCCGTGTCTCTCTCTCGCTCACTCTATGTCTGTCTCTGTCTCCGACACCTTCGCCGGCTTCGACGCGCAGCGCCACAGAGGTACCGCCCGCGTGCCTGTGCGCCCCTGGTACCACGCTCCTACACCCCGTGTCTCTCTCTCGCTCACTCTCTCTATGTCTGTCTCTGTCTCCGACACCTTCGCCGGCTTCGACGCGCAGCGCCACAGAGGTACCGCCCGCGTGCCCGTGCGCCCCTGGTACCACGCTCCACACCCCGTGTGTCTCTCTCTCTCGCTCACTCTCTCTATGTCTGTCTCTCGTCTCCGACACCTTCTGCCGGCTTCGACGCAGCGCCACAGAGGTACCGCCCGCGTGCCCGTGCGCCCCTGGTACCACGCCCTACACCCCGTGTCTCTCGCTCACTCTCTATGTCTGTCTCTGTCTCCGACACCTTCGCCGGCTTCGACGCGCAGCGCCACAGAGGTACCGCCCGCGTGCCCGTGCGCCCCTGGTACCACGCTCCTACACCCCGTGTCTCTCTCGCTCACTCCCTCTATGTCTGTCTCTCTCTCTCTCTCTCTATTTCTGTCTCTTTCATTATAATTTATTTATTTAGTATCGCCAACGGGAAGTACACTAGGTACTAGGTACTCTAATTTTAACATGTTTAGCATACATTTAAAGTTTCTTACCAATTATAAGCGATCACAGCTTATCATATACAAATAACAACTAATCGTTCCTTTGTCGCTTAAGATCATGGCCATGGTGAAATCCCAATATCGTATGGGGGTGTTCATCTACATATATAGATAATTCAAATTTATGTGAATAGCTTTCGCATTTTCATGCACTCCTGGTACCTCGCTCTTGTTCTTGCCGGTGGCACCCTCGTTCCTATTTTATACGAATAGCTCATTTCTGGATTATTATTTTTATTTATTTATTTATTAATTTATGTACACACAAAAATAAAAAAGAAAAAATGTAATATAAGGAAAACGTTTGTACAAAGGCACTGCTTATTTCTTAAGAAATTTCTTCCAGCAGACCTGCGATTGGAATGTGGGTAAAAGTAAAGGTAGATTTCGCGTGTTGTATAGATTCTACATATATACAAACATACACATACACCATTTTCATACAAACATATATAATATATACTAATAAAATGCATACAAATACCTACAGGCAAAAATAATAAGATAAATACATATGCATATAATACAATAATAAGTTACAATATCAATGACATCTAATGTTCTTTGACTCTTCTCTTGAATAGAGAAATGATTTTGCAATCGCGAATATTTTGCGGAAGAGCATTCCACAATTTTACTGCATGAACAGAAAAGGAGGATGAATATGACGAGCTCTTATGAGGAGGAAATTTAAGAAGGGTTTGTAGATGGGTTCTGCAGGGGACATGGGATGGACGAGCGAAGTAGAAACGCTCGCGAAGGTAGGACGGGGATGGTGAGAGGCGCAAAAATATAAAACAGTAGACATAAAATCCTAGTGTTCCTACGAAAACGAATTGGGACGATTATTATTTTAACGATTATTATTTATTTAATCGTGCTAATTGCTTTCCTCGTGTACTTCTAGTAGTTTATTCCTATTTTTATGAGTGGTCAGTCTCACATATATGCGTGTGAGTCATTAGTAGTGATTAAAAGTGCTACATTGATTTCGTTTTTGTGTAGGTGTGGCAGTTCGTCTGTCAACTGATACACCCACCGAACCCAATACAGGAGTTGACTGCACCGGAACTGAAGTGGCCACGGAAAATGAACCCGAAGCTCATAATCCTAACGAAGTGATACAATCCCGCTTGCTCGACCAAATTGGCGGAGATGCGGCGCTTAAGTTACAGCATGCTATATACACTCTAACTTGTATCGTTTGGCAGCAGCTCACAACGATACATAGGTATGTACAATCTTACAATTATTGTAATTTCAAAATGTGTATTTAAAATGTGCTATAGAAGTCACGATAGCCGAGTGGTTGGGTGGTCGGAATTTCGAGTCAATAGACCCGAGTTCGATCCCCAGTCGGTACCAATGGATTTTTCAAAAACTTATGTACGAATATCGTTGGCTTGGGTATAAAGACGGCGACGGGCTCACCACCTGTCACGTTGTCCCGAAAATATCTTTGGTGGAAGGTGGGTCGACGGGACTTAAATGTCTAGACTAGACCTTTGTCTACCCCTGTATTGGGAATTGCGTGAAGAATTTTTTTTTATAAAATGTGCTATAATGATATTAATTATATGAAATTATCACAGCCTCGAAGCTCAAGTGTGCGCATGGCGCTCGAGCGGCGGCAACGCGGCGCGGACGCACGACGCGCAGCTGGAGGAGCTGCGGCACGCGCAGGCGCGCCTCACGGCCGAGCGCGCGGCCTGGGAGGCGCAGCGCGCTGCCGACCGCGCCGCCGTCGCCGACGGTGAGTGTGCAGTGAGCAGTGCGCAGTGTCGCAGCGCGCAGTGTCGCAGCGCGCAGTGTCGCAGTGCGCAGTGCGCAGTGTCGCAGCGCGCAGTGTCGCAGCGCGCAGTGTCGCAGTGCGCAGTGCGCAGTGTCGCAGCGCGCAGTGCGCAGTGTCGCAGCGCGCAGTGTCGCAGCGCGCAGTGTCGCAGCGCGCAGTCTCGCAGCGCGCAGTGTCGCAGCGCGCAGTGTCGCAGCGCGCAGTGTCGCAGTGCGCAGTGTCGCAGCGCGCAGTGTCGCAGCGCGCAGTGTCGCAGCGCGCAGTGTCGCAGCGCGCAGTGTCGCAGCGCGCAGTGTCGCAGTGCGCAGTGTCGCAGCGCGCAGTGTCGCAGCGCGCAGTGTCGCAGCGCGGTGTCGCAGTGTCGCAGTGCGCAGTGTCGCAGTGCGCAGTGTCGCAGTGCGCAATGTCGCAGTGCGCGGTGTTGCAGCGCGCGGTGTCGCAGCGCGCAGTGTCACCAGCGCGCAGTGTCGCAATGGGCAGTGAGCGGTGTCGCGGCGCGCAGTGTCGCAGTGGGCAGTGAGCGGTGTCGCGGCGCGCAGTGTCGCAGTGCGCAGTGTCGCAGCGCGCAGTGTCGCAGTGCGCGGTGTCGCGGTGCGCGGTGTCGCGGCGCGCAGTGTCGCAGTGCGCAGTGTCACCAGCGCGCAGTGTCGCAGTGCGCAATGTCGCAGTGCGCAGTGTCGCAGCACGCAGTGTCGCAGTGCGCAGTGTCGCATTGACGCGCAGTGTCGCAGCGCGCAGTGTCGCAGTGCGCAGTGTCGCAGCGCGCAGTGTCGCAGTGCGCAGTGTCGCAGTGCGCAGTGTCGCAGTGCGCAGTGTCGCAGTGCGCAGTGTCGCAGCGCGCAGTGTCGCAGTGCGCAGTGTCGCAGCGCGCAGTGTCGCATTGTCGCAGTGGGCAGTGAGCAGTGTCGCAGCGCGCAGTGTCGCAGTGGGCAGTGAGCAGTGTCGCAGCGCGCAGTGTCGAAGCGCGCAGTGTCGCAGTGCGGTGTCGCAGTGCGCAGTGTCGCAGCGCGCAGTGTCGCAGTGCAGTGTCGCAGTGCGCAGGTCGCAGTGCGCAGGTCGCAGCGCGCAGTGCGCAGTGTCGCAGTGGGCAGTGCGCAGTGTCGCAGTGCGCAGTGGGCAGTGCGCAGTGTCGCAGTGGGCAGTGCGCAGTGTCGCAGTGCGCAGTGTCGCAGTGGGCAGTGCGCAGTGTCGCAGTGCGCAGTGTCGAAGCGCGCAGTGTCGCAGTGCGCAGTGTCGCAGTGCGCAGTGTCGCAACGCGCAGTGTCGCAACGCGCAGTGTCGCAGTGTGCGCAGTGTCGCAGTGTCGCAGTGGGCAGTGCGCAGTGTCGCAGTGCGCTGTGCGCTCGCAGCGCGCAGTGCACGAGCTGCGGCACGCACAGGCGTGCCTCGCGGACAACAATTTATTTATTTAGCCTAAAATAATTAGATATATTCATTATGAAATGACACTATTTATATATTTTTATATTTTACAGAACGGCGTCAACTACAAATAGCGAGGCAAGAATTAGAAGAACAACAAAAAGATGTTGAACAACAGCGAGAAAGGCTTTACCGCCGTCTAGAGAGATTGCAGCAACATGGTTTGTCTCCTCCGTATACGGCACATAAACATAATAATTAACCCAAAAGTAATTTGATAATCGTGTGTTCATTTTATTCATGCAGGTGGTTCCCAAGAAGAAATAGCGAGTGTGGGTACTTTATCGCCGGATTCAAGTGTCAGCGATACCACACGCCGAAAAGAACCAAAATGGCGAAGTAAGTTTCATAGTGTTATTAATAATCATATCATTTATAAAGTGGAAATATTTTTATAGGAATCTTTTTACATTCTATGTGTACAAGCTACTTAGATACATGTTTTTGTAAATATTTGAACATTCTTGACTCTTGAGTTCAACCAGAAATAACTCCATATTTAAACAGAAATAACTACATATATTATTAATTGCAGATAATCGTGGCTCGACCGGGTCGGAGTCGTCGGCTTCGGCTTGCAGCGTCCGCAGCGGCGCCCTGCCGCCGCCGCAGCTGCTGTCCGCGCAGAACGAGAGCAAGGCCACCGTGCGCGCGCCCGCCATCAGCGTGAGTGTGCAGCGCTGTGTGCAGCGCCCGCCATCAGCGTGAGTGTGCAGCGCTGTGTGCAGCGCCCGCCATCAGCGTGAGTGTGCAGCGCTGTGTGCGGCGCTGTGTGCGGCGCCCGCCATCAGCGTGGTGTGCAGCGCTGTGTGCAGCGCCCGCCATCAACGTGGTGTGCAGCGCTGTGTGCAGCGCCCGCCATCGGCGTGAGTGTGCAGCGCCGCCATCAACGTGGTGTGCAGCGCTGTGCAGCCGCAGCTGCTGTCCGCGCAGAACGAGCAAGGCCACCGTGCGCGCGCCCGCCATCGGCGTGGTGTGCAGCGCTGTGCGCGCCCGCCATCAACGTGAGTGTGCGGCGCTGTGCAGCGCCCGCCATCAGCGTGGTGTGCGGCGCTGTGTGCAGCGCTGTGTGCAGCGCGCCCGCCATCAGCGTGAGTGTGCAGCGCTGTGTGCAGCGCCCGCCATCAACGTGGTGTGCAGCGCTGTGTGCAGCGCCGCCATCAGCAGTGAGTGTGCAGCGCTGTGTGCAGCGCGCCCGCCATCGCGTGGTGTGCGGCGCTGTGCGGCGCCGCCATCAGCGTGATGTGCAGCGCTGTGTGCAGCGCCCGCCATCGGCGTGAGTGTGCAGCGCTGTGCAGCGCCCGCCATCAGCGATGAGTGTGCAGCGCTGTGTGCAGCGCCCGCCATCAGCGTGAGTGTGTGCAGCGCTGTGTGCGGCGCCGCCATCAACGTGAGTGTGCAGCGCTGTGTGTGCAGCGCTGTGCAGCCGCAGCTGCTGTCCGCGCAGAACGAGCAAGGCCACCGTGCGCGCCCGCCATCAGCGTGAGTGTGCGGCGCTTTGTGTGCAGCGCCCGCCATCAGCGGTGAGTGTGCAGCGCTGTGTGTGCAGCGCCCGCCATCAGCGCGTGAGTGTGCAGCGCTGTGTGCAGCGCTGTGCAGCCGCAGCTGCTGTCCGCGCAGAACGAGAGCAAGGCCACCGTGCGCGCGCCGCCATCAGCGTGAGTGTGCAGCGCTGTGCAGCGCCGCCATCAGCGTGAGTGTGCAGCGCTGTGTGCAGCGCCGCCATCAGCGTGAGTGTGCAGCGTTGTGTGCAGCGCCGTGTGCAGCGCCCGCCATCAGCGATGAGTGTGCAGCGCGCTGTGTGCAGCGCCCGCCATCAGCGTGGTGTGCGGCGCTGTGTGCAGCGCTGTGCGGCGCCCGCCATCAGCGTGAGTGTGCAGCGCTGTGTGCAGCGCGCCCGCCATCAACGTGGTGTGCGGCGCTGTGTGCAGCGCTGTGCAGCGCCCGCCATCAGCGTGAGGTGTGCAGCGCTGTGTGCAGCGCCCGCCATCAGCGCGTGAGTGTGCGGCGCTGTGTGCGGCGCTGTGTGCAGCGCCCGCCATCAGCGTGAGTGTGCAGCGCTGTGTGCAGCGCCCGCCATCAGCGTGAGTGTGCAGCGCTGTGTGCAGCGCTGTGTGCAGCGCCCGCCATCAGCGTGAGTGTGCAGCGCTGTGCAGCGCCCGCCATCATGTGAGTGTGCAGCGCCACGCCATCAGCGTGAGTGTGCAGCGCTGTGTGCAGCGCCCGCCATCAACGTGAGTGTGCAGCGCTGTGTGCAGCGCCCGCCATCAGCGTGAGTGTGCAGCGCTGTGTGCAGCGCCCGCCATCAGCGTGAGTGTGCAGCGCTGTGTGCAGCGCCCGCCATCAGCGTGAGTGTGCAGCGCTGTGTGCAGCGCCCGCCATCAGCGTGAGTGTGCAGCGCTGTGTGCAGCGCGCCCGCCATCAGCGTGAGTGTGCAGCGCTGTGTGCAGCGCCGTGCAGCGCCCGCCATCAGCGTGAGCGTGCAGCGCTGTGTGCAGCGCTGTGCAGCGCCCGCCATCAGCGTGGTGTGCGGCGCTGTATTGCAGCGCCCGCCATCAGCGTGAGTGTGCGGCGCTGTGTGCGGCGCCCGCCATCGCGTGGTGTGCAGCGCTGTGTGCAGCGCCCGCCATCGCGTGAGTGTGCGGCGCTGTGCAGCGCCCGCCATCAGCGTGAGTGTGCGGCGCTGTGTGCAGCGCGCCCGCCATCAGCGATGAGTGTGCAGCGCTGTGTGTGCAGCGCCCGCCATCAGCGTGAGTGTGTGCAGCGCTGTATTGCAGCGCCCGCCATCAGCAATGAGTGTGCAGCGCTGTGTGCGGCGCCGCCATCAGCGTGAGTGTGTAGCGCTGTGTGCAGCGCCCGCCATCAGCGTGGTGTGCAGCGCTGTGTGTGCAGCGCCGCCATCAGCGTGAGTGTACGGCGCTGTGTGCAGCGCCGCCATCGGCGTGAGTGTGCGGCGCTGTGTGCAGCGCCCGCCATCGCGTGGTGTGCGGCGCTGTGCAGCGCCCGCCATCAACGTGAGTGTGCGGCGCTGTATTGCAGCGCCCGCCATCAGCGTGAGTGTGCAGCGCTGTGCAGCGCCCGCCATCAGCGTGAGTGTGCGGCGCTGTGCAGCGCCCGCCATCGGCGTGGTGTGCGGCGCTGTGTGCAGCGCCACGCCATCAGCGTGAGTGTGCAGCGCGCTGTGTGCAGCGCGCCCGCCATCAGCGTGAGTGTGCGGCGCTGTGTGCGGCGCCCGCCATCAACGTGAGTGTGCAGCGCGTGCAGCGCTGTGCGGCGCCCGCCATCCAGCGTGAGTGTGCAGCGCTGTGTGCGCGCCCGCCATCAGCGTGAGTGTGCAGTGCTGTGTGCAGCGCCGTGCAGCGCCCGCCATCAGCGCGTGAGTGTGCAGCGTTGTGTGCAGCGCCCGCCATCAGCGTGAGGTGCAGCGCTGTGTGCAGCGCCCGCCATCAGCGTGAGTGTGCAGCGCTGTGTGCAGCGCCCGCCATCAGCGTGAGTGCAGCGCTGTGTGCAGCGCCACGCCATCAGCGTGAGTGTGCAGCGCTGTGTGCAGCGCCCGCCATCAGCGCGTGAGTGTGCAGCGCGCTGTGTGCAGCGCCCGCCATCAGCGTGAGTGTGCAGCGCGTGTGCAGCGCCCGCCATCAGCGTGTATGTGCAGCGCTGTGCAGCGCCCGCCATCAGCGTGAGTGTGCAGCGCTGTGCAGCGCCCGCCATCAGCGTGAGGTGCAGCGCTGTGTGCAGCGCCCGCCATCAGCGTGAGTGTGCAGCGCTGTGTGCAGCGCCCGCCATCAGCGTGAGTGTGCAGCGCTGTGTGCAGCGCCCGCCATCAGCGTGAGTGTGCAGCGCTGTGTGCAGCGCCCGCCATCAGCGTGAGTGTGCAGCGCTGTGTGCAGCCGCAGCTGCTGTCCGCGCAGAACGAGAGCACTGACGACAGATGAACGACGTGGTCTACTTCGCCAGAATTTGTGCTGTGGTGGTGCCGAGGTTTAGTCCCTTCCAGTGGTTGCAGATCGCCATCCATTATGGATGGGGCCTTAAGTGCGAGCATTGCCCTGTGACTGGTGATTGTGTCAATATAAAAATAAACCTCCATATCCACGAAATTTCTAAATCATACTCTATTTAATAGAATTAACGTTCTTTTCTAGCAAATGGTGAAACAGCAGTTACCGTTGAAGCTGGCGAGCGGCAAGAATCAGCAACCGCCGCCCGGTTACCACAGGTTACATGAATCTCCTAGCGAGGTAAGTGAATACGAATCTCATTCATGCCTTACTTCTTTAAATACTCCTATACTAGCAGAAGAATTTTAATAATTATAAATAGGGTTAGATGCTGCCAACCCCTTTCTGGGCGTGGATGTCGTAAGTAAATAGCAATACCTACCATATAAAAAATTAATCGAATGAAAATTATCTCGAAATATACCACAATAAATACCAGTGACAAGAGGCAGTGTCTAAGGCGCAGTATGATAGGAACTACGATAGCCAATGCGATTGCTAAGCATGGTGATTACGTAAATACATGGAATATTTGGCGGAAGAGATCAATGTCCTGTAGTGGTATTTTATAGGCCAATATGTATGTACGTATGATCTTTTTACAATATTTGTTTGTAATATACTCAGTAATGTAGTATTTTTTTTTTACATTTGTAAATTAAAGTTTTTCAATTGTGGAAAATAGATGGATGCTTCCTTGATGCTACAAGATATGAATCATTTTAAGTCACCGAAGCTAACTTACGTAGTTGTAATAGAAGCAAAGAAATTTCACAACCTTTCTATCTGACAGTTGATGCCATTCTTTTAATGTATCAAAACAACAAATCAATAAGTAATAAAGTTGGTACAAATTTGAAGAATGTAGTACTAAAATGTCAACTTCAAATTACGAATTATTAAATATCAAAACTCAAAACATTACAATTATAATAAACAGGCGCAATATGTATTTGCTTACTTCATATTCGTTACTCACCTCCATCATCTGTGGCGTTTTCTCTACATAACAGTACGCATAGCAAAATATTATCATACAAAAAGCTATCATTTACTTTGTAATTAATGCTGTCGTAATTAAAGTATGACTATTTACAACAGATCAAATGGTTGATTTTCAGGAGTCCGAGTATCCGAATGTATTTTAAAGGCTATTATTAGTTTATTTAGTGTAAGTAATAATTGGTGTTTAGTAGATTTTTAATATCAAATTCTCTACTGTGTGTAGGTTTAGAGGCACTCAAAATTTATGTTGTAAGTACCCGAATAAATTAAGTATTGATATATTTTTAATATTTTTTTGGGTTTAAAATGGAGCCTCAGTGTTAGTTAGTGACCTAACATGTACTTACTGTCTTACTTAAAAATGCAGCAAATAACATAAATTAATAATTATCTTGTTATAAAAAATTCTGTTTTAAAGTAAAAAAAAAAAAGAATAATAGAAAATACTAGAAGCCGTCATAGAACAGTAAAAAAATAAAAATTCTAAATAGTGAAATAACTGGACAGTGTTGGAAATAATTGATAATAAGTAGTTTCCTTTGTCATTTACTTTTCTTCGTAAAAGTATATTAAATAGTCACTTTTTACGGCACATTGATTCTACAATTAAAATAACCTTTAAGCTCAGGGGTAGATAGAGTTCTACTAATTTTAGACCTTTCGTCCCTTTCCCAAAAGTCTATAAAAGTTAGTCGCTAATACACAATGATAAATATCCTGTTTATAACATATTACAATTTCTTCGGGTACTTAATGATAGTTTATGGCTTTTCTATTCTATACATAATTGGCTTACAATACTATATGTCTGTTTTTACAACCATTTCGTCTGTTGCGTTATCTTTGTAAGAGCATGATGAGGTAAATAATTAGTGAAGATTTTCATAGATCTAATTTTGAATATTATTTTTTAGTACCAAATACTAATGAATTACTTTAAATTTACATTACAAATGTTACATCTCTATCTTATTTTTGAACGCATCAGTAATATTTTTGAAGTTATCTAGATATAAAAATATGGCTTCAATGAAAAACTATTTTAAATTATTATAAACATTGATATGAAATTTATACACCAAATTGCTTGCCCATATGTAAGGTTTTCTTATATATTGTATTTCAAATAGTAAATGTAGATTGTTTGTTTTCTCAGCAAATTCTAGTTCACTACATTATTTAATTCCCTAATAATATCAATATCAGGCTGAGGTATAGAGAAACGTGGTTGAGTTGAGCTAGTAATTATATATATATTTATAGATGCATTCAAAAATAATATATTTTTAAGTGATCACGTTCACAAGTCAACTCACACAATTATTTTTTACACATTTGAAAAGTCACGATAGCCGAGTGGTTAGGTGGTCGGAATTTCGAGTAGAAAGACCCGAGTTTTATCCGCAGGTGGCAGGCTCGTACCAATGGGTTTTCAAAAACTTATGTACGAATTACATCGTTGGCTTGGACATAAAGATGGCGACGGGCTCACCACCTGTCCCGTTGTCCCGAAAATATCTTCGGTGGAAGGTGGGTCAAAGGGACTTAATTGTCTAGACTAGACCTCTGTCTAGTCTGGGTAGTACAAGGGTATTGGGAATTGCGTGAAAATATTTATTTATTTATTAATTTTTATTTATATTTTTACAATTTTTCTATTTGTTTTTACCAAGTAAATTTTAAAATAATTTATGTGGTATCCGTTCCCTTATTGTAAAAATAATAATTTTAAGAATACTGTGATTATTTTGTTGTTTCCACCTCCAAATTGGTATTTATATAGTGTAGAATGTAGACTAAAAACTATCATTTTTTTTTTGCTTTCCAGAACCTTTCTTTTTCTATAGTTTAATTTTTATTCATAAACTTTTTTACCTGCTTTCTAATGTTTTTAAAGAGGGTTTACTAATGAAGGTTTTCTACATCTACGTAGCTGTTAAATATTAACTGATCATAATAGTGTTTCAATAACGGAATTCATGTTAAAAAATTTCAACATCAAGAGAAATAGCATAGAGATTAACTCATAGTATAACCTCCTCAGTTATGCAGTCATACTGGCTCATAATAACAGCTTCAATTTAACCAGTTTCAATAGTAAAACATACTTCAATACCTTTATACTGATACCCTTATTACTGAAAAGAGAAGTATGATTAAAATCGGAGAATATATTCCAACAAATTTAGAACCTCCTTTATACACTGATGTGATACAAAATACTAAAATATAACCTGATGTCATGTTGTTTGATTTTAGTAAAAATTTCCATGACTTAGCACAACTAAGTTTAGATGAACTGACCAGACGTTAATTTATTTAATGTGTTTTATTTTACAGCAAAGCCACGGCTTAGTGATACACCATTCCCGTACAGGAAGCTCCCCTGCACCATTGCCATCACAGCAACAATTAAATAATAAGGCTACCAGGTATTTTCGGTTTATTATTATCCTAGAAAGTCACGTCATAAAGACGGCGCGGGCTCACCACCTGTCACCTTGCCCCGAAAATATCTTCGGTGGAAGAATATCATAATTGTCTTGATTAGACCTCTGTCTACCCCTGTATTGGGAATTGCGTGAAGCTATTTATTTTATTTTTTGTTTCTTCGGTTGCAGGACGAACACTTACCCGAAGCTCCCGGACAAGTTCCGGGTGCGCACGCCGGACGCGTGCGGCGCGGCCACGCCCCCGCCGCCGCCCGAGGAGGAGGTCATCTACTTCTGACCGCCGCCCGCCCCGCCCTCCGCCCCGCCCCCCGCCCCGCCCCCGCGCACTCGCGCTCCTGAGACTGCCGACTCTCCTAGACCGCTCTGCGCGCCTGGTACCCCGCCCGCGCCTGGCCCACTCCGATGTAATGCTTTCTTAGCCGACTTCGAAAAGGGAGCTTCTCGAACCGTTTGTCTGTTTCTTTTTTACTTTCAATACCGATTAGCTAACCGTTGCACGTGACTTTGTTTGTTTTCAGAATTTCAGTGAAAAAATGTTACGAATCGGTATGGATCGATTATCACAAAACGTTACAAACAGGTGCACTTAAGATTTTCTTAAAAATATTTAAATATATTTACTACAACAATAAAAATACATTTTGAACGTTATTGATATTGTCATAAAAGGCATAGTTAGAAACCCATAATGGCCAAGCTTAGCTAATACTATATAGACGTTAACAGCTTGTTTGGTATTTTACAAACATAAATCAGTACGATATATATTCTTTGTCACTTACTTGTTGTTGACTTAACAGTAGAAAAAAATGCCATAAGAATAAAACTGTATTCTCTCCGCAAGCTACGTAATACGTTATGATAAAATTGAAGGGGATTTAAGCTAAATTTTCTCATACATTTATTATATCTCTATTGAATGTAATTTTTGGAAACGTATTATAAATATTTGTTTTTAATTTGCATTTTTATCCTGTATTTTCATTTTGCATTGAATGCCATATCCGGCTCGGCTGTAGATAGTATACATTAATAAAAATCCTCTTATTCTGTCTCTTATAAGAAAATAAAACCAAAAATGTTTAGCATTAAAAAAATCAAATCTTTCAGTTTCACTTTAAAAATATTATTTTTAAACTGCATATATTATCACTTTTTAATTAGGACTACGTTATTACAAATACATACTTACTTTATTTATTTCATGATTTATTTTAACATACACGCAATGTGTTACAACATTAAGTAACATTTTTTTTTTTTTGTAAATAAATATACCACTGCTACAAAAGCATCTAATTACATAACATATGAATTAAAAAATAAATCTTGTTAAAACCATTATAATTAGAAAAAATTTCTTGTTCACTACATTTATCGTCATTCTATTTTATGTATAAATTGATATTAATTACAAAACATTCCATTCAAAGGATCTCCTGTGGGTATATTATATAAAATTAATTTAAATTTATAAATTTAATAATTCAATTATATCCTACTTTGATTATTTTATCAGTATTTTATCTGCAGCTATTTACTTAATTTATTATTTAAACTCTTGAGCCAATTTGTTAAACTAAGAGATGAGAGTGTTTTAACTAAACGGCGGTCTAGTGGAGTCTTAATCAAATGCACTATTAGAATTAAACCTATTTAAAGTGTTTATTAGGCTAAAATTAGGATCTAGTATAAAGTTATATATAATCTCTTTAAATATCAATCATCATTATTAGCAAATGCATTTAAAACAATGAAAGAAGATTGATAATTTTTTTTATTAATAAAATTTGTGGACATCTCGTCCACAGTTTAGCGGTCTATGGTTATAAAAAAGTTGTTAAACTAGATGTTTGAAGACATGTAAATAATATGTTGTTGGTATATATGTTGAAATGTTGATAAAAATAGCATTGATTGTATACAATATATATTATGTATATTTAAATATAAACTTAATTTAGGACAGAGATGTATTACTTCCAGGCTAATTATACAAAAGATATAACAAGCGAGCTTTGAATATGATGATCATACATTTTCAGACAAATCAACTCTGGACTTCAGTGTCTTTATTATACAAATACAAATTCTGCGTTTCTATTTCGATAAAATTAATTGTAGTGTTTGTTGAAAGAGGTATTTTATCAACAACAAATTTGAATCAGTGAAATAAAGATTTATTTATTAAATATGGCATATGAATCGCTTATATTATCCATAATAGTACTTTGTTGCCATAAAAAATTAACATACATTATTATTACGCATGGTAACACAAACTTAGGAATCTAACGAATATTAAATTTTTGAGTACTCATACACAAAAGAGTTAATAATTTTTAAATGATATAAATGAAAATTAAAGGCATCTAATGTTTGAAACGACTGCACGACGGTAGCGTGGAAATAATTACTTAATTATATTACGCAAAGGATATAAATCCCTTTAAATAGTCACAAATCTACTTAAAGATGTGGGTGCTACGTAAAATGAACAATCATGCATTGTAATAAAGTAAATTTTTCAGTAATCAAGCTATCCTCTACATCATTGCCTTGCCTGTATTAAGCATCTCTGAATTTTTTTAATGCACACTTCTTGAAATGCTATAATTATATAATACACTATAGTAACATAAGAAGACTTTCAAAATGATATTCAGACATAAAAATCTTTTTCTTATATGCACGTTGTATCAGAAATGTATGGTTATATTTAATGCGTCAGTATTTATTTATTATATATATCGTGAAATTTTATCAAATGATCATATATTTTTTTTTTCAATTTACATTTTCAAGGTAACACGTAACTTCGATTAGAAATAATTAAGGCTATTAATGTGTAAATATGTTGGAACTTTGATGAGGGCTGTAACACTTAAGTTTTGAGCATTATTTTAAGGAAATATTGATAATATTTTTTCATCTAATATTTTTATTAGAGAATTTTGATGATGAATAATATGTTAATGTTATCACAAAAGAAAAACTTTGCAAATGTTAATTTCTCACATATTCAAAAGAAATCAATACATTATTGAAATAAAAATATCTCTGATTTTTTTGTAAGTTATATTTTTTGAGATATAAATTATATTTTATAAAAATAAACTAAATTAGTTATTGTTAGTGTAATTAGTGTGTTACGGCCCTGAATTTTAAATACTAAAATAACAATGTTACATTCGAAATCACAATGTTGTACCGCTATTTTATAGAAGAATGGCAATTGCATGTTACTGATACTGTGAATGATACAGGAATATATAATAGACATGGGGATAAATAGTTGTCTCTTTTTAACGATCATAATTGGTTTGTGTGAAAAGAGATAGATGTTCCTGATTGTTTTTAGAGTTGATATTTGGGCAGGGTCGATATATAAAAGCAAGAGCTCCGCTCTCTTGATATGATTGCGAGTGATTTGTTCTCGATTTTGAAGGTAGTTTGGACTATTACATACAATTGCTAGTCTTTCGCATTTATTCTAGGTTTGTGTGCAGATATTTAGAAATTTTCAAAATTATTTTGATTTAAATTATATTTTATAAAAATTCTAGAGGATACTATTCCAAAATAATTTGTTATTGAATTTTATATTATTTTATGTCTTAAATGATGATACTTGATCAAATGATGCAAAATCATTAATATCTATATCTTCACGCCACAGGGTACAAGAGGTCTCGACAATTAAGTCTTTTCGACCCACCTTCCGCTAAAGACATTTTTTGGGACAACGTGACAGAAGGCGAGCCCGGAGCCGTCTTTTTGCCCAAGCCGATGATATAAATTGTACATAAGTTATTGAAAAAAAAGTTTTAGTTAAAATGGTACGAGCCTTGGGGATCAAACTCGGGTCTCCTGACTTAAATTCTCATCAACCGACCTCTCGGCTATCGTTGATGTATTAATATTTAATGTGTAATATCTAAATAAATACTACAAAGTTATATGAATATTTTTTTTATATTTTAATAAAAATTTATGATTTTTAGTACATACAATTTTAATACAGTTAAAAATAATAAAGCAAATAAAAATTGGTTTTGAACGAATAATCTTAATTAATGTTGTACATTACTCGTTAAATAAATGAGAAATTAAAGGGAAAAACATCTCATACTGGCGGCATTTCAGATATCTGTTTAAGAACAGTTTAATTTGTTATCAAGATTTAAAAACCATGACAACTATGATTTAACTAAAATAAATGAATACAGGACAGGTTTAACGTTACTCAAAATTATAAACTGTCTGTGTGCCAAATCTCTTACAAATCAGTTACCAGTCTTAGCATCATTGAATCACTTACGATCTATCACATTTATGATATTAATAGTATGTGTATTGCTGGGTTACAACCGAGACTTGTTAAAATAATCTCTAATGCGGGTTGAAATTATTAAATTTTCAGACCTCTAACCACCTCTGTACTGGGTATAATCTTGGAGATCGTTTATTTATTTCAACAAAAAAATATTTCAAAATATAAAAATAATTAATATTTTTTCCGAATATCTGCGCACAAGTGTTGTTAAGCTCACTTAGAATACTGTTGTTACAAGAACTCGATAAGACTATGTGACTATTTTTCGTGCATTTACTGTAATCCCTTTTACTATTTTAGTCTTTAGAAATGGTGATATTTTAAAACTATT
Organism: Sericinus montela; assembly: GCA_029286605.1. Taxonomy (NCBI): domain Eukaryota; kingdom Metazoa; phylum Arthropoda; class Insecta; order Lepidoptera; family Papilionidae; genus Sericinus; species Sericinus montela. The sequence goes on from JAGSMR010000014.1 coordinate 3,584,071, forward strand.
GTCTCGTTTAAGACACACTTTCTTACTATGTGTATGTATATATATAATCGACGTTGACGTTTAAAATTATATGAATGTAAGATATTATGTAACAAGATTTATGTCTTTGTAGGTGTAATGGCAATTTAAACTCGCAATAAATTTTCGTATATATCATTTCGGTATTATGGCAATCTTTGAATTAGATAGAGTTATAAAAATATTAAAAGCATAGAGATATCATATTTAGAGTGCTTCCAATTTTTTAATTTGTAGAGAATATAAGCAGAGCTATCTATTTCATGCACCACGTTATGCTCAAAATAATCGAATGTCTTAACTTTTAAAACAAGATTTTAATTTTGGTAGATTAAATGAAAAAGGAAGTTATATCCGTAGACATGCGTATCTGTTACTCTATATATTATATCTCTATTAGTCTCGTCGGAATGTTTCGACTCTGAAATATCATGACAATAAATTATATAATGTTCTATTTTTCTGATCGATCGACGCATGTTTCTAATGCTATTTTTGCAATAAATTGTTTATAGTAAGTATTTTGCACGATTAACTACTCTATGGACATATTTACTCATCACAGATTAAATAATGTTTTTATTTTAATGTTCACTTATCACGCCTGCAGACGAGTGCATTTATAAAACTTTCTCGTCCTAAGTAAAAAAAGGCAATTCAATGAGTCATATTATATTTGTCAGCTAAAATTATATCTTAATAACTCCATGATAGTCACGTTTTGAAGAAACTAAAATGATTTCTACGTTTGCCTCTTTATATATATACTGCAGGCTCTAGTACTGCGCTTTCCACCATAACCACATTACAGAAACCGCTACATGAAAATTTTTAAATTTTTTTAAAATGGTATTTAAACTTCCTGCTTGGACTTTAGCATCCTCTAACATATTGAATTGAATTCAGTACTTAATAAATATGAATATTCAATTTTCGTGGCAATATTTTAAATATGTAACATGTATGAGCTTTAATTGATGTTAATTTCAAGTTTTAATTGGTGATGTCTATTTTTTACTGTGGCAACGACAATACAGTTTTGTATTGCTCAATCATATGCTCAGTTTTGTCCTCCATTACTATTGTATACCCTAGATTGTTTCTCTCATTTATATTGAATGTTTTATTGTATGTGCATAGAAAATTATTGCAATTTGTTTGTTGCGTTCATTTTATCTTTTATCAATTGATCTGTGAAAGTTGGCAGGTTCCGCCTGCATCGTATCTAGGATAAATTAATGAAATAAACATTTACTTAGAATCAACTTCTTGTGTATTATTTTCGATCCTTCGCAGTCTTGTCTCTTATCGAGAGGTATAATTTATACCCTTTTTTTTATCGTGAGTGCCGTTAGTAAATTTGGAAGTTTTAAAATGGCAATACCTACCGACAGATGACGTATTTCAGATTGAAATTCAGATTTAAGCACAGTAAGGTGCTAGTTGACTGTTAATAGTTATAATCTTATTTATAGACAAGTATCTAAGCCAGGTCAAAGACAGATACATGAAATACACTTTAAAAGAGAAAACCATAAAATTAATTTAGAAACTTAAGATAATGATAGCACAATGGCCGGTTTGTCAAAGACTGGTGAATAGAATTTAACTAGAAAAATCTGGGTTTTGATAAGTCACGATAGCCGAGTGGTTTGATGATCGGAATTCGAGTCCAAGGGACGCAAGTTCAATTCCCCGGTGAAAGGTTTTTTTCAAAATTTATGTACGATTTATATGTTTGTCTTGGACATAAAAAACGGCAACAGGCTCACCACCAATCACGGTGTTCCAAAAAATGTCCTGCTGCAGTTACGGGTGGCATAACAAACACGTATATCAAAAGATCTAATTTTGCTAGAAACCTTTATTAAAATCGCGGTAGCCCAGAGGTCACGGCGCTTACTTTTATGCTAGTGTCCCAGGTTCGAGTCTCAGGTCGCCGTCTCTAAAATTATTAATATACTCGAGCTTTAGTTTGAGAAAATTTGTTAGTAAGTTTATAATGAAATTGTTATTAAATAATTACATCACACCATTCCGCATGCATGTGTATCAAGTGTATAGGCAGAGCGTAAAAACTCTTAAAGTTGTTATTAGAGAGGCGAAGACGCGGTAGAGAAACGAGCTCCTTAAGGCTCTTAGCCGTGACCCATGGGGACGTCCATATAAAATGATGAGGGCGAAAGTTCGGCCCTAGACGCATCCGCTTACTGTCACCCTCCAGCCCAATTTCTTAGAAGACGTGGTTTACACCTTATTTCCAAAACGAACGAACTGGATACCACCGCTTATGTCATCTACGCAAGAGCACGTTGAACCTGTCGAGCATGGGCTGACCTACGCCGGAACCTCGTCGCTGCCGTGGGGCCGATCTTTCACTTCCTGCCTCCGATTACCTGCACCTCACCAGACGAAATGCAGAAGTTTGTTCACGCCGGTATACTGTGACGTCGTGAATCGTTAATTTTTGCATGCGGAATGGTTCGATGTTATTATTTAACAACTTTATATGTCTAAAATTGTTAAAAGCCAGAGTTTTTACAACGTGCTCGACGATTAGTGAAATAATGCGTGAACAGGTCTACTGAGAAATAAACATTTAGATGCGGTGTGTCAAATGTACAGCTACTTTAAATTATTTCAAAGAATATTCCCGATAAGGCTGGGGACATTTACAGGCTCCTACTATACTCCTGTGCTCGGTTGTACATAGTTTAATACTTGTCTTTACCCTATAGCTAATAGTATTCACAGTGGTGTAATTAAGTTCACACACAGCGGCAAAGAATAGCGGGACCTGCAACCCTTGGCGTCAAAAGCAGAGTCACCAATGCTCGTGATCGTCGTATGTGGTTTAAGTATCATAGTAGTAGAAAACAAAATAAAACATTTTGTTGAACTGTGATGCATCTAAACAAAATGTAGACTATACAGCAAGAATCCAATGAACCAATTCTTGAGTCCAATGAAAAACATGCAATATGGTATTAGTTTAGGAATGTATCATTACTTCCTGTGGGTGTTGTAATTGACAACTAAGAGAAAAGTTTTGAAAACTAAATACCAAGAGATGGCGAGATAACCATCTCAATGAATACCAAAAAGAATTTAAGCAAGCGGACCAATTATGGGCAGAAGCGTTGAAACACTGCAGTCCACCCTCTACATGCCAAGTGCGGAGATTATAGTAAATTCTTCTCGCTGGAATGGCCTAATTAATTTTATAGGTCATTAAGTATAGAAATCTTCAATGAAAAATAAATATTATATAAAAATTTTATTTTATGACATTTTAAATTGTATTGTACAGACTAAACTATATGAGTATGTTTAAATAAGCAGTCTTTATTACATACATGAAGCATATCCTAAAACAATGAAAATGTTAAATTAATCCTAATAATTATTAACCCTCATACTTTCAAGGCACATCCTTCTATTACAATGTTCTAATTATCTAATTAAATGGAAAGTTACATTTCAACTTCACATTACTTTAAACAAATATAAAAGATAATAAATATTGGCAAATTTAAGGCCATACATAACAACTCTATTAATAAAATATTCCAAACAAACATGACTAGGAGAAACTTCACCCAACTACCATGAAGATTAAAAAGTTAGGATATAAGGAATTAGGATTCATATGTGGGGGACAGTGGCACATTATTATTTATAAGAAATAATATCAACACTATCAAGTGAAAGTTGAAGCAGACAATGTCTCCTTGCACATCAACAAAATAACAGAAATCTTATTTTCATGAAATATCTTCACACACTTCAAATAAGGTAAAGAATATCCAAAAAGTTCCATAACTTTTTTTCTGTCTCATTATTGTATATTATATTACATAATATATTAAATTTTAGTCATTTTGATTAGGCCAATCATACTAAAATAAAATTAATATCACTATAAATTCACAATAGCCGAGTTGTTGGGTGGTCGGAATTTCGAGTCGAGAGACCCGAGTTCAATCCCCAGGTGGCAGTACCAATGAGTTTTTCAAAAACTTATGTACGAATTTTATCGTTGGCTTGGACATAAAGACGGCGACGGGCTCACCACCTGTCACGTTGTCCCGAAAATATCTTCGGTGGAAGGAGGGACGAATTGTCTAGACTTGACTTCTGTCTACCCCTGTATTGGGAATTGCGTGAAGATATTTTAATTATAAATTCATTAAATAACAATAAATAAAGTTATTAGCAGATGAAACACAACTTCAATCCTAATTAGGTTAGTTAATATACTTCTAAATGACAATAAAATTTATTACTGCTATACTAACATATCCAATTATGGCAGTATTTTGGTAACAATGATCCCAATTGTATGTCTTAACATTTATTAAATCTGCAGCACCTATTTCGAAAGTGAGTGATCTTAATAACAAGGTATTCACAATACTTTAATTGGCATTTATAGCTTAAACCTATACTAGCTGAAAGCTTCTATGTTAAAATGTTGAAAAGATTTGTTTGTAGTGAAATAAGGCATGTGTTTATGGTTGCAACTTATAACATTTCTCTTACATTTTCACTGGAAGCTTTTTCCCAAATCTGTCCAGATTTATACAGTCTGTAGATTTTGTTACTCATTAAGCTCTGAGCAAACTGTATAATAGCACCTTCAAGTTTATGTTGAAACACTTGTAATTGTGTTTCATTGTAACCATTGTGATCATACTTCTTAGAATCTCTGCATTCGGTATATTTATGGACACCCATCATATCTAATGGCATTTCTTTATTACTCAATGCGAGGTTGAATAATTCATCAAATGTTGACATTGTGTCCAGATTTCTTATATAAATTATTGTTTTATTCACAGGCAAAATGTAGTAGTGTCTTTTGTTCATTATATCTGGATATCCCAGCTCTGCATTATCATCATCGGGTTGATTTAAACAGAATAAAAGTGGCTGGATACTCACTGTCCTTAATGTTCTTGTAGGATCAAAATCATCCAGAACAGCTTTAATGTTTGTGTGAAAACGTGGGACAATAAATTCATTCCAAGATAAAGCAGCCGCATGACTAGCTTTATCTGCCTCCTCTTTGTCAAACTTAAAATGTCTAAACAGACAATCCAATTCTACAGCATTCCTAACAATATCGTATGACTTGGAAAATATAAATGGGTAGTTCAAAGGGAAAAACTGAATATTCCATTGGGTTATATCCGCTGGCAATAAATTTAATCTTCTAATAACATCTTCAGATATCATGCTGTCATATATCGTAAAGTAATTGACGCCCATCATGTGATGGAATACAAGAAATTCTATAAAGCCATCTCTAGTCACCATTGGTACTTCGTTTGGTATCACGCATAAAGCTGGTACAATGTTATTGACAAACTTTATGCTGCTGCTTTCCCTTACTTTCCTTCTTGTGTTTACTTTAATTACCCGATTAATAGGAGCATGTATTGGATTAATATTATAATCATTAATATAAAAACTTATTCCAATTGGTTTCCCAAAGTCTTTGTTCATAGTGCATTGAAATATATACAAGCTGAAATCATTAGTGGTTTTTGACACTATTTTGAAAGAAAAACGTCCAGATTTGGGTTTTGTTTCATTCTCCAGCCAAATGTTGCAACGAAATTTGGGATTGATGCTTGTTTTTCCTATAACAATAGTGTCTATAATATGAGCATGGGATGGAGAAAGCTTTTCGTACTTTTGATATGAACGTAAGAAAGATGAATATGAATAAAAATTTTCGTCTATCTGTTGAAATAGCGGCGGTGTTTCACGTACCTCCATTGAAGAGTTTCGTAGTATTTCAGACAACATTGTAGCGTTGAAACCAGGCCCACAAAATTCAATTTCGGAGAGTCCTGGTTTGCCGAAAAAATTGAGTACTTCCAACACATACCGCAGACGATAATATTCATGACGATATATCAAAAGAGTTACAATGCTAATAAAACTGATTAAAATAAGGATCAGCTGATAGTATTTTCGCATGATGTTCGCAGAGGAATTCCGTTGTGATTTCATTTAGAATTGACTGAAAATAATGCTAAATCACACACAAACATAATATCTAATAAGTCTCACGATCCGTCGCAATTTAATTATTACTTCTTGTTTCAAATTCAACTATCAAATATTTCAATTCTCATAGTGTTTATATTTAGCACACCTGAGAGGTTAGAAGTGTTTATATACTCTGCACTCTTTGGTTATGGTATAAAAACAAAGAGTATATATGTAATCATATCATTGTAACAGAGTACATATATGGAAAAGAACAAGAAAAAAGGTACGGACTAGCATATGAAGTCTGCAGTATGTCGAGGTCTGTGGTTACTGACAAGGAGTACATTATGTTACACTACAATTTTTCGGAAGAAAGCGTTATTAGCAATTACAGATATCGGCATAAACGCAACCCTTATGAAAACCTATCTTGAGGTGCCCGCGTATGGTTTAATTAATTTTTTTACAGATTGAGGTGACCTTAACAAATATAATACTTAGGCATTGTACGTCACAAAAGATCTGATTCCTCCTGGTTTTTGATATCATTAACTATATTGTATTGCTCCTATTGTTACATTGTCTATTATAAAAAGAAGAAATTGGCATGGTACTTCCAGATTTTACACATTACAAACAAACAAAAAAATCCTTTTTGTAACGTTGTTAAGAATAAATGAAAAATAAGTAGTAAATCAGTAAACTCTGCAAGAGGAGGTCAGCAACGTCTTGAGAGTGTGTTGTAGGTCAAATTCAATCGTTTTTTTATTTTCATAATACATACGTATAAATAATAAAATACTGTAAAGTAGTAAATGTTTTTGATAAAATTAAATATCATTTGTTATTAGATGGTAATCAGACTAAGTATTTAGAAGAAAGATCTCGACCAAATCATTTAAATAAATAATAAAATAAATAAATAAATATCTTCACGCAATTCCCAACAGGGGTAGACAGAGGTCTAGTCTAGAAAATTAATTCTCTTCGACCCACCTTCCACCGTAGATATTTTCGGGACAACATGACAGGTGGTGAGCCCGTCACCGTCTTTATGTACAAGCTATGATTGGTACATAAGTTTTTGAAAAACCCATTAGTACGAGCCTGCCACCTGGGGAAGGAACTCGGGTCTCTTGACTCGAAATTCCGACCACCTAACCACTCGGCTATCGTTGCTTTTAAGAAAACAAAAATATTGTAACAAATATATTTTACCTAGATATAATAATATATACGGAGCCCGAAATTCTATTTATCTTACGCCTTACTATCTGAACGAAATATCAACTGATATACAATTATTGTACATGGTTGGAAATAAAAATAAGTTAAAAAAAACTGAAAGAATATGAACGAATAACCGTCACTAAGATAAGCCCTGCGAGACTTTTTTGGGAGTATTTTACGAATTTTTATAATGCTTTTTTGTATCTTAAATAAATGAAAAAAAAACCGGTTAAAGTCCACTGCAGAACATGGGCCATTTCCACCACGAAAAATTTTTCTTAAATTCGCAAGGTAAGCGAATTGGTGATTACAGTATCAGACAGATACAACGCACCATAGATGCTGCTACTTGTCAACAGTCTATTCGAAATTGGTCTGGTTGTTTAGATTTATAATTATTATTAAATGAAAGAGAAAAAAACGTTTAAAATTTGAAACGACACGGACGGAATGCGATCTCGCAAACTTTGCCCGTGGCAAATTTAAAATGTTGTCTGTAGTGATATACTCTTTGAAATTGTCATTGTTACTTCAAAATTAGGGTTATAAAACTTATAGCAAGTCATCGGATTTTGCGGTATTTTAAATATTTCGTTATTTCAGATCATTCCTTGTTTTATATAAGTATTAGTAGCATTTATACACAATATTATAATGTCCGTCAATAGAGAAGAAACGTTGAGACAGTTTTGTGATGTTACGGGTGCCGACGACGCAAGAAGTAGATTCTTCTTGGAATCAGCTAATTGGCAACTAGAGGTAAAAATACGAACAATTTAATTTTTTATAAATTTTATGTTACTATGAAATCCGTTTCTAATCAACTTTCGTCAGAAATAATATTGGCGTTTGGTGAGGATTCAAATTAACCACTATTTACAATATCATCGAGATGTCCAAGTACTATTGTACTGTTGTTAAATATTAATATGCGCAAAATCGTGATTCAAAACAGAGTGTTAGATAGATTAGTTATTAGATTTTTACGTAAACAGTGATGACTGTGATCATTTAATTCATAATCACACAAAATAAAGTTAATAAATATCTTCACGCAATTCTCAATACAGAGGTTGACAGTGGTCTATTTTAGACAATTAAGTCCCTATGACCCACCCTACACGGAAGATATTTTCGGGACATCACACACCTATTTTATTTCTTTAAAAATTGGAAGTATGGGTAGACTTACTCCACATAGGATTTGTCTAAGGTGCTATTGCACAGACAAAGGCTTAAATGTTAAAGCTCTTTAACTCATCTTTATGTTACTTTATAATCTTTGTGTTTATACTGAGGAATTATCTGATTTATACTGAGGAATTTCTGTGGGATTGTCATATATATTTATACCTTAATTTTTTTAGGTGGCTTTATCTAGTTTTTATGAGCATGGTGGTAATGTAGATGATGTGCCAGCGAACCCTGCACCTGCTGTAGCCTCTCTCCCAACTCTATCTGATAGTGACATGGAGTCACCACCACCTTCACCTCCAAATACACAGAAAAAAGAAAAAAAGAAACAGACTAACACTAAGTTTGCCACACTGGATTCATTGCAACAGGACAGTTCTAGTGAAGAAGAGGAAGGTGGGTTTTCATAGCAAATTTGCTTTCTTTAGGACACCTAACCATGTTAACTCTAATAAAGAGAGAAAATGGTTTAAAAAATACTTAGCCCACTATGCATCTTATCTCACTGTTAGAAGAAACCTTTTTCATCTATTTTTATTAAATAATTTATTATTATAGAAAGTTTCAAATAACAAAAGCAGAATAATTCCTATTGACTATTCTTTTGTAATGTTAAGACATGATAAATTAAAGTATACATTTATTTTAAGTTTTAAGGACCTGTTGCCTGTTTCATTTCAGTGGCCTTTTTATGCTAAGTTTATTAAAATGTATATTTTCAACTATTTATTCTTTTGCAAAAAAGCAGATTACAATATAAATTATAAATTGCATAGGTCAAAGTATGAAAAGATAAAAATAAAACTGACAATGTTAGTGCAGGAAGTTTTATTTCAACCAACAAGTTCAAAGCAAACTGATGCCACTAATGAATATGCTACACAAACTGAAGAGAATTGTGGTTTAGATCATGAGAAAGTAATAAATGACTTAAAGAGAAAGATAGAAGCACTAAAATATGAGAATGATGAGTTAAAAAAAGAGATAGAGAAGATTAAAATGAGCTGTGCTAATAAAGATGAAACAGGTCTGTTGTTGAAAAACATGAAAAAATCTTGAATTTATCTTTAATTTGATTCTCATTTTCAATATTGAACAAATTTGCAATGTGGATATCAATTTATTGCAATATACAGTTAGAGTAGGATCATCATTATAATTTCACAGCTAAACAGGCCGCTACAGTCAAATAATTGATTTTATGTGTTTGCTATAATAAAAAAAAATGGAATGCAATACTATTTAATTTATTGAATTTAAAGTGCCTTGACATTTTTAAAATTCTATATTTTGAATTGTAATCGCAAATGAATCAAAGGCCATTATTGGTAATATGGTGGTAATTGGTTAATAGTTACATTCACATAAGCATTGGAGGTCATTACTATGACGGTGTGATAAATGAGTAAATTTTGTTGTAGGTCAAGCTTTTTACGCTGGAGGTTCGGAGAGGTCAGGACAGCAGATCTTAGGACCTGGTAAAGGAAGAAAGGATATTGTCACTGAGATGTTCAAAAGTGTTAGAGAGTGAGTAGAATGATCAAATGTTAATTAATGCACATACAGTTTTGTAAGAGATAACGGAATAACTAGTCAAAATATGAATAAATGTTTCTGTTATTTACTATAGTACTTTTGTTTAGTCTAATAATAAAAAATATTTACAATTGTTATAAATGATATTAAACAATATTTTTAATAATTTCCAAATGATAGAATAAATTTGTTTGTTAAAAGATTTTTAAATTAATTTAATTTAATTACTGAATTATTTTAAATTAAATAATTCAGTACAGTTGAACTACAATTATTTAAACATTAATTATAATTGAAAAAAAAAAAACCGATCATGATAGCTGAGTGGTGGGATGATCGGAATTAAAGTTGAGAGATCAAAGTTCAATACCCAAGGCTTGTAGCAATGAATTTTTTTCAAAAACTTCTGTATGAATTACATTGTTGGCTTGGACATAAATACGCTGACGCGCTCACCTCTTGACACATTGTCCCAATATTGTCTTCGGTGGAAGGTGGGTCAAAAGGACTTAACTGTCTAGACCTCTATCTACTTTTGTATTATGAATGGCGTGATGATATTTTTTTTATAATTGAAGTTAGTGTTTCATTATGTTTTTTTTGTGAAAAACTCACACTTGGTACATTGGTACACTTTCAAACACACACTTCCAGTTTACTTGAGCCAGTTTGCTTCAAGATTTGCAACATCTACATTATTATATTATTTATGCAAAGGTCCAGATGATAAGTCCCTTCAACCCATTTTTATCACCAAAGCTTATTTGGGACAAAGTGCCAGGTGGTGGGCTTATCACTGTTCTAAGTGAAGCTAATGGTGGTGTTATATTATTGATTTCATATATATTTACATAGAATAATATTCATACATACATAGAAATACCCATGACTCTTGTACAATCAATCATTCGGGGCAAGCATTTGTGAGATGTGTATCTCACAAATGCTTTCCCCGAGTGAGATTAGAACCCGCAATTCTTAGCTTTGAAGGCAGGGCAACTAGGTCTTTGAGACTTATTCTTTGATGGTGATGATATGTTATTTGTTGCGATACTGTTTTTCCTTTATCTTAAAAAATTAAAGAAATATTTTTGCACTATTCCCAATCCTGGGGAAGACAGAGGTCTAGACAATTATATCGTTTCAACCCACCTTTCACAGAAGACATATTTTGAGACAATGTTACAGGAGGTGAGTCTGTCGCTGTCTTTATATCCTAGCCGACAATATTAATCGTACATAAGTTTTTAAAAAACTCAATGATGCGAGTCTGCTCAATGATGGATGTAACTCATGTCTCTTGACTCGAAGTGCGATCTCCCAACAACTCGGCTATCGTGGCTATATGTACATTCTATTATTTTTGATTGATTTTTGTAGGCAAGGCGCCGTTGTTTTCGACAATGAACCGACCTCATCCAGTAGGGGACACGGCGCGTTCAGCGGCGTGGGCTATAGGCTCGGTGAGTTCTTGAAAAAATATTTGTAAGTAATAAATATCTTCACGCAATTCCCAATACAGGGGTAGACAGAGGGCTAGTCTAGACAATTGAGTCCCTTCAACCCACCTTCCACCGTAGATATTTTCGTGACAACGTGACAGGTGGTGAGCCCGTCGCCGTCTTTATGTCCCAGCCAACGATATAAATAGTACATAAGTTTAGAAAACCATTGGTATAAGTCTCTCATCTAAGCCAGCGATATAAGTCGTACATAAGTTTTTGAAAAACCCATTGGTACGAGCCTGCCATCTGGCGATCGAACTCTGGTCTCTCGACTCGAAATTCCGTCCATCCAACCACTCGGCCATCGTGACGTTTAAAAATTATTTGTACTGTGGATTTCTTTAGATGTTACTTTTGGTTATATTCTATCAGTATTTTTATATTTACCCCCATTAAAAAACTACATACATAGATGAGATATACCTTTCTGTACCCATAGAAAATATCTAGTTATAGTTTTATACTTATTTATTTAAGTAACAAGTATAAGAGGGTAGATATGTACTAATCCATTTAGTGATTAAATAACTGTTGTTTCAGTAAGTTGTTTAGTTTTATTATACTACAAACATTACAATAGATAGGGACAGCATCACTTACATTACACTGATCCCAAAGTAAGTAGCTGAAGTACGGATGTAGGAATCGGGAACAACAAAGGTATCTCAAACATCCCGATACAAGAAAATGTAGAAAAATTGGTTTTCAACATTGACCCGTCCAGGATTCGCACCTGGGACTCAGAGCTAGCGACTCTGATGATACCACTGGACAAGGCTCTAGGTTAAATTCTATCTTTCATTTAGCTTTTTATTATTTTAAGGACTTAATTGTCTTGGCCTCTGTTTACCACTTAATTGTGAATTGCGTTAAGATATTTATCTTTTATTTTATGACTTTATTCTAATTTTTAAATAAAAAAATTGGGCTCCTCTTGTGTACTGCAAATTAATGGAAAGGAAACTTGACGGGGTTTAATTTTGAAAACAAATTGCACTTTATTCCAGGTCAAACCGCTGATGATCACGAGGAAGTTGGGCCGCCTTCCACACAGCAACAGGTAATATATATAAATAATATATACACAAATAATAATATGTACAAATCATATATACACACCTGCAGAATTAGCAAAACCGAGTATAATGTGTAGTAACAAAGTGATAAACGTCATCTGAAATTTTATTAAAAATAATTGAAATAGAAGAAAAAAATACATTTTTCTGTACAGACACAATGTTTTACATTAATGCTGATGGGGCAATAGCCTACCTGTTTAGGGTGCATACTGCGAAACAAGGTCGCAGGTTCTTTAGACACAAGTATTGCAGCTTAGTTACCTAACAACAATACTAGTAATGTTATTTGGTGTTGCTAGTATCCTTTAAGATTTCTAAACAAAGTTTTTATAACGATCCCTAATAAACTTTATTACATACCAAAAAAATTAATTATAATCATATATAAACATTGTTTACAGTCTCTAAGGAATGAAGAGTCTCTAAGAATGAGTGGACGAGTGTCGTAAAAATAAATAAACTTCTTTCTTTCGTACACTCCGATTTTCATGGTGTCGCCATGCCGCCAGGTCCCGGATTCATACCCCGGTGTCAATGTGGAAAACACCTTTTCTAAATTTTTTTCGGTTTGGATGTTTGTGGTATCATATTATTTATTATAAATATCTTCACGAATTCCCAATACAGGGGTAGACAGAGGTCTGGTCTTGACAATTAAGTCCCTTTGATCCACCTTACACCGATTTGCAGGATAATGTGACAGGTGGTGAGCCCGTCGCCGTCTTTATGTCCATGCCAACTATATACTTCTCACATAAGTTTTTGGAAAACTCATTGGTACGTGCCTTCCACTTGGGGATCAAACTCGGGTCTCTCGACTCCGATCACCCAACCACTCGGCTATCGTAACCTATTTGTAGTATCATAGCTGTCTAATAGTATATGTGGTTAAGCTGCTTACTTTGGGATCAAGTAGTTAGTAAGTTAATTAATTTATAAATAATTAATTAATTATAAATTAATTAGTTACAATTGTAAGTGTATATATTTAAATGATTAATTTGTATTACAGGGTCAATCCCGGTCCGTCAGACTTCGGCTGTACCGTGAAGGGTTCACGGTGGACTCGGGACCGATCAGATCCTACACTGTAATGGAGAATGTGGAGTTTCTCAACAGTATAAGGCGAGGGTAAGTATCCTTGTCTGTTATGTATGGATTTATGTACATTCACATTTGTAATATCTTACTAATATTATAAATGTGAAAGTCTAAACATCCAAATATCCAATTTGAACAAATAAATATCTTTACGCCATTCCCAAATTAGGGGTAGACAGAGGTCATCGAAGACTCCCAATGGTCCCAAAAACCAGGACCCGGACCGGAGATAACGTAGAAAAAGTGTTTTCTATTGATCCGACCGAGAATCGAATCAGGGACTCGAGAGCTAAGTGGAGAAAACCAGTTTGTATGCCACTCGTCCACGGAGGTAGTCTAAGCAAATATTCATAAATGTCAATTTAATTAATGTCGAAGTAAGTCATGATAGTGGTTGGGTGATCGGAATTAATATCAAGAGACCCCAGTTCGATCCGCAGATGGCAGGCTCGTACCAATGGGTTTTCATGTATCGTTGGTTTTGACACAAAGATGGCGACGGGCTTACCACTTGTCACGTTTTCCCGAAAATATCTTCGGTGGAAGCTGGGTTGGAGGGACGTAATTGTCTAGACTAGACCTCTGTCTGCCCCTGTATTGGAAAGTGCTTGAAGATATTTATTTATTTATTATTATTACGGAGGCCCACACACCCCCCTTCCCCAATTCTGAAGGGGGGTGGGGCACTCTAAAGGCGGCATCGCATCTGCTATGCCTCTGGTAATGCGGCTGTTCACGGGCGGCGGTAATTACTTATCATCAAGTGAGCCGCCTGCTCGTTGCGACGGGCTCACCACCTACCAAGTTGTTCCGAAAATATCTTCGGTGGAAGGTGGGTCGAAGGGACTTAATTGTCTAGACTCGACCTCTGTCTACTCCTGTATTGGGAATTGCGTGAAGAAATTTATTTATTTATTTATATATTTATAAAATAGTATGTATATTTCTGTCTCATTCTTTTACTGCGTCATCGTAATGTATCTGTGTCTCTTGCCTGTCGCTTTTTTTCATTTTCGAATCACAACGATTCTAAAGAAGTTTCACTTAAAAAAAAAATTATTAATTGACGTACATAACGCCTCATACAGCGAGATCCCGAGCGAGCTGTCGCGCGGCGGCGGCGAGGTGCGCGTGAGCCTGGAGGACCGGCGGCACGAGGACTGCCCGCGCGCCGCCGCCCGGCCGCAGGCCTTCGCCGGGCAAGGACACGTGCTGGGCAGGTGGGTCCCGCCCGGCTGAATGAATGAATGAATGAACGAATGAACGAATGAATGTATGTATGAATGAATGAATGAATGAAAGTATGTATCAATGAATGAATGAAAGAATGAATGAATGCTTTTATTGTACACCACAAAAAATACAAGAAGACAATTGAACATTGAAGTTAGTAGATTGTACAATTTGGCGGACTTATCGCTACATAGCGTCTCTTCCAAGCTGCCTTGGAGAGGGCCGGGTTATGTGGGACCCTCACTGACTGAGTGAGGTGGTCAAAATCAGCATTAATGAGGGGTGGGGGTCATGTGAACACAACTGCAGCCACACTATCGCTTGGCTATAATAGCTTTGTTTCATGTCTATCCTCACACATGTTGGGGTAGACAGAGGTTTAGTATTTTCGACCCACCTTTTATTTATTTATTAAAACTTCATACACATAAATGAACTATGCATATAGGCGGACAGAGAAAAAAAGAAGTAGGTGCGGACAGAAAATATAGACTATAATGAATAAATATTTAAATGAATATATATGCATAATACATAAATAATAATATAATACTTATATACACGCAAATCTATATGTACATATATACACATAAATATAACTTTTAGTCAAGCCAAATTGATAAACAATTTGAGCAATTAAAGTGACATCAAATTTTTTTTTATTATATCACTCCTTCGCAGCTGGACTAGTTGCATTGATATCATTTCATCATTCTGAATTTGTAACTCTATTTTTAAGTAATTTAATTTGTACACCACTTTACAAATAGCTTTTTTGACTTTACAATCAGGCAATTTTACTAGATGGGGCTACGAAGGCTTCATTAGTAATAATTATGTGTTTAATCGAACTTTGTTAATTTTGCGCAATGTCTTTTCTTTTTCAAATTTTGAAAAATGTATGTAGTAACTGATTAATGAAATTGAAAGCTGAAAAAATTGGGTGATATATAAAAAAATTTAATTGCATTAATTAAAATTAGTTTAAAATTATAAAAATGTACACTGGCCGGCTGATGAAGTTGTTTTTTTTTATAGAAAAGGGAGGCATACGAGCAGGTGGCTCACGTGATGGTACGTGATTACCGCCGCCCATGAACACCCGCAATACCAGAGGCTTAGCAAAATGCGTTGCCTCCCTTTAAGTGCCCCTTTCCCCCAGAATTGGGGCGGGCGGGTGTGTGGGCCACCGGTTACCTGCACTCACCAGACGAAACGCAGAAGTTTGTTAGACTTCTACTTTAAGCCGGTATTCTGTGAGGTCGTGGCACTTCCCCGGTCGGGCCGGCCCATTTATGCAACAACAAAAGCTGATGCGTGGCTCTACCACATCTCGCTCTACCACACTTGTTGCCTATAAGGGGCAAGTATAAGAAAAAACAAGTAATTAAACGCTATAAAAATCCGACGCAGTCCGACTCCGGCGACAGTGGGCGCTACGGCGGCCGTGGCGGCGTCCGTCGACGACCGCGCGGCCAACCAGCGCGCCGCGCAGGACGCGGTCGCACTGGACGAGAGCAGCCCCGTCACCACGCTGCAGGTACGTACTGCACGTCGCCACGCTGCAGGTACGTACTGCACGTCACCACGCTGCAGGTACGTACTGCACGTCGCCACGCTGCAGGTACGTACTGCACGTCACCACGCTGCAGGTACGTACTGCACGTCGCCACGCTGCAGGTACGTACTGCACGTCGCCACGCTGCAGGTACGTACTGCACGTCACCACGCTGCAGGTACGTACTGCGTCACCGCTGCAGGTACGTACTGCGTCGCCGCTGCGGGTACGTACTGCACGTCACCGCTGCAGGTACGTGCTGCACGTCGCCACGCTACGGGTACGTGCTGCGTCACCACGCTGGTACGTACTGCGTCACCACGCTGCGGTGCGTACTGCGTCACCACGCTGCAGGTACGTACTGCGCGTCACCACGCTGCGGGTACGTGCTGCACGTCGCCACGCTGCAGGTACGTACTGCGTCGCCACGCTACGGGTACGTACTGCACGTCGCCACGCTGGGTACGTACTGCGTCACCACGCTGCGGGTACGTGCTGCGTCACCACGCTGGTACGTACTGCACGTCACCGCTGCAGGTACGTACTGCGTCGCCGCTGCGGGTACGTGCTGCACGTCACCACGCTGCGGGTACGTACTGCGTCACCACGCTGCGGGTACGTGCTGCACGTCACCACGCTGCAGGTACGTGCTGCGCGTCGCCACGCTGCGGGTACGTACTGCACGTCACCGCTGCAGGTACGTACCGCACGTCGCCACGCTGCAGGTACGTACTGCGTCGCCACGCTGCGGGTGCGTGCTGCGTCACCACGCTGCAGGTACGTACTGCACGTCGCCACGCTGCAGGTACGTACTGCGTCACCGCTGCGGGTACGTGCTGCGTCGCCACGCTGCGGGTACGTACTGCGTCGCCACGCTGCGGGTACGTACTGCACGTCGCCGCTGCAGGTACGTACCGCACGTCGCCGCTGCAGGTACGTACTGCACGTCACCACGCTGCGGGTACGTACTGCGCGTCACCACGCTGCGGGTACGTGCTGCACGTCGCCACGCTGCAGGTACGTACTGCGTCGCCACGCTGCAGGTACGTACTGCACGTCGCCACGCTGCAGGTACGTACTGCACGTCGCCACGCTGCAGGTACGTACTGCACGTCGCCACGCTGCAGGTACGTACTGCACGTCGCCACGCTGCAGGTACGTACTGCACGTCGCCACGCTGCAGGTACGTACTGCGTCGCCACGCTGCGGGTACGTGCTGCACGTCACCACGCTACGGGTACGTACTGCACGTCGCCACGCTGCGGGTACGTACTGCACGTCCGCCACGCTGCGGGTACGTGCTGCGTCGCCGCTGCGGGTACGTACTGCGTCGCCACGCTGCGGGTACGTACTGCGTCACCACGCTGCAGGTACGTACTGCGTCCGCCACGCTGCGGTATGTACTGCACGTCGCCACGCTGCAGGTACGTACTGCACGTCGCCACGCTGCAGGTACGTACTGCACGTCGCCACGCTGCAGGTACGTACTGCACGTCGCCACGCTGCAGGTACGTACTGCACGTCGCCACGCTGCAGGTACGTGCTGCGTCGCCGCGCTGCGGGTACGTACTGCGTCGCCACGCTGCGGTGCGTACTGCACGTCACCGCTGCAGGTACGTGCTGCGTCGCCACGCTGCAGGTACGTACTGCACGTCGCCACGCTGCAGGTACGTACTGCACGTCGCCACGCTGCAGGTACGTACTGCACGTCGCCACGCTGCAGGTACGTACTGCACGTCGCCACGCTGCAGGTACGTACTGCGTACATAAGTACACATGGTTATTTTTTCCATATCCAAATCGTGTATGAATTAATCTGTATTTTTTCCCGTCAACAGTTCCGCTTGGCCGACGGCAGCCGGCTCACGGGCCGTTTCAACCACACGCACACCGTCGGCGACCTGCGGCAGTACGTGGCGAGGGCGGAGCCCGCCTACCAGCTGCAGTCCTTCTCGCTGCTCACCACATTCCCCAGCGTGGAGCTGAGCGACCCCGCCGTCACTCTGGCGCAGGCCAACCTGCTCAACACCACTCTGCTGCAGCGATTGAAATAGAACCACCCAAGACTTGCGATCGACTGTCTACACCATCGCGCTCGAGAGTATCAGTCATACGTTAGGTTGTTTAATTTCGGCGAATTGTCGGCGAAATGTATCGGTGTCGAATTTATGTCGTGCGTTTTGTGAATTTGAAACTATGTTAATTGTATTCAATTGCGATTGATGACTATGTTCAGTTCAATGCTACGTTCTTATAGAGCCGGTCGCGGAACTGACTAGCCCTAGCTAGATTACAAACTTCATTGGTACTTAGGTTTAAGACGCTCGACATCTCAGGATTGAGGAGCTCCACAATATTAGCTGTGCTTGGCGCTTCATTCCGAGCCTCATATTGTATTTCTATACTTGTGTATTTGTTTCGCCTGTTTTGTAATATACGATTTAAAAATTGAGTTTCGTATTTATTTAGCACGTTAGTGGTCAATTTATTTTGATAACATCTTTAATTTAACAAGTCAGCGACACTTTATTGTTAAACAAAGTTTAAGCTTTGTTCATCATTCATCATCATTATAGCTTGACAATAAATCCACCCTAGAACAAAATTTGCGTCTATTTTGAACATTATACACTTATAAATTTCCACAGAGACAAACACAAAACACGGCCATTTGCTTGACTTTCTTCGACATAAATAGTAACCAAAGTTCCTAAAAATCCTTTACTAGTAATCCTTTACTAGGGTAAATAAGATATATATTATGAGATATACGCGTAAAGGAAATTAGGTTCGATTTCTTCAATAAATTAATTGACTTTGGCCTGATTCGACAAAACTGGTCTTGATAAAGTTTTATCTGAGACTTAATCTCATAATAATAGATATTTCTGTTTTACCAAATCCAGGTACGAGAATAAATGTTTATGCCGCAGATTTCGACCGCATAGCGTAGTTAAACGAAACTACAACTGACTACAACACGAAAGACGTGACGCCATATGACATGACAGATAATGCGACCAAATTAGGTTTGCCTCTTAATTCGAGTCGTTACTGCTAAAGTGGCCACGTTACGCTCACGCACAAGCCATTTTAGTCGAATTAAACATACTATAATTTCATTCGAAGTTAGAAAAATTTATACTAAGAATATTTTTCCGATCAATGAGTGGGGCGCGGAGTGCTTTGTTTAAAACAGAGTTCGTTTTTTTTCTCTTTAATTTAATCTCATAAAAGCTCAGCATAAATATGCTTTAAAAATCAATAAAATTGCGTGATAAAAAATTAGATGGCGTTATCTTATTGATTATTCCTAACTGAAAAGTTAGGAATGTCAAATGGTCATTTGCAAAAGGGATAATAGATGGCGCGGAAGCCAAAACAAGGCATAAGTAAAGAAAAGAGAATACAGATTTAAAATTTCAACTGATGCGTGTAAGAGTCGGTGGCTTGGTGTTAAGAGCGTTGCCACGGATCGGCAGAGGTCGCGGGTTCGAATCCCGCCCTTGTCAGTTGAAATTTTAAAACATTTTTTCTCTTTAATTTAATCGCATAAAAGTTCAGCATAAATAAGCTTTAAGAGTCAATAAAATTACGTAATAAAAAAGAGTTCGTTGCACTTAATGATGAATTTTTAAAGTTTCCAACGTTTTCATTTTGTACACATTGCAGTTTTTAAATATACGAGTTTTTTATACTTTATATGAATACTACGCTTCCCCAATACCTTAAACTTGGATTTCTGTGGTAAAAATTACCGCAAAGCTTTCCTGTACATCTCATTGTTTTGTAAAATCGGGCCTTTCTTATCCTTTCGCAAAATCAAGTATACCTCATGTAATATGGGATACTCTTTTTCTCATTAAACTTCCGTTACATTATTGACGATAGTTGCCTTCGTCGCACGACTTAATAGTTGTACGACTCAATATAGTAGTCGCACAGTATTGGCTGCTTGAACATTTTTATTTTTCTTACTCGTTATCCTTTTATCGCATTTTATACATGTCATGTCAATATATTTGTAAATAATATAAGTCACGATAGCCGAGTTGTTGGTATATATATATATATATATATATATATATATATATATATATATATATATATATATATATATATATATATATATATATATATATATATACATATATATATATATATATATATATATATATATATATATATATATATATATATATATATATATATATATATATATATATATATATATATATATATATACATATATATATATATATATATATATATATATATATATATATATATTCATCGGGTCTCTCGACTCGAAATTCTGACCACCCAACAACTCGGCTATCGTGACTTATATTATTTACAAATATATTGACATGAAATGTATAAAATGTCAAGGTAAAATTTCAAGGTGTCATCAGCTTTGAGGGCCCGGGGTCGATTCCCGGTTGGGACGAATGTAGAATACACGAAATTTTCTCGGGTCTGGCTGTTTGAGGTGCCTTAGTTCTTTCTGATTCCTTAATACAATAGCTTAAGTTGCTTACTTTGGGATAACAGCAATGTATATAATGTTGTCTGTATGTATTTGACGACCTCCGTGGATTAGTGGCGTAAGCACCGGTTTTCAAGGTGTCTCCCATCTCGTGGTCCCGGGTTCGATTCCCGGTCGGGTCAATGTAGAAAAAACAATTTTTCTACATATTCTCAGGTCTGGATGTTTTTTTGGTACCTTCGATGTTTCTGATTCCCATACCTCAAATGTTTTAGCATCTTACATTGGGATCGGAGCAATGTATGTGATGTTGTCCCTATCTATATATGTACCTATCTATGTATATTATCTTTCAAATTAAGAAAAAAAAACACGATTGGCATTATTTATGGCAGTCACAAATGAAGAAATTAACGGCTTTGTAACTAATTTATCTATTCTTTTTAATTACATGGAAATAGATTTTTCCAAAAATGAAATCTAGTTAAACATTCTAAACACGAATTTCATTCCAATTAAATTTCATGTGAAAACTGAAGCGCCAGGCTTTATTTGTAGCATAACAAACAGGAGCATCAAAACTTTTTCTGCCTAACTTAATAATACTGAATCAAATTCTGCAACTCCAAAAGATTTTTTTATTCGATTTTAGCAATGTAAAACTCAACTTTTAACTAGTGATGATTTTAATTTTATGTAAACAGAACACGACTGAAGCGGATTGTGTGCTACGATCATAATGGACAGTTCCACGAGTGAAACATTGTAAACCAAATTTTCGATATAAAATATTGTTTAGTATTGGGCTTTAATAAAAAATTAATAAGAACTATCTTTTTATTTAAATATCCACTGTAGTAAAAAAAAAGAAATAAATAACAATAGTTAATAATTAATGCAATATTAATGTATACATTCAAAATATTCCTATAAAGATTTCGAGGGTTTCATCAAAAGCAAGTGTAATTTAGTTCCTTACGCCGTAAACGGAGTTTCGCAATTTAAAAATAGAATTTCGTCTACGCCATCTTGTTGGCATCACTTGAATTTAGAACGCATCCTCAAAATGGCGGCTTCAACTGCAGCACTCCGCTTTTGGGAAATTGCACGCGCATGGGTCTGTCGCTATGCATTCTGCCGGGCATATGCAGTTACAAGCTGGAAGAGAAGTGATGAGATTATCGTATATTAATGTCAGTAGCCTAGCACATCAAAAAATATGAAAGAATGGTAATTTTTGCTAAATAACTCGCTCGATTCACTTCGCTACAGAAGTTTTTCTGAACGCGGATTCGTTCCTCTATCAAGTCGTAAATGTGTTTTTGTTTGAGAAATTGAAACAGGCCTTAGTGAATATGGAAATACATATTATTCTTCGAACACTTTTGCCGAGGAATGGGCAACAACTTCCGCTAGAAAAAGGGGCTCTAAGTGCGTTGCGTGCGTTACCGTGTGGTAACGGTGTAGGAACATTGCCACTCCCTTTCTTCGTGGGTGTCGTAAGAGGCGACTAAGGGAAACAGCCTCGTACATCGTTATGGCAACCGATAGAGGATAGGATAACCATGTTGAAAAATATTAGACCAAAATAATCAGACCGAAGATGGGCAGCAGCGTCTATTGTGCGAGGTGTCTGATACTGCGATGGTCAATCCGCTTGCCAAGCGTAGCAATTATGGCAAATCCTCCATATGGAAGAGGCCTATGCCCTGCAGTGGACTTTAATAGGCCGTTATGTATGTATGTAAGTGTACATCTTTAGAAAAGGAATTGGAAAAGGTCCTGCACCGGTCGAGCCGGACCATTCGTGTAGCACTTAAAGCTTTTGCTTTGCACTAATGCATATAAAACAAATTTTTTTTTGATTGACCACTTCCCTACGAGTAGCATACACATCGCTTTTCATGGTGTCGCCAGCTCTAAGCTCCTGGGTTTAATTGCCTGACGAAACCATACAGAAAACCATTCTTTTCTTCATAGTCTCTGGTCTGGGTGTTTGTGTTTACCTTCGTTGTTTCTGATTTCATAACACGTGCTTTAGCTACTTGCATTGGGATTAGAGAAATTTATCTAATGTAAGTACTCACGTTTACAATCCCCGTACGCGCAGGGATCGATGTATTCCGAGCAATCCTCGCCAGGCGGCAGGAAAGACGAGCGGTAGACTGTAGTGCTGTCCAGCTGCAAGGAAGTAATCAATACACATGTTCAGAGTCAGGAAATCAATATCAATACACATGTTCAGAGAATAAAAAAACAAAAATTAAAAAAAATCTTCACGCACTTCCCAATACAGGGGTAGATAGAGGTCTAGACAATTAATTCCTTTCGACTCACCTTCCACTGAAGATATTTTTGGGACAACGTGAGAGGAGGCAAGCCCGTCGCCGTCTTAATGTCCAAGCCAAAATATAATTCGAACATAAGTTTTTTGAAAAACCCATTGGTACGAGCCGGTACGAGCGAGCATGGTCTCTTGACTCTAATCCCGATCACCCAACCACTCGGCAATCGTGACAAATTTTATAGTGTGTGGTTAATTTTAGTCCCGAAAATATCTTTAGTGGAAGGTGGGTCAAAGGGACTAAATTGTCTAGACTAGACCTCTGTCTACCCTTGTATTGAGAATTGAGTGAAGATATTTATTTATTTCATTTGAAATAGTTATAAATTACTGACCCTTTGGCAGGGCTTCTGGTACTGTCCCTTGCAGGCCCAGGGCGGCCGCTGTGGGGCAGGCGCGCACACAGGCTGGTAGGACATTTTTTGCACCGTCGACGATTCCATTTTAGCTGCGAGTAAGAATAGGTCACTGATTTAAATGACACAGTATTTAGCTGCTTAAACTGAACTTAAACGGAGGATTTTCTTTTGTTTGTTACCTAATAACAACGTCATATGTCAACAAGTTTATATAATGGTTTGTTTTGTTTATTTAATTTAATATGCATAAAAGTAAAGTCCACTTTAACACTGTGGACTTGCCAGATGCATTCTCAACAAGTCAACCCAGTAGATAGCGCAGAGATGAAAATGTAACAAAGCAAGTGTAAAGTGTCTGAAGAAAAAAATATACAATATAGCAATACTATGCAAATATATCGTTCGTATTAATCTTCTTTATACATAAAAATCCAATGTCACGACCACGTTAATCTACAGAACTGCTTAATCCATTGTAATTGATGATTTTTGTGAGATAGTGGCAAACGAGCAGTGGGTTCGATTGGTAGGCGATTATCGACACCCTTGTTCACTAAAAAGGCGTTGGAGAAGACGGAGGGGGGTGAGAATGTGGGATTCACTGGGGACAACACACAGTAAGACCGAGGTCCTGCCTCGTTCCAGCTCGCATATCCATGCAACAGCGAAACTGTCGCTTTACTGACTACCCGAAATAATTTTCTATGTTTGTATCTGGAACGCTTCACGACAATATTCGAATGGCGGATTCGAGCCCTCGACAACCGTTTAGCAGTTAAATTAACGCTTAAATTGCGATCATGACTATGGCAGTATGGTATCAAACTTGAAAACGTTAACTATGTAGTTTGTTTTGGGGGCACAGTTGATATATCAAGCGATTAATACAATAGAGAGAAAGGGAGAGACAGACAAACAGCAAACATAAGTAAAACTCATGGCATACGACAGAAAATTATCACTCACCTGACGGTTTCTCGTAGCACTTGACAGGAGCGAATGACTCCGGCACTTTTATACGCCCGGGATCCAAGTAAGACATGCGGTTCACAGTTCGATCTGTAAAAAGTTTATCATCAATTTTGTAGCATTTTTTAAAATGAAAGTAGGCTAAGTATTCTTTTAGATTTTCACGTGATTTCCCATTCTTGGTTAGGCAGAGGTCTAGACAAGTTCTTTCGACACGCTTTCCACTATAGCTTATTTGTGACAACGTGTCAAAAGGTGAGCCTATCGTCGCCTTAATGTTCTAGTTAACGGTACCATATACTTTCATACACATGAAAATCGACTAAAAAGAGGATGCTTATGGGATTTCTTTCGACTGTTTCTTCGCCAAAAAAAACTTCATTACCAAGCGGTGGTAGATTAAAAAATTTCTTATTCTTATTTCGATAAATAAATTATTTGATTTAATTTTACCACTCCTGTGAAGACCCTCTCCTCACTTTAATATGTATGGCATGGAAATCAATAAATCATTGGTATGGAATCATAAGCACAATTATTTAGGGACATAGGATCGTAAAATAGTTACGTATTTTATTTTATGCGATATCTTTTATGAAACGTATAATAGAGCTTGAAAATCATGAAAGTCATGAAAAATCATGAAAATCATGACAGACTCAAGACAATTTCATAGTAATTTTAAAGTAACAACCAGGCTTGGGTGCATTAGCAACCTTTAAAAAAAGAAAAGGCTTACCCTTTTCTTTTCTTAAAGTTTGGCAGGAAAAAGAAAGGAAAAAAAGGGAAAGGAGGGTGAAAGAGATGGGTGCGTGCGTCTTCAGGCAAGATTACGGTCCAGCTCTGATCAAGCCGGAAAATTCATGTGGCAACAAAAGTCGTCGCTATTTTCTACGACATAATTAATGTCATGAAATGGCCCAAAAATCCTCCTTAATGTTGCTCTTCGGTTCTCACAGAGTGCTCGGTAAATGGAAAATAACATAGGTCATATGTATAAAAGTCAGCTTCCTCGCACATGCAAATAAAGAAATGTGTAGACAGGAATATATTTCCACGCGTACGAGATAGCGGGGTAAGCTGTAATTCTTCGCGTTTTATCACCAAACATAAACCTCGTGCTTTGTCTTCACCATTACTACACTATAAAAGTTTGTTTTCTTGTTTGCTTTATCCGTATACCTATAAAATCCTATAGAGTCTGTACTTTTTAATGTTTATAAGAACTTGAAACAAGCTTAAATTGAATAAGAAAGCTTAGAGTTTGATAAGATGGACAATATACAAAATGATACCTTGAGCGTTGGGATAGATAGGGCGTTGAAGGTAAGTTCATTTCGATAAATGGCAAGTAAATAAAGTAAAAGATAAATTTAAAAATATCAACAAAACACGGGCAGTGAACAAACGCTGTACCGTGACGACAAGTTCCAATTCTATCATTTTAAATCCCTTTCGTTCGTATCTTACATAAAGATCAAGTTGATCTTTGTGTAAGTACAAAAAAGTATATAAAAAATGGATTGTTCTTAAATGTAGTTAAGGCTTAGTATGTTAAGCTTCTGGTGAAGGGCAAACGCATTTGTCTATTCTAAATAATAATATCACAGAGCTGGTGGTTGTACGGATTAGCAGAGAAGCGGAGAAAAACAGGGACAACCCATCACTATTAGTGAGATCAACATCTTATGGATACAGCGTATGTCCGGTGATATAATACAGACACCAAGACTGAGTGATACAAACAATGTATACACGTATACATGCAATATGGAACCTAAAAGTAACAAACTACGTACTCTCAAACGGTTGCTCGACGCAGTGGAACTTCGCTGGTGGCTTGCAGGACTCCCTGACTGCGCAAGGTTTGGGCACGAAGTCGTGTCGCTGCGTGGTGATGTTCTGCATGGGGCCCTGTCCCCACATGTCGTGGTGGCACGGGCGGATCGCTTGCGTCACGCACACGGGATTCGGCAGGAATGACAGCTGTGAAAATAATTTAGGCATATAGAATTTAATAAAAAATTTAAATAAAATTAAATATGGTCGTTGGAAAGCGTATAATTCGGGAATCGATAAGTCAATTTGGCACCGATGTTTGCAAAAAAATTAATTAAATATTTATAAAAAAATGCAGAAATATATTTCCGAGAATAATTTGGGATTATCTAAAAGTAAATAATTAACTAAAAAAAATAACTAAAGTTTTTTTTTCTTATTTTACTTTGCACCCTAAGCTTTTTACAAATTGTTAAAAAAAAAAACTAAAGTCAGCTAGTTTAGGATCACTCAAACGTGGGTGATCAAATCAAGAAATTCAAATGCGATCTCATGTATAGAATGCTAGTAACCAATTTTTAACTTTTGTGAAACTATGTACGTCAAAAATGTTGACGACCTTCGTAGCCGAGGGGCGTATGCACCGGTTTTCAAGGAGTCGCCAGCTCCAAGGACCCGGGTTCGATTCCCAGATGGATAAATCTGAAAAACACTTTTTCTACATTGTCCGGGGCTTGGGTGTATGTGGTACATATTTTGCGATTAGAGCATTTAATGTTGTCCCTATCCATGTATGTATTCATTTGGTATTTAAATGATACCTTGTGCACTGTATCGCCTTCCATTTGGGCTGTGGATGAAACGAGATTCGGCATTGGTTTCACAGCCGGAGGTCTGGCCGCTTCCACGGGCAGGTAACTACAATTTTTTTTTATTACTTGCACAAAAATTCTATTAGTTCGGATAGAAAATATTGGTTGCAACAACTTACTTTTGCATAAATTTAAATAAATAATATACATATAACAAACTATGTTATGGGGAAAGAAAAAGTAATTCTCAACGGTCATACGCAAAACATCAAAAACCTCGCAGGGGTATATAACTAACATTATGAAGAACAACTTCTGTTATATGCCTTAGGGGGCGTCCATAAATTACGTGAGGTGTTTTTTTGAATTTTCTGTCCCTCCCTCTGGTGAGATGTCGTGAGATTTTATTCAACCCCCTCCCCCATCCCCCAATCTCACGTGAGATTTTTCAAAATGTGGGTTTCTTATGTAAACGCGTTGGATTGTTATTGTAAAAAGAAAAATTGCTTCGTGCTTTTATTTACGACTAGTTAGACTAGTAATCAATATTGCTGAGAGTTTAATTATAAGTGTAATAAAAATTTAACAATAGAATACTTAAATCGTAACTAATGTGATTAAAAAAAGAATATCTACTCTAATTCAATCCATGGAGAATCATGCACGGTCTCAAGAGAGACTATTGTAACCAACATGTCCACATTATTTTCAGTAATTCATTTCAGTAAAATAGTATAATTTTTTTTGTTTTAATCAGAAAAAAATAGCCTGATATTTGCCGAGACTCCCCCTCTCTCCAATGTAAGATTAGATGAGATTTGACTCGACCCCCTCCCCCCCTTAAACACCTTTCGTAATTTATGGACGCCCCCTTAGTAAATTAATCTGGAATAAACTACACAGACTAGCTATAAGTTTAGTGACACTTTTTAGGAGGCTGTATTTTGTAGTAAATACGGGATATTGCCTGCCTTTATAAGGGATTTTGGAGAAAGGTTGGACAAGGCAGGTAAAGTAGCACTTAAAATTATACTATGTATAGTGTATATATAGGTAGTATAGGGGTCATTGTAGAAGCGCACCCGTCGCGACCCCTGCCGGCCCTTTCAGGGCTGCAATTCTACGTAGTTGCGCACCCATGCCATCCAGGGTTAGGGCAATCCCCCAAGGCGACGCACACCAGTTTGTCCTCGTTGGTGTGTAATGCAGCGCGCAAAGCGGCGATGGGGACCGCCACCCATCACGCACAGCCCGACACGGCGGAAGGTGGAGGACAGAGTGCAGAGTTGGCACGTGGAATGTTAGAGGAGGCATGAGAGATAAGACGAATGAGTTGATCGAAATAATGAAAGAAAGAGAATTAGATATCGTGTGTTTGTAGGAGACTAAACGGAAGGGCAGCGGTACTGAAGAGCTCCCTGGCGGGGCCTTAGCTCTATGGTCCGGAGTCCCGGAGAGCGAGAGTGCCTGCCAGGGAGTGGGGGTGCTGCTGTCGTCTCGGTCGGTCGATGTTACGACTGAATAATAAGGTTGTAAACTCAAGACTTCTTTGGGTTCGCTTTAAATAGGGACTGACGAAGCTATTCCTTTTGGCTGTTTATGCGCCGGTAGCTTCGTCGTCCAGGGCTGAGCCGGAGGAGTTTTGGTAGAATGTAAGAGAAGTTCTAGATTTGGTTAGGGGAAACGAAAGAATTGTTGTATGTGGTGATTTGAATGGATGGGTTGGTACCGCTCGGCCAGGGTACGAGTCGGTGCTTGGAATGTTTGGTGATAAAAGGGTTAACGATGCTGGCAAGCTTATACTGGCTGTATGCAAGGAAAAGGGTCTTCTTGTGACAAACACTGTGTTTAGTGACAAGAAGATACATATGTATACTAGAGAAAGAGAGAATGAGAGAAGTATGATCGATTTAATCCTGGTGGATTGCGACTGCGAAGACTGCGAAAACAGGTGATGGATACGCGAGTGTTCAGGGGTGCTGACCTGGGAACGGATCGCTATCTAGTGATTACTAGACTTAGGGAACCGTTCGCGGGTTGGCGCTACCGGACGGTGATACCAGAACCACAGTCGTTTGGTAGCATCCGAAGCTGGAAGCTTCAAGAAGCGGAAACTAGGGATAAATATCAAGGAAGGGTAGCCGAAAAGCTTGACATCATCAATGTCAGGAAAGAATGTGTGGAAGAAATTTGGCAGAGCCTTAGGGATGGAATGGTAAATGCAGCGGAAGACGTGTGTGGAACTATGAAAAGAGGCAGTAGTAAAAAGGGTTATGCATGGTGGAATGACGAAGTAAAAGAAGCAGTAAATAAGAAGAAGAAAGCATGCCTAGACTACTTAGCATCTAGGAATGATAAGGATATGAGAGAGAAGACGAAAGAAAGATATAAGCTCCAGAAAGTTCACACGAAAGCATTGATTGAGGAATTGCGTGAAAGGAGTAGAATGGAAGCGAACGAAAGATTTTCACACAACTTCAAGGAGAACTCCAAGCTCTTCTGGAAAGAGGTTGGAAGGACCCGGAGTGGTGCGACAGCCTTAAGAATAACAAAGTGCTTTCGAGAACCAATGACTTCCTCTATGAAAAATCGGACGTCATGCAGCGATGGTGCGAATTTTATAGAGATGTATGCGTGTGATGATCTTAGTGTGGGATCCCGGGGTGACGCCTTGACTAGTACGCCAGACTCGGACCTCGATGACACTGAGGTCATCGGTATGAAAGAGATTGAATGTGCGATTCGAAGTTTGAAATGTGGTAAGGCTGCGGGACTAGATAGAGTTACTGCTGAAATGATCAAGTATGGTGGGCAGATGGGGGATCTCCCGGATGATTGGTGATCCGCAGTCATTGTACCTTTATAACAATTTATATAAGGGTAAAGGTTCATAGTTTGACTGCGGGTGCTATCGTGCGATCAGCTTGACCAGTTTAGCAAGTAAATTTTACACGAAGGTTCTGACGCATAGGATGCGAGAGAAATCGGAAATATTTTTATTGGAGGCACAATGCGGATTTAGACCTGGAAGAGGATGCATGGATCAAGTGTTTTCTCTTCGCATGACCACGGAAAAGCTTCTGGCTTCTAACCAGAGGATTTTCTGTGCTTTTTTAGATCTTGAGAAGGCATTTGATAAGGTTGTAAGGAAGAACATGTGGGAACTGTTGCCGGGGTATGGTGTGGATGGCCCACTGCTAAGGGCTGTGCCTTCGCTCTATTGTGACTACAAAGCCTGTGTAAAGCGGGTAGAGCATGACCAGTCACCCATTTTTGGCGTCCAAACGGGCGTAAAACAGGGCTGTGTCATGTCTTCCTGGCTGTTCATACTGTATCTCGACAGCTGTTTACAAAAGGTGAAAGATAGTTGTTTGGGTGTGAAATTGGGTGACATAAAAGTAAATTGTCTGCTGTATTTTGATGACGCAGTGCTTATTTAATTGGCAGAGGCAGTACTGCAGGCATTAGTCTCATGTACGAAAGAGGAATGTGAAAATAAAGGTATCCGTTTGAATGCTAATAAAACTAAGGTTCGGGTATTTGAAAGGGACGAAGAAAGAACGAAGTGTTAAATATGGGTAAATAGGAATGTCTAGAACAGGTGAATGAGATTGTGTACTTGGGCAGTGCTTTTAGTTGGGATGGAAGATGTGATATAGATGTGGACAGGCGTGTCGCTGCCGGAAACAAGGTCAACGGTGCCCCGACTGCGTTAGTCCAAAGGCAAGACGTAGTGAAAAATGCACGCGTTGCGATACATAACGCAGTGCTGGTACCGACTTTGTTATATGGTAGCGAAACCTGGGTATGCCAGAAGAAGCATAAAAGCAGGTTGAATGCATTGGAGATGCGATCTCTTCGTAAAATGTGCGGCGATACCTTGGCCAACCGGAAGCGAAACGAAGTGATTCGCAAAATGGTAGGTTTGAAAGATGACCTTATCACTAAAATGGATAAGGGCGTGCTTCGATGGTTTGGGTACGTTGAGCGAATGAGCGAAGACCGAATGGTGAAGAAAATATATAGCGCGAAAGTTAATATTAAAAGGGGTCAAGGTAGGCCGAGACTAAGATTTGAAGACCATGTGAGCAAATTGCTCGAAGACGGGAGGGTCATGAGTATTCGGATACCTCGACGTGCATGTATGAAGAAAATGATGAATCAGAAGGAAGCGAAAGAGGTATGTAAGGATCGTGACACTTGGCGATCTATTCTCTTTGGCTACCCCGTCAGGGACAGTGAAGATAAATAAATAAATGAATAAATAAATAAATAATATAAATAGTGTATATAAGTGTAAAAATTAATGCGAAACGAAGTTCCAATAAATAAATGTCGGCGGTCAACTTACTATTCAGTTATGTCAAGCGTTCATCAGTTGTTTCTTTGAGAAAAAAATCATGTAACAATTTTGTTAATTCGTAATCATTATGACTGACAGATATTTACAGATAAGGACAGGCCACGAAAGAAGCCGGGGTAAAGGCTAATATTATATAGACTAGTAATACAAGGTTAGTAATCGAAAAACAAACCTGTTCTTATAGATTGTCTGCGTCTCAAACCTCTTCGATGGAGTGACTGGGTTTGTGCAGCTGTTTGGAATGATAGCCCTCCGTCGGCAGTCGCTTTTAGCGTCCAGATAACTGTAAAAATATTACGAAAGTTAAACCTTAAGAGGGACCAAATGTATTTGGGCATTCAAGCATTACGGCGGCATAATTTGTGGTTGAGAAGTGGTGGTAGTAGGACAAAAGAGATAATATTATTGTCATAATATTTATAAAAAGTCACGATAGCTGAGTGGTTGGGTGATCGGAATTCGAGTCGAGACCCGAGCTCGATCCCCAGATGACAGGCTCGTACCAATGGGTTTTTTTCACAAGCTATGTACGATTCATATCTTGTCTTATATGATTCGTTGGCTTGGACAGACGGCGACGGGCTAACCACCTGTCACGTTGTTCCAAGATATCTTCGGTGGAAGGTGGGTCGAAAGGCCCTAATTATCAGGACGATTGTCTACTCCAGTATTCCAGGTTTACTTATTATAATATCTTCACGCTAAGTCTTTCGAACCGCCTTTCACCAAAGCTTGTTTGAGACAACGTGACAGGTGCTGAGCCTTTGTCCAACGCAACTGTACAATATACTTACATACATATATATTTACATAGGTAAATATTCGTATATACATATACATCCATGAAAAAGATGAGTACATACATTCACATGCATCACACAAATATCTGATCCTTGCGGGATTAGAACCCGCAACCTGTAGGTCCGGAAGCCGGATCAACAAGGCCATTGGTTCATCTTTTATACTTAATCATATATTTCTACTTAACGCGTTTATTAATTTACTTATATCTTTTATTAGTTGGTCAATTTCGAAGGAAACGTATACATAACATGTGGAAAGGATTTGACTTTGCCTGCGAATTTGGTCGCGTAAGTTACTTAGAAACGATCCGAATTTACTCCGAAGTTCTTAAAACGCGTTCTATTAACCCCATGCATTGAATTCCAACAAAGAGTACTCCGTAGCTATATTAATCCATCTTGAAACGTAAACTACGTATTCCACTTTCCATCGAAGTAAATGGATCAAGAGCTAAAAGCATCTTGTCTACATGTGCATCAAAGGTAATGTCATTATTGCGAATAACACAGTACATCGAAAACGGAATTATAGGATTAGTCTGCAAGTTGCACTGTGGCGCTTTGTTTGAAGTCTCGTTGCGCAAGGTTCCTATGCTAATTGGTTTCTCTACCATGAACTTGTTATAATATATATACACACATACACACACACACATATATATATATATATATATATATATATACATATATATATATATATATATATATATATATATATATATATATATATATATATATATATATATATATATATATATATATATATATATATATATATATATATATATATATATATATATATATGTATATATATATATTCACACCAGTATCGGAGTAGACAGAGGTCTAGCCAATTAAGTCCTTTGGATTCTCCTTTCACTGAAGACACATATTTTTGGGATAAAATGACAAGTGGTACGCCTGTCGCCGTCCAATATCCAAGCCAACGATATAAATCATAAGTTAAAAAAGCCATCGATATGCCTACCACCTCAATCAAACTCGGGTCTCTCCCGACTCAAATTCCGTTCACACAACCACTCTGCTACCTACTCGGTACTCCGATACCTAGAAGTGCATGTATGAAGAAGATGATGAAGCTGAAAGAAGCGAAAGAGGTATGTAAGGATCGTGACACTTGGCGATCTATTCTCTTTGGCTACCCCGTCAGGGACAGTAAAGATAAATAAATAAATAAATAAATGAATAAATAATATAAATAGTGTATATAAGTGTAAAAATTAATGCGAAACGAAGTTCCAATAAATAAATGTCGGCGGTCAACTTACTATTCAGTTATGTCAAGCGTTCATCAGTTGTTTCTTTGAGAAAAAAATCATGTAACAATTTTGTTAATTCGTAATCATTATGACTGACAGATATTTACAGATAAGGACAGGCCACGAAAGAAGCCGGGGTAAAGGCTAATAATTATAAACTTATAGACTAGTAATACA
Organism: Sericinus montela; assembly: GCA_029286605.1. Taxonomy (NCBI): domain Eukaryota; kingdom Metazoa; phylum Arthropoda; class Insecta; order Lepidoptera; family Papilionidae; genus Sericinus; species Sericinus montela. Next base: position 3,617,903 of record JAGSMR010000014.1, read on the forward strand.
AGGTTAGTAATCGAAAAACAAACCTGTTCTTATAGATTGTCTGCGTCTCAAACCTCTTCGATGGAGTGACTGGGTTTGTGCAGCTGTTTGGAATGATAGCCCTCCGTCGGCAGTCGCTTTTAGCGTCCAGATAACTGTAAAAATATTACGAAAGTTAAACCTTAAGAGGGACCAAATGTATTTGGGCATTCAAGCATTACGGCGGCATAATTTGTGGTTGAGAAGTGGTGGTAGTAGGACAAAAGAGATAATATTATTGTCATAATATTTATAAAAAGTCACGATAGCTGAGTGGTTGGGTGATCGGAATTCGAGTCGAGACCCGAGCTCGATCCCCAGATGACAGGCTCGTACCAATGGGTTTTTTTCACAAGCTATGTACGATTCATATCTTGTCTTATATGATTCGTTGGCTTGGACATAAAGACGGCGACGGGCTAACCACCTGTCACGTTGTTCCAAAATATCTTCGGTGGAAGGTGGGTCGAAAGGCCCTAATTATCAGGACGATCGTCTACTCCAGTATTCCAGGTTTACTTATTATAATATCTTCACCCCAAGTCTTTCGAACCGCCTTTCACCGAAGCTTGTTTGAGACAACGTGACAGGTGCTGAGCCTTTGTCCAACGCAACTGTACAATATACTTACATACATATATATATATACATATATATATATACATATATATATATACATCCATGAAAAAGATGAGTACATACATTCACATGCATCACACAAATATCTGATCCTTGCGGGATTAGAACCCGCAACCTGTAGGTCCGGAAGCAGGATCAACAAGGCCATTGGTTCATCTTTTATACTTAATCATATATTTCTACTTAACGCGTTTATTAATTTACTTATATCTTTTATTAGTTGGTCAATTTCGAAGGAAACGTATACATAACATGTGGAAAGGATTTGACTTTGCCTGCGAATTTGGTCGCGTAAGTTACTTAGAAACGATCCGAATTTACTCCGAAGTTCTTAAAACGCGTTCTATTAACCCCATGCATTGAATTCCAACAAAGAGTACTCCGTAGCTATATTAATCCATCTTGAAACGTAAACTACGTATTCCACTTTCCATCGAAGTAAATGGATCAAGAACCAAAAGCCTCTTGTCTACATGTGCATCAAAGGTAATGTCATTATTGCGAATAACACAGTACATCGAAGACGGAATTATAGGATTAGTCTGCAAGTTGCACTGTGGCGCTTTGTTTGAAGTCTCGTTGCGCAAGGTTCCTATGCTAATTGGTTTCTCTACCATGAACTTGTTATAATATATATACACACATACACACACACACATATATATATATATATATATATATATATACATATATATATATATATATATATATATATATATATATATATATATATATATATATATATATATATATATATATATATATATATATATATATATATATATATATATATATATATATATATATATATATATATATATTCACACCAGTATCGGAGTAGACAGAGGTCTAGCCAATAAAGTCCTTTGGATTCTCCTTTCACTGAAGACACATATTTTTGGGATAAAATGACAAGTGGTACGCCTGTCGCCGTCCAATATCCAAGCCAACGATATAAATCATAAGTTAAAAAAAGCCATCGATATGCCTACCACCTCAATCAAACTCGGGTCTCTCCCGACTCAAATTCCGTTCACACAACCACTCTGCTACCTACTCGGTACTCCGATACCTAAAAGTGCATGTATGAAGAAGATGATGAAGCTGAAAGAAGCGAAAGAGGTAAGTATGATAACACTTGACGGTCAGTTCTCTCTGGCTACCCCGTCAGCGATTGTGCGTGAAGATAAATAAATAAAAGAAACAGTTATAACTGTAGTACATATAAGTCTTTTCTAAATTCTCCTACAACTTTTCTACGGTGGCATTATATTATTATAATTCAAAATTCTCTGGGTCTAAGAATTTATTTTTCAAACAAATACTCCCATTAACCAAGCCCATTAACAAAGCTGCTCTGCTTGACGGGAAATATCAGCAGGCTTACTCTTGAACGCAATTCCGGACGATTGGATTTGGATTGAACAGGGCTGGATTAAGAGGTCTCGAGGCGTCAGGGCAACAAAGGAGCCGGGGACTCAAATAATTTTTCAAATAATTTTTTTTTTCAGTCGAGTTTTTCAATAAATCATTTATTGTATAACCAAAAGATTATTTTAGTATATTTTGATATTTTATGATTGTTTGATTGCTGTTTACGAATATAGAAAAATGATTTGTGGTAATATTTATCGTTTAGAATCTGTATTTCGGAAAAGAATTACATAATTATTCACTTACATGAGAAATTTACCAACAAATAAAAACAGTCAATATGAACGTACTGACAATTTGAAGAACAATGTAATCATGTTTGTACGAAAAGCTAAAATTGCGAAAAAAAATTCATTTCTATTTATTTTGTGTTCACTTGTTCGAATCTCAGACTTTTTTTTTGAAATCTGTATTGTGGAGGCTCTATAACAGGGGCCCTATTTCGTGGAGGCCCCGGGCCTGTTGCCCCGACTGCCCTCCATAATATCCGGGCCTGCTCTTGAATGCTAACCTAGCGTCAATTTTTTGTATATTGGCTGGCCATTGAGAAAACTACTTAATGATAATTTTAATAAGATTGGTATTGAATTAAAATTTGCATTGGATTCTTATACGAAAACCATCAAAAATTATCAAGAACAATAACTTATATTCTTATATATTCTAACTTCGATAAATACAAATCTGAGCGGAAAGCTAGGCTACAGCTAGTAATACATGCAGTAAAATACTTAGTAATTATTTATCTTCACGACATTCCCAATAAAGGTGTAGAAAGAGGTATAGACAATTAATTCCTTTCGACCCACCTTGCACCAGACATATTTTAGGGGCAGCGTTACTGGTAGTGAGCCTGTCTATCTCAAAGCTAACGATATAAATAGTATAGAAGTTTTCGAGCCTGTCACGTGGGGATCGAATTGTCTTGACTCGAATTCTGATCACCCAACCCCACTCGGCTATCGTGACTAACAGCAATTAACTTGTCAAGATAATTTGAGTACCTCATGGTGTACGTCGTGTTGTCGTCTATACGCTGACAAGGTTTCTGGTATTGACCCTTGCATGCCCACGGAAGGGGCTCCTTGGCCATAACCTGCCGAGGGAATTCTCAAATGTAAAATCTATACAAATTTAGAGTTGGTATTACGTCGGTGCATGTTTTTCTTTCTTCAAGTTGTGAAATCCTGATACATCATTAGATGTCGTTTCGTATTGGCATAAAAAGCTGCAAATGGTAAACCCTCCTTTAATAGACAAGGATTTTAATAGACCGTTGTGACGTCGTGCATGTGTTTGTGATGTTCCAAACGTCTTACCAAGTGTGGTAGTTACTGTATTCTATTTTTACAGTAGTGGTCTAACTCTGTAGCTAACATGTACAGTCCAAAGAAAGCTGGAATGTATGAGAAAACGTATAGGTAGTACTTACCGGGTTCGGTAGATAGCTCATCTTATGCGTAGTGCAGCCTTCCATCTTGGCAGCGGGGCGTTCGTAGCAACGCTCGGGGGCAAAGGATTTCACCATTTCAATTTTTTCCGGTGGCAGATATGACAGCTTGTTAATTGTGCGATCTTGAAAAATAAATATGAAAGAATAAATAATTTTTGAACACCATGTTTCGGTAACGTAAACGAAAAAGGCGGGGAATGGCCAAATAAAAAAATACTAGATATAGCTTAACGGGCTACGGTACGAAATGTCGCTGACCTGAGCACGGCATTGACTTTAATCGTGAATCCACTTCTGACATAAGGGTTGAATATGGATGACATATATACATGGAAAGATTACTTAACAAAGACTCGAGGGAGTAAAATGTTTAACTATTGCCGTCCTTTACATTTATGCTCACAATAACCACCCATTGTGGGATATTATGAGTTATTGAATGGAGAAAGCAATAAAACATGAGTAAAACTACAAACATAACATACGGCAGAATTATAGTGCCTAATGCACAGTAGCTGAGAACATAGAAAAAAACGTAACATACTACTATTTTCAAAGAAATTTAAACAAATAAATATCTTCACGCAATTCCCAATACAGGGGTAGACAGAGGTCTATTCTACATAATTAAGTCCCTTCGACCTACCTTCCACCGAAGATATTTTCAGGACAACGCGACAGGTGGTGAGCCCGTCGCTGTCTTTATGTCCAAGCCCGTGATATAATTCGTACATAAGTTTTTGAACTATTGGTAAGAGCCTAACACCTGGGGATCCAACTTGGTTCTTTTGATTCGAAATTCCGATCACCCAACCACGGCTATCGTGACTTAAAAATTTGAATTTTAGAATAATAAATAATCACTTTCAAAGGGCTGTTCCACGCAGTGGAACTTCGCTGGTGGCTTAAAGCTTTCGCGCAGCACGCAAGGTTTGGGCACGAAGTCGTGGCGCTGCGTGGTGATGTTCTGCATGGGGCCCTGTCCCCACATGTCGTGGTGGCACGGGCGGATCGCTTGCGTCACGCACACGGGATTCGGCAGGAATGACAGCTTTGAAAGAAGTTAACAGAAGTACAATGGAAGAAGGGTGTAAAAAGCGAGTTTTTTTTACCATCATTTGCTGAAAAAACCGTTCCGTGTGGTAACGGCGTAAGAATATTGCCACTCCTTTCCTTCCCATGGATGTCGTAAGAGGCGACTAAGGGAAACAGCCTTGAATATCGTTATGGTAACAGATAGATGGCGGGATAACTCTCTCTAAAAATATCAAACCAAAATTATCAGGCCAAAGATGGGCAGCAGCGTCGGAGGTGCGAGTGGTCTGGTACTGCGATCGCCAATCCGCTTGCCAAGCGTGGCGATTATGGCAAATCCTCCCTATGAGAGAGGTCTATCTCCTGCAGTGAACTTTTTTTTTTTAACAGGCCGATATGTGTATGTATGTGTGCTGAAAAAAAAAAGATGTAAAAAAACGAAAAAGTAAACCGCTTGGTTCTTTAAAGTTAAAAGTTTTCAGTTTTTTTCGTTTAAACTTACCTTCTGCACCGTAGACGACTCCATGGGCTCACAGCTCGGCACAAGATTAGGCGGTGGTTTCCGCGCCTCTCCTCTCAGATTCTTGCATCCGTCCACCGGCAGGTAGGACAGTTTGTACGTGGTGCACGACTCCACTCGAGCGGTCGGCTTCACGTAGCATCGCCGTGGCGCGTACGACTCTGGTATCTTGGGCTGCTTGTAGCACTGATGTCGGAAATAAGTTGGTTTAATTTTCAAAAATTTCCCAACACTACACTTTATTTTGCCTTGAAAATATCGGTAACGAAGAAAATAAAAAAGCGATAAAATATGTAACATTAGTTTCATTATAAAGTCTAATATTTGAGTCAAAACATTTATTTGATTTAATTTTTATTTGAGTCAAAATATTTGAGTCAAAACATGAAGAAATATATGTATTGTTAGATTTAAATGAGATTGACGAGACTGATGCATTGAATTATTGGATTCATCGGATGAAACACGAACGTTGTAATTTACCGGTACTTCTCGCCGGTATTGAAGAAGAAGAATTCGTATAGAAGCCTAAGTTGTCTCAAAAGGAATTATAGATAAATATCATACATACATGCATACATATCGGCCTGTTAAGGTCCTGCAGGGACTGCCTTTTAAGGTCCTAAATCTTCCCTATGCATACATATCGATGTATGCATAGAGAAGATTTGCCATAATCGCCAGGCTTTGGCAGGCGGATAGGCGATCGCAGTACCAGACCACTCGCACCTCAGACGCCGCTGCCCATCTTCGGTCTAATAATTTTGGTCTGATATTTTCAGAGAGTTGTTGGGTGGTCGGAATTTCGAGTTGAGAGACCCGAGTTCGATCCCCAGGTGGCCGTACCAATGAGTTTTTCAAAAACTTATGTACGAATTTCATCGTTGGCTTGGACATAAAGACGGCGACAGGCTCATCACCTGTCACGTTGTTCCGAAAATATCTTCGGTGGAAGGTGGGTCAAAGGGACTTAATTGTCTGTTGTAGACTTGACCTCTGTCTAAAAAAAAATCTTTTTTTTAAATAATTTTGGTGAAATGTATGTGCTAAATAATGTCATTTAATGTTTTTAATGCCTTTATATTTAAAGGACTAAATTGTACCTACGACTTACGACTGATTATTTACGACTATACCTAAGACTACCCTCATATGTATATAATAGGGCATATGTAGAGCCTGGCGCTCTAGGTAAGTTAGCTCTATACCGGATTAATAATTGGAGGCTTCCCACAGCAGCAAGATCGGCAAGGGCACGGGTGCTCCTGCTTGCCGTCAATTGGCTTTCCATCTTTTAGACCGGACTTGATTCCGGCAGATGGCGCGCAAGGCGCTGCGGCAGGGCACGGCACACACCTGTCAATTATAAGATGTAAGTCAAATTTATTGGACTGTTTCTTTCGTTATTTTCCCTTCGTATTTTTTATCAGTATCTTTGCTCAGATCATTTTAAGGAGGGGGACGTTTGATGATGATGACTGTAGACTGGAAAGCGGATTTGTCGATAGAGTATCACAGTGTTAATACAAACAATGCAATTAACGACATGAGGACGGCGACGGGCTCACCTCCTGTCACGTTGTCCCGAAAACATTTTCGGTGGAAGGTGGGTCGAAGGGCCTTAATTGTCTAGACTAGACCTCTGTCTACCCCTGTATTGGGAATTGCGTGAAGACATTTTTTATATTTTTTTATTTTATTTAATTACCTTAACCTTAGGATATGGACGTCACACTAGTATTCTTAGACTTCTGCAACCACTTAACATGCAGGCTAAGTTTATTGGTCACCCCAATTCAATTGACAAGACCTATTCTTGAATTAAAGTTGTTTTTTATTTATTCGCAACGACAATCACTGTTTGTTAGCCATTCAAAGCTTGTGCACTTAATCGAGCTCATCTATAACATGTTTTATCATAAGGGTCAAGATTTCAATAATTCTAAGATCAAGAAATATGACTTACTCAGGCATAATTTCGTCGTTGATACTTAACCAAAAATACTATACAAAAATAAAATAAATCTAAAACCTAAAAGGGCTATGAACTGAAAATAATTTTATAAAAGCATATCTATCTAAAATGATTATTAAAACTGACATTGACAACTTGCTCTTTTGTTATGTAAAAATTGTTAATTTTTTTCTTTTTCTAGTTGGTTTGTCGTTATCATTTAAAATCAATATTTTCTAAAAAGGCTGATTTTGTAAAATATTTATTTTATCATAATAATGCTAAAACCCCTTCTATATGAGGTGGGCAATGCAAAGGAGCCGATTGCAAATACCTGTTCACTTAAATGCATTCAAAGTAGGCTAGGACCAAGGTGGCCATCAAAGTCCAGCAGTGGTGAATTACATATCGTATATCCGCCCTTGTGGGGGCAAGGACAGGTGATGTCGGGTTCGTAATGACTAAAACCCCATGGTGTTTCGCTGCCGCTGGCTACAGGAACCATCGATGCCCACCACGCCCTATGCAGCCCGTCTTCGGCAAAGAAAATTCCCTCCTGGCTAGACGCGCCGGAACACGGACGCGTCTACCGTCTGTACCTACAACCCAGGTGGTAAACTAGACCAATCGAGTCCGCAATCCCCATGGGGCTTAGGAGGGCTATGAACTAGCCAACCGCGGCGGGTCTGGACCTTGAGTCCGCACCGACCACATTTCGGTCGCAGAGGACTGGGACAGCGGCGCCTCGCAATACCGACATTCTTGTCCTAGTTATCACCATGGATTTATAATTTTGATGCGAGGCCCACAAGTCACGATAGCCGAGTGGTTTGGTGGTCGAAATTTCGAGTCAACAGACCCGAGTTCGATCCCTAGGTGGCAGGCTCGTACCAATGGGTTTTTCAAAAAAAACTTATGTACGAATTACATCGTTGGCTTGGACATAAAGACGGCGACGGGCCTACCACCTGTCACGTTGTCCCGAAAATATCTTCGGTGGAAGGTGGGTCGAAGGGACTTAATTTTCTAGACAAGGCCTCTGTCTACCCTAGTAGTGGGAATTGCGTGAAGATATTTATTTATTTATACGAGGCCCAAAAAAAGTCGGATTATCTCTAATAATCTAATAATATAGTAATAATAGTTCTTTGCCTGTCCTGAAACATACCAGTTGTGTGGGTATCATTACTTATATTACTTATCAAAAGGTCTAAGATCATAGACAGATCGAGGACAATTAATCGTTGGTATTGACAGACCGATATGGAGATAATGATTCGATTCATACGTGTTATTATTTGTTTTATCGGTTCTATATCGATACGGTTGGTTTGTTAATAAAATATGAATAACTAGTACACAGTTGTAACCTTTTCTATTATTACTAGCTTCGCACACGGCTCCGCCCGCGTGGTTTGATGATATAAAAGTAGCCTATGTGTTGCCGGGGGAAGGCTTGAGACTACTAAAACACTCCAATAGCCAAGAGAAAAACTAAACTTACTTCTTACTACTTAAAACACAGTCTAATAAATCAAAACAAATCTAAATAATACAATACAATTCAAAATAAATAAATAATAACTTATATATATTGGTGATATATATGAGTTATTATTTATTTATTTTGTCCTTTCACGTTGTCCCGAAAATATCTTCGGTGGAAGGTGGGTCCAAGGGAATTAATTGTCTAGACAAGACCTCTGTCTACCCCTGTATTGGGAATTGCGTGAAGATATTTATTTATTTATACGAGGCCCAAAAAGTCGGATTATCTCTAATAATCTAATAATATAGTAATAATAGTTCTTTGCCTGTCCTGAAACATACCAGTTGTGTGGGTATCATTACTTATATTACTTATCAAAGGTCTAAGATCATAGACAGATCGAGGACAATTAATCGTTGGTATTGACAGACCGATATGGAGATAATGATTCGATTCATACGTGTTATTATTTGTTTTATCGGTTCTATATCGATACGGTTGGTTTGTTAATAAAATATGAATAACTAGTACACAGTTGTAACCTTTTCTATTATTACTAGCTTCGCACACGGCTCCGCCCGCGTGGTTTGATGATATAAAAGTAGCCTATGTGTTGCCGGGGGAAGGCTTGAGACTACTAAAACACTCCAATAGCCAAGAGAAAAACTAAACTTACTTCTTACTACTTAAAACACAGTCTAATAAATCAAAACAAATCTAAATAATACAATACAATTCAAAATAAATAAATAATAACTTATATATATTGGTGATATATATGAGTTATTATTTATTTATTTTGTCCTTTCACGTTGTCCCGAAAATATCTTCGGTGGAAGGTGGGTCCAAGGGAATTAATTGTCTAGACAAGACCTCTGTCTACCCCTGTATAGGGAATTGCGTGAAGATATTTTTTTTATTTATTTACTCGGCGAAAAGGATGTAACATTTTAGGGCTCTCGAATGGGCAGCCCATTGAGCCGAGAAATAAAGGGTCATATTTGCCTGTAATTACCATTCCTACCGCCAAATATTTATTTATTTATTGCCAATGTACACTATCCTTACAGGAAAACCAGAATGCGATAGCTTAATGCCCATATTATTAAAGTATTTATAATATTATATAATTATATTATAACAAATGTATCTTTGCTAAAAGTCCTATAGCATATGAAGTCACATCATCTCAACATCTTTGTGAGATCACTCAGAGTTCAAGAAAACAGATCAAGCTCTTCGGCTATGAGGTTACAGCATCAGAAACGTCGGGATTTAAAAATAGTTTGTAAAAACTAATTAAATACGCGATACAATCCGAAAATCGTTTTATTTTAAATGTGTAGTATTCGCGTAAATACAAGAAATCATTACTGTATTTAGTTTCATGTGGAGCTCAGATGACTGCGTTACATTCTAGTTGGCTCCTACATTGTACAGTGCGACTACGGTTCTAATATTTGTAAAACTTCGAAAGTACGATAGCCGAGTTGTTGGGTGGTCGGAATTTCGAGTCGAGAGACCCGAGTTCGATTCCCAGGTGGCAGTACCAATGAGTTTTTCAAAAACTTATGTACGAATTTCATCGTTGGCTTGGACATAAAGACGGCGACAGGCTCACCACCTGTCACGTTGTCCCGAAAATATCTTCGGTGGAAGGTGGGTCAAAGGGACTTAATTGTCTAGACTTCTGTCTCTGACCTCTGTCTACCCCTGTATTGGGAATTGCGTGAAGATATTTATTTATTTATTCGAACGAAACACAAATCCTAAGTTTCTATAAACTTTTTTACATCATTTTATGATATGATCACGAAACATTAAATTAGTGTTAAAAATAACCCCCAAGTCTCTAACCTCTGTAACTCTTGACATCGGCTTCCCGTCTATCTCATAGTGGTAATGGACGGGTGCACGGGATCGGGAGAAAGAGATTACAGCGCACTTTAATGTATTAAACTGCAGGAGGTTGTCCTTGCTCCATTCCACCACTCTGTCGATGTCTCTCTGTAGCTTCACACAGTCGGCCTCTTCACCCACTGCTAAAGAGAGCTTAAGGTCCGCAAATAGCGTCCTGTACCATATTCGGTAAATCGTTATCATCAAAATGAACTGTAAAGGCCTCAGGTTGCTGCCCTGGCTTACGCCGGTCGTTGTCAAATATGGGTCAGATTTAAACCCTTTATAATCTACATATTGGTACCTACCTCTCATATAACTTGCAAAAAATTGCAGTAAATGTGGAGTTAACCTAACTGCTGCCAATTTTTAAGCAATACATCAATGTTTACTATGTAGCAAATAGCAGTAAATTAGTAAATAGCAGTATTACAACTGCTATGCACCGGTTTGAAGGGTATAGAGAAGCAGTGTCATCACGGACTGTGAGGCATTCTATCTAAGTCCTCAAAGGTGACAACAAATCTTTAACCTTCTTTGGTTGAGTGGTCTACTGGTACTATCGGCTTCAGTTACCATACATACATTAGACAGAATTTCATCCTTCTCCAATATAAAAATCTAAGCAAAGAATTCTAAAATATATACGCGAGTCCATAAAATAGCTCTATAAAAGTCACGATAACCAAGTGGTTGGGTGGTCAGAATTTCGAGTCAAGAGACCCGACTTCGATCCCCAGGTGGCAGGCTCGTACCAATGGGTTTTTCAAAAACTTATGTACGAATTACATCGTTGGATTGGACATTAAGACGGTGACGGGCTCACCACCTGTCACGTTGTCCTGAAAATATCTTCGCTGGAAAGTGGGTCGAAGGGACTTAATTGTCTAGACTAGACCCGTGTCTACCCTTGTATTGGAAATGGTGTGAAGATATTTTATCATAAAATAGCTTATTCTAAATTCTTTGTATGAGTTGTTGTGGAGCAAAGCTGCATTTCTGGTCATAAATTTTAAACTAATCAGTCTCGTTTATGATCAAACGTTATTAAAAACAAGGACAACTGCTCTGACCGTGAACAGAGTGGTTTGTCGCGGTAACATTTAGCTATGTCAGTGTTTGCATAGAGTATGTAATTACTACGCAATAGAGTTGCTTTTAGTAGTATAGGATAAAGTAGTATAACTACTTGTACTATTATTTCATAGTGTGAATTATGTAGTATCATCATGCCACTATACTACGCTAAAATACCATAATTTAATCTTCGGGTCGATCGCTTAGGCGAGTCCTTTTACTTTTTTAATATTGACTCTACATTATCGTTAATTTCTGTATGTACGACAATGCGGGCGGGATGTCTCAAGTGATGTTTTATTAAAATACATGATATCGTTGAAGCATTTGTTATGGAAGTTAATGGAATATAAGTGGAAATGAATACTTAGGTAATGTATTAACCCGTCACACAAGTAAATCCATATGTTATAAAAAATACCTTCACGCTATTCCTAATACAGCGTAGACAGAGGTCTAGTCTAGACAATAAGTCCCTTTGACCCACCTTCTACTGAAGATATTTTCGGGATAACGTGACAAGTGGTGAGCCCGTCGCCGTCTTTTTAAAAGCCAACGATATAATTCTTACATAAGTTTTTGAAAAACCCGAGTTCGATCCCTAGGTGGCAGACTCGTACTCGTACTCATTGGTACGAGTCTGCCACCTAGGGATCGAACTCGGGTCAGACTCAATTGCATCCCTATGAGGTACACACGTACCTCTTATATTGCAAGTATTCTATAATAGATTATATCTGTATAAAATGCCAAAAAAATTAATTCTATCATGTCAAATGATAGTCTGTGACTTATGAATTTTTTATTTACTCCATGCAGGTTAGATTACATTAGACGGGCTGATTTCCGCATCTCCACGTCCGAGCGCGTATTTTGCGTAGAATTCCACGCAGGTTGTACATAATACATACTTACATAACACCCTAACTGCAGGACATAGACCTCTACCATAGAGGTGGGTTGATGATTGGTTTTGAAGATGCCACAATTGCCAGGCAGATTGGCAATCGCAGTGCACTTCTTACCTTTGATGCTGCTGCCCATCATCGGTGTATAAATAATTCTAAGGCAGTTTTAGAGGTGGTTATCCCGCTATCTGGCAGTAGCCAAAAAGATGTTGTTTCCCTTAGTTACCTCTGTCATCCACCCACTCGACGACAGAGGGTGGTATGTACACGGCCAATATACGAGTATAGTTAAGGGTGAAAATATTAGATAGTAAAACATGGAGATCTACTTTATGAGTTTCAATTATTATTCGGGCAGAGTTACATTCTTGTCACAATTAAATATAACAGAGGGTAGTTCGGACATTAGCTGCAGCAAACGTATTTTTGTTTACAATTTATGTTTAATATAAAAAAAGTGTTCTTTACGTATTTTAAAGTATTTGTTTACTGTCAATATAGTTGGGACTAGTGCATACAGTGTTATTAACAATCAATACTTAGTGTAAATTGTTTTAAACAAGAAATTGTGTTCACACAAATTAGCTGCGTTGCATTACGCAATAGTAGTTGTCGGACTTAAGTTAACTGTTATCGTTAAATTTATAGACTTTGTTTACTGAAATCTGCAAAAAATTATACATATGAAATTATTGTAAGTGTATATGCAGTGCGAACTATCGATAACGGGTTAGTCATGGCAATCAAGTGCAACAGTTGTGCGAAGTTTTTATCACCAGTAGACGGTGCAAAGTGTAGTAAATGTATGTCACTGTATCATCGACAATGTGCCCTCTTAAGTCCAAAAGCACGAATCCCTGCCAAGTGGCTTTGTCACAGCTGTAAGCCAAAGCCATTATCCATTGTAAAAAATGCCACCCCAGAATCCGGCAGCTCATCTAACTCAGATTTCCATGATGCGATAATTCATAGCACCCTTGCTACTAATACTGCTCAGACCTTGGTTCACGAAATTAAACTTTTACGTATACAATTGGAAAATGTGTGTACAGAGATAGCTGGCTTTAAGCAAGAAGTAACAAAAATGAATTCTACTTTTGAAGAATTTAGTAAGAGGTTGAGCAGCATGGAAGGAAGGGTAGAAACGTTGGAACAAAATACCTCTAAAGTACAATCCGCATATCCAATCAGTAGTATAGATACCGCAATTGTACAACTACAAACCAAAATAAATGATAGTGAGCAAAAGTCCTACTGCAATGATATAGTTATATCGGGAATCCCAGAGGAGAGAGACGAAAATCCAATTAATTTAGTCACATCCATAGCGAAAAAGCTAGATGTTCACCTAGAGGAACGCGATATTATATGCGCCGATCGACTGAGAAGGCGACAAAGACTGGGTGTAAGCGTAGGGCATGCTAACAGTGAGCTGCGGACGGGTCTTATCGTCGTAAAACTTTCCCGTCACGCTCCTCGGGATCACCTGCTGCGTGCAGCGCGTAAACGTCGAGACGTCGATACGTCTGGAATAGGTTTGATTTCGTCTACTAGGTGGTTTTTTATAAATGAACGTCTCACGCATGCAAACCATAAGCTTTATCATAAAGCGCGAGATCAAGGAATACAAAAAGGTTGGCAATTCGTATGGACTCATAACGGACGTATATTCGCCAGGAGAGAAACCGGCTCTGCAGCTTGTCTTATTAGAAATGAGGGTGACGTAATAAAATTTTTTGGCGACAATTAATTTGCTCATACTGTTTACTAATTTATCATCCATTCTTTTGTGTTCTTTTATTTTTTTTTATTATTATTTGTGACAAAATATATTTTTATAGAAGCTGTATTAGTTTCGAAGGAAGTAATTGCCAATAGAGGATAGATCTGATATTTTATTTCATGTGATTAAACTGCGTAGTATAGTAATAATGATTATAGCAAGTAGAAAAAACCTATGTACTTATATAAGATTTTTTTTTAATTGAAATTTATTCCAAGAATGCTTTTTAAAGAAGTGTGAATATTTATTGGTTGTTATATTTTTTTAATGTATAATCGTGTACTTCATGCTGAAATTAGTGTCCGACACTCCAAGGACTCACTGAATATCAGTGCTGTATTTGCAGCTAATGCTGAGTGAGGGCCTTTTTGTGTATATGCTGCAGTATAAAATGTACGGCTTGTCAAAATTAAAATTTTTACTTTTTATTTATGAAATAACCTGTGTAATGTAGTGTTTAAGTAAGTTGAACTGTTTTTTTTTTTAAAATGCTGTTGTTTATGCGCAAATAAAGTTATTCTATTCTATTCTATATAGTGTAATATATACATATATTGTAATGATCACATCTCAACAGAGTTTTATGAAATTCTATGATACGTGATTCGGGATAACGTGACAGGTGGTGAGCCCGTCGCCGTCTTTATGTCCAAGCCAACGATATAATTCGTACATAAGTTTTTGAAAAACCCATTGCTACCTGGGAAGCCTGGGAGCCTGCCACCTGGGAATTGAACTCGAGTCTCTTGACTCGTAATGCCGACCACCCAACCACACGGCTATCGTCACTCAACAATCAACTGACAAATTATAATAATCATCACAACAACCCTTAATCACGTCTTGAAATAATCTATGCCTGTAGTTATTTATACACTGTGTGAGAACCACTACCACTATATTAAATTTCGCGAAAGAAAACCTAGAGCGCTAGCGAAGTCTTTTTTTTTTTTTAGAAAAGGGAGGCAAAAGAGCAGGTGGTTCCGGTTACCTGCACTCACCAGACGAAACGCGGAAGTTTCTTAGACTTCTACTTCACGCTGGTATTCTGTGAGGTCGTGGTACTTCCCCGGTCGCGCCGGCCCATTCATGCAACAACAAAAGTTGAAGCGTGGCTCTACCACTGTTAAAATTATCATCAAATTATCGATGCCTTGTATTATACGCTTGCATAGTAACTGGTTTGCGCATGCGCGATCAGCTGCCCAGACGCAGGCGTCGTCAGTCGGTTGTCAACATCTAACCACGGCGAATGCTCGCTCGGCCCGGTACGCTAATACGCGCAACTTGTTTATTGTTTTTCATAGTTTTAGTACACAATTTCCTGTTTTCTGTTATCACTTTCGCTTCGCTTGTCTTCTGTAACTGTATATTCTTGAGAGTTAGTGTTGTATACTTTGTGAATGTCTGTTACTGTGTTTTATTGGAAACCCGGTAGAGTATATATTAAATTATTATAACTGTTTATTCATTCACGTAACAGAATCATTAGGTCACATAACTTTTTATCCAGAGATCTTCTCATAGAAATCTACGCAAATAAGATAGCTGTGTTTAAAAGTCTCATCTTAGTTCATTTTATATGTAATGTATAATTCTAATTTCAAACACTTTTTGTCTTGTTTACGTAAGTATGGTTTTGCTATGTATTACATATAAAATCATGTTTAAGGTTTAAGTAACTTTTAAGCTTTTATTTTTGTAATATATTAATTCTTTTTTAGGACTTTTTAAAATAATAATTGCTATTAAAATATAATTTCATACGCGACTACTATTTTGCACGCCGCACTATAAGTACAGTAACATTTAATTCTAATAATATTACATAAGTGTTAAATATTTTTTTACGATTGCATAAATGTTGTGTTAACTATGTTGGTGATCAAATAAACAAATAAATTGGATATTTAAACATTTTCTATTCAATATAAATTAATTAAAGTAATAACAAATATAATTCTCTAAAATTAGGAATTAATAAGTCTCTAAAATATAAGTTATTGTCTCTAAATAACAAATAACAAATCTAATAACTCACAACATACTTCATATATTATTGGCTACAGGCTGAGCGCGGTATTAATTAATTTCGGCATGTGTAATATATGTTGAGTTTTGTTTACGTAGATTATCTGTGAAATTACACGCATGTTATTGACGCAAAAATGTGTTATTAACATATTTCAATCTAAACATTTTCGTACAACGAACATCTAACCTTCGAATCGTCATGTTATTATAAAATACAATTTTATGATTATATTATAACTTAATAGGGCCGTAGTGGTAACGGCCCTTTCTTCCCGTAGGTGTCGTAAGAGGCGGCTAAGGGCCTTAACAATGCCAATGGATAAAGACAGGTGGCCATATGGATGGTATAAGAATCTCTAAAAATACGAGACTGAATTAAGTAGACCGATGACAGGCAACAGCGTCTAAGGTGCGTGGTATCTGATACTGTGATCGCCAATTCGCCTGTCAAGATGGCGATTATGATGGCGTGCTATATATAATCCTATTTACTGGCGAGGCCTGTACCCAGCATTGGAGTTTAATAGGTCGTTATGTATGTAAGTATGTATGAGACTATACCAGACATACACGTATAAATATACATTGTATTTTGGAAACAACTTTGTTTGTACTAATGTTTTGTATTTAAACAGTGTTTTATACTCAAGTTTGTCTAGATTTACACTGACTGAACATTTTCAGGTGTCACAATCCATACAAACTACTTTTATTCCTATGAGATTCATCATTTTCTTCCCAACCATTTCTGCAATTGTTTACTTCCTACCTATTTGTTACCCCCCTACAAGCAGGTAGGGATAGTCTTGAGCTTTTGACTTTCCCTTCTTCGAGTAGTTTGCTCACATGGGCTTCAAGAGAAATATCACCAATTGTATATTTTTTTTTGTTCACGTAACTTCCCAATACATTACCCCAATATTAACCCATTAAGCAGAGGTCTAGATAATTAAGTCCCCTCGAACCATTTTTCTCTGAAGCTTATTTAGGGCAACATGATATTCTGTGAGCCTATCGCCGTACCAAGGTAAGGCCGCCCAAGGTACCGGTACATATACAATTTTTATTTAAAAATAGGTTGTCTAAATGGCTCTTAGATTACTGCTTTTACAGTGTTAATGATTATTTAAATATCAAATTGACGTTTAATTAACTAATTGTGATTTGACTTAACTAATTGAATTTAATATTTATATTTTAATTTAAATTTATTTGTAACATTATATAAATTGTAGATTATTTATTGAACTATTATATAAATCTGTTTTAAAATTTAAGACTTATGGAATAGAATTATGGAAAGATTCTTTTTTAGATTGATTGGAAATAAACATTTTAATATAAATTTAATTATGATTGCACGCCGTACGCGGCAGTACATGTTGCCCATTAAATATTGTATCACCATACCACTACCATGTATCTGCAATAAATAAATTTGAATTTGAATTTGAATTTGAATTTAAAGCTGCAAATCATGCCTGACGTTTTGTTATTAAATTAAAGCGAAATTTAAAAAATCAACTGGAGTAAAATTGAAGTGAAGCTAAATTCCAGCATGATTTGCATACCTTACCATATATTTGCATGGATAAATACATCCGTATATAAACATAAAAAAGTCACGATAGCATAGCATAGTGGTCGAAATTCGGGTCAAGAGACCCGAGCTTCACCCTCAAGACTCGTGGCTCGTTCAATGGGTTTTTTTCCAAAAATTATGTACCATTTATATCATTGGCTTAGACATAAAGACGGCGATGGGCTAACCACCAGTCATGTTATCCCAAAAAATATCATCGGTGGAAGGTGCGTCGAAAGGACTTAATTGTCTAGCCCTATCTACACCATTATTGGGAATGCCGTTAAGATAATAGTATAAATGAATACGTAAAGAAGAAACAATATAGTAAACGTTTCAACTAAATCTAAGTAATTTAAACTTCCCTCTTGTTTAATAAGAGCACTCTCGTTACGGTTATTCGCTTCAGCGACATTTGTCTCGGCACAAATAATTGTTCTCTTCTATGATAAGTCCCTAGAGTCCGCATCTAACGCTATACCTTTTGATTAAACTTGTATAGCTGTCACGGGGAACATATTTTAGACCTCAAACTCATAAACCGAAGACATCTTCACATTCAATTTTCAGACAAATAAAAATAATATAAAACTACACGCAATTCCCAATACAGGGGTAGACAGAGGTCTAGTCTAGATAATTAAGTCCCTTTGACCCACCTTCCACCGAAGATATTTTCGGGACAACGTGGCCGGTGGTGAGCCCGTCGCCGTCTTTATGTCCAAGCCCACGATATAGTTTGTATATAAATTCATTTTGGAAAACTCATTGGTACGAACCTGCCTCTTGACATGAAATTCCGACCACCCAACCACTCGGTTATCGTGACTTAAAAATAATATTCTTATATAATATATTAAATATTATTATGAATTTAATATTTTTCTTTATTTTTCATCATTTCCCTATACTTGGGTTGTCAAAGGTGTGGAAAATTTTGTCATTTCGAACGATATTTTACTGGTGCTTGTTTTATTTTAAACCTTCTTCGTTTGAGTGGTTTACAGGTGCTATGGGGTTCACCAGTCACCGTGAATGCATTAGTTAGTATTTCACATAAATAAATCTAAACAACGATTTATAAAATATCTAAGGGTCCGTAAGTAGCTCATTAATTCCTTCGCAAGAGTTGTCGCGGAACAAAACTACATTTGTGCTTATAATTTCGAACTAATCAGTCTCGTTTATGTGCAAACGTTATTAAAACGCAAGGACAGCCGGTCCGACCGTGAACAGAGTGGTCAGTTACGATAACATCTAGCTATCTCAGTGATAGATTAGACGCAGCTCGTTGCGTTTGGCTTCACACCACCATTAACTGTCCTTTGTTATAGTAGTGTTTTGTTTTATTAAAATTTATTATATCGTTAAAGTGTTTGTTACGGAAGCTAATGGAATATTAGTGGTAATTGATACTTAGGTAATGTATTAACCTGATACATTAATAAATGTCAGTATTATAAAAACAAAATACACTCTTATTTTTCTTTTGTAAACGGCTCAAAGAATTCTTAATAAAAGTTAAGCGATATTATAACTACGTCCTTCGTTAAGCCCTTTCGACCGAATTTCCACCGAAAACATTTTTTGGGATAACGTGACAAGTGGTGAGCCTGTCGCCGTCTTTATAAACGATATTGTATGGTGTGTATATATTTTATGCCCCATGGAAAACGCATACTTTATTTATAAATATATAAATTTATTTATACGAAGTCGCTTGTTCAGGTATATTCCATCGGTAATAGGCAAACATTTATTTATGTCTTATTTTTATCATTTCAATCATAGCAATCAGAATATGAATCAGGAGATTCCGATTGGATCCCTATAAGGAACCCTCGAACCAATGAGTTTATTCCAGATTTACAAATCTACAACTAGATTCCAGCCGCGAATTTGCCCGCGTAACATCTAATTTCCGAAGAATCTTTTAATTTCGAAAAGTAAATGGCAGCCTCTATCCTTTTTTGATCTTTCAATACTACAAATCAAAATCAAATAAGCAAAAACATACTCTGGATGTCTCCCACAGGAACCGTCCATTTCTTTCAGTAAAAAAGGGTCCTATGTGTTAATCCAGACACATGCATTGCAGCTTAGTTGGAGTGTTTAACAGGAATGTTATTTAAATATTCTTTAAACGACTACAATGTGGCTAGGCAAATTGACAAAAAATAATAATTAAGTCTGCGATGTCTAATTATGTTTTCAGTGGCCTATACCGATTTTATTTTAGAAATTGATGAACTATAGCAATATTTGCAAATAAAAGTATTTTCCAAAAATTATTATTATTTTAAACATATGGATTTCTCTTAAGAAGACGTATTAGTCTGACGGTGTACGGAAATATAACATGAGTGCTGCAGATGACCGACCGACATAGGAGGGAGAAGAGAATCTCCCCATCCTTTGTATCAGTTATTTACTGCAGGGTAATATTAACTCCATGCAGGTTATGTATAATACTTACAAACATAACGCCCTGTAGAAGTCCACCGCAGGACATAGGCCTCTCCCATAGGAGTGGGTTTGCCATACGCTGCCGCTCGTCATCGGTCTATAAATTTTTATATGACAGTTTGAGTTTTGATTTTCGAGATGATTATCTCGCCATCTGGTGGTATTCAAAGACGCGTTGAAGGCTTTTCCCATAATCGTCTCTTACGGCGTCCACGGTACACACTGAATATTGATAATAAACTTTATATGTTATTGATAACAAGTTGATTATTAAAGCGGTATTACTTAATTTCGGAATGAGTAAGCTATGTTGAGCTTTGTTTACTTAGATTATCTGTGAAATTACATGCATCTGATAAAAAATGTGTTATTAACATATTTTGATCGAAATTATATTCGGTAACGGCGTATGAATATTGCCACTCCCTTTCTTTCCGAGGACGTCGTAAGAGGGGATTAAGGAGAACGGCCTTGAATATCGTTTTAGCAGCCGTTAGATGGCGGGATAACCATCTCTAAAATTACAGACCAAAATAACCAGACCGAAGATGAAAGAAGCAGCGTCTGAGGTGCGTGTGGTCTGGTACTGCGATGACCAATCTGCTCGCAAAGCGTGGCGATTATGGCAAATGGGAGAGGCTTATGTCCTGCAGTGAACTTTATCAGGCATTTATGTATGTATGTATGTATGAGCCTATCGCCGGACTAACGCCACGGTAACAGCACATATATACAATTTTTAAAGCTTGCACATCATGTCTGACTTTTTCTTATTAAAAAAAATATTAAAGAGAAATTTAAAAATCATCTGAAGCTACAATGAAGTGAAGCCAAGAAAGTCCAGCATGATTTGCATGTTTGAAAATATATTTGAATAGATAAATATTTACATACATAAACATAGAAAAGTCACGGAAGCATAGTGATTGGGTGATCGGAATTCGGGTCAAACGACCCTAGTTCGATCCCCAAGGCTCGTGGCTCGCTCAATGGGTTTTCCAAATTTTTGTATGATTTATATCGTTAGCTTTGACATAAATACAGGCTCACATAAGTCCCTAGAGTGCTCATCTAACGCTATTCCTTTTGATTAAACTAGTACAGCTGTTACGGGAAACATATTCCTCTATACGCAATTGTTACATGATAGGATTTCTTTTTGTAATAAATAAATAAATATCTTCACGCAATTCCCGATACAGGGGTAGACAGAGGTCTAGTCTAGACATTTAAGTCCCTTCGACCCACCTTCAGCCGAAGATATTTTCGGAACAACGTGATAGGTGGTGAGTCCGTCGCCGTCTTTATGTCCAAGCCATCGATATATTTGTACATTTTTGTTATATTTTTGATATGTTTTGGAAAAACTGATCGAACTCGGGTTTCTCAACTCGAAATTCCGACCACCCAACCACTCGACTATCGTGAAGCCACAATGAAGTGAAGTTCTGTACTAATTTCAAACAAAAATATAGAAAATTTTTATAGAAAAGTTTTCTACCTCACACTATAAGGTTTATATTCGGGCGGCAAAAATTGAAACATTGCCTGTAACAATGTGTGAATACGCCACTGACGCGTATCCTACATCTCATGGGTCGCATGTATTACATATGTATATATTTGTACTATTAATATATATTATCATATTATGTATAGTTATAAACATAGAATATGGCTTCACTTACTCTTTTGCGCCTTTGGTTGCCAGGCCACAAAATTCTACATTCTACTTCATTTGATCTTATTTTTTTTTGTTATTTGTATTATTTTGTTTTAGCTACAGGACTAATAAAATGGCGGTTTGTGACTGTGATTTTATCTTACCAAATAAAAAAGAATGGGAACCGCATTACGATAACTGCAGTTTGATATGGAGCAAATATTCAAAGGCAGCATGTCCAAAGTAAGTGTGTTTCTCTAACACGTTCACGATTAAAACATTAACAAGTAGTAAGCTAATAGAGGACTTAGCTTAGGTGGTAGTGAAGCTAGCGACTCTGAGGAGAGGAGTGGCTCGACGTGGTCTCGAGGCACTGTGGCAGCACCGCAGGGATTTAGGGGTCATGTTGTTGCTCCCGGGAGAGGGCTATCTTAGCCAAGCGTAAGAGGGACCACGGTTGCGTTCCGAAAGGAGATTCCGTAACCCTTCCTCAACGCTGTTGGTGACCACCGTGGGGTTTTAGTCAGTGGGAGTCCGACATAACCTAGCAGTCTTCAAGGAGGATGGGTATCCATAATGGATATCCCCACGTTAAAAAAAAGTTGGTAGTGAAGCTGAGGGTTCGGAGGCTTTCGGGGCGGTGGGTCGCAGTTTCGAGTCCCGCAAGAGGCAAACATTTGTGTTAGGAATGTGTAAGAACTGCTATGGCATGTTAAATGGCGATAATGAAATTATATTTAATTAATCTGACTCGATAGCGTAGTTGGTGTGACTCTGTTTTAGGGGTTGGGGGTTCGAGTCCCGCTAGAGGCAAATGTTTGCGTGAGAATAAATATCTTCACACAATTCCCAGTACAGGGGTAGACTGAGGTCTAGTCTAGACAATTAAGTCCCTTTGACCCACATCTTCCACCGAAGATATTTTCGGGACAACGTGACAGGTGGTGAGCCCGTCGCCGTCTTTATGTCCAAGCCATCGATATATTTGTACATTTTTGTTATATTTTTGATATGTTTTGGAAAAACTGATCGAACTCGGGTTTCTCAACTCGAAATTCCGACCACCCAACCACTCGACTATCGTGAAGCCACAATGAAGTGAAGTTCTGTACTAATTTCAAACAAAAATATAGAAAATTTTTATAGAAAAGTTTTCTACCTCACACTGTAAGGTTTATATTCGGGCGGCAAAAATTGAAACATTGCCTGTAACAATGTGTGAATACGCCACTGACGCGTATCCTACATCTCATGGGTCGCATGTATTACATATGTATATATTTGTACTATTAATATATATTATCATATTATGTATAGTTATAAACATAGAATATGGCTTCACTTACTCTTTTGCGCCTTTGGTTGCCAGGCCACAAAATTCTACATTCTACTTCATTTGATCTTATTTTTTTTTGTTATTTGTATTATTTTGTTTTAGCTACAGGACTAATAAAATGGCGGTTTGTGACTGTGATTTTATCTTACCAAATAAAAAGAATGGGAACCGCATTACGATAACTGCAGTTTCATATGGACAAATATTCAAAGGCAGCATGTCCAAAGTAAGTGTGTTTCTCTAACACGTTCACGATTAAAACATTAACAAGTAGTAAGCTAATAGAGGACTTAGCTTAGGTGGTAGTGAAGCTAGCGACTCTGAGGAGAGGAGTGGCTCGACGTGGTCTCGAGGCACTGTGGCAGCACCGCAGGGATTTAGGGGTCATGTTGTTGCTCCCGGGAGGGCTATCTTAGCCAAGCGTAAGAGGGACCACGGTTGCGTTCGAAAGGAGATTCCGTAACCCTTCCTCAACGCTGTTGGTGACCACCGTGGGGTTTTAGTCAGTGGGAGTCCGACATAACCTAGCAGTCTTCAAGGAGGATGGGTATCCATAATGGATATCCCCACGTTAAAAAAAAGTTGGTAGTGAAGCTGAGGGTTCGGAGGCTTTCGGGGCGGTGGGTCGCAGTTTCGAGTTTCGCAAGAGGCAAACATTTGTGTTAGGAATGTGTAAGAACTGCTATGGCATGTTAAATGGCGATAATGAAATTATATTTAATTAATCTGACTCGATAGCGTAGTTGGTGTGACTCTGTTTTAGGGGTTGGGGGTTCGAGTCCCGCTAGAGGCAAATGTTTGCGTGAGAATAAATATCTTCACACAATTCCCAGTACAGGGGTAGACTGAGGTCTAGTCTAGACAATTAAGTCCCTTTGACCCACATCTTCCACCGAAGATATTTTCGGGACAACGTGACAGGTGGTGAGCCCGTCGCCGTCTTTATGTCAAAGCCGTTGGCTTTGACTCTAAAGGCATCGATAGGTACACCCGCCTGTTTCGTTCTCCTAATAGGCTTCGCTGAAAGGTGGGTCAAAAGGACTTAATTGTTTAGATCTCTATTTACCTCAGTATTAGGATAATTCGTGATATTTATTTATATATAATTAAATATTTAAATAGGATTAAATACAAATAAAAAAAAACAAATTAGCAAACTTATGTGAAAATGGTCACTGCCAAATGCGAGACTAAAATAAGCCTTTATAAAGTTACAACGAAGGTTATTTGTCCACTGAATCATTGTCCGTCCACTTCACTCGTATTCCAGTGGAGATCGCAAATATTTGAACAATCAACAAGATCCAATATTTGCATGAACAATAAAGATTGATTCATGGGTATCTTTAACAGTCTGCAATCAAGTGATTCCTATTGAAACCTAAATAAATAAATATCTTCCATGTACTTTGTACCGTTGGCTTTGACTCTAAAGGCATCGATAGGTACACCCGCCTGTTTCGTTCTCCTAATAGGCTTCGCTGAAAGGTGGGTCAAAAGGACTTAATTGTTTAGATCTCTATTTACCTCAATATTAGGATAATTCGTGATATTTATTTATATATAATTAAATATTTAAATAGGATTAAATACAAATAAAAAAAACAAATTAGCAAACTTATGTGAAAATGGTCACTGCCAAATGCGAGACTAAAATAAGCCTTTATAAAGTTACAACGAAGGTTATTTGTCCACTGAATCATTGTCCGTCCACTTCACTCGTATTCCGAGTGGAGATCGCAAATATTTGAACAATCAACAAGATCCAATATTTGCATGAACAATAAAGATTGATTCATGGGTATCTTTAACAGTCTGCAATCAAGTGATTCCTATTGAAACCTAAATAAATAAATATCTTCACACAATTCCCAATACAGGGGTAGACTGAGGTCTAGTCTAGACAATTAAGTCCCTTTGACCCACATCTTCCACCGAAGATATTTTCGGGACAACGTGACAGGTGGTGAGCCGTCGCCGTCTTTATGTCCAAGCCATCGATATATTTGTACATTTTGTTATATTTTTGATATGTTTTGGAAAAACTGATCGAACTCGGGTTTCTCAACTCGAAATTCCGACCACCCAACCACTCGACTATCGTGAAGCCACAATGAAGTGAAGTTCTGTACTAATTTCAAACAAAAATATAGAAAATTTTTATAGAAAAGTTTTCTACCTCACACTGTAAGGTTTATATTCGGGCGGCAAAATTGAAACATTGCCTGTAACAATGTGAATACGCCACTGACGCGTATCCTACATCTCATGGGTCGCATGTATTACATATGTATATATTTGTACTATTAATATATATTATCATATTATGTATAGTTATAAACATAGAATATGGCTTCACTTACTCTTTTGCGCCTTTGGTTGCCAGGCCACAAAATTCTACATTCTACTTCATTTGATCTTATTTTTTGTTATTTGTATTATTTTGTTTTAGCTACAGGACTAATAAAATGGCGGTTTGTGACTGTGATTTTATCTTACCAAATAAAAGAATGGGAACCGCATTACGATAACTGCAGTTTCATATAGACAAATATTCAAAGGCAGCATGTCCAAAGTAAGTGTGTTTCTCTAACACGTTCACGATTAAAACATTAACAAGTAGTAAGCTAATAGAGGACTTAGCTTAGGTGGTAGTGAAGCTAGCGACTCTGAGGAGAGGAGTGGCTCGACGTGGTCTCGAGGCACTGTGGCAGCACCACTGAGATTTAGGGGTCATGTTGTTGCTCCCGGGAGGGCTATCTTAGCCAAGCGTAAGAGGGACCACGGTTGCGTTCGAAAGGAGATTCCGTAACCCTTCCTCAACGCTGTTGGTGACCACCGTGGGGTTTTAGTCAGTGGGGTCCGACATAACCTAGCAGTCTTCAAGGAGGATGGGTATCCATAATGGATATCCCACGTTAAAAAGTTGGTAGTGAAGCTGAGGGTTCGGAGGCTTTCAGGGGCGGTGGGTCGCAGTTTCGAGTCCCGCAAGAGGCAAACATTTGTGTTAGGAATGTGTAAGAACTGCTATGGCATGTTAAATGGCGATAATGAAATTATATTTAATTAATCTGACTCGATAGCGTAGTTGGTGTGACTCTGTTTTAGGGGTTGGGGGTTCGAGTCCCGCTAGAGGCAAATGTTTGCGTGAGAATAAATATCTTCACACAATTCCCAGTACAGGGGTAGACTGAGGTCTAGTCTAGACAATTAAGTCCCTTTGACCCACATCTTCCACCGAAGATATTTTCGGGACAACGTGACAGGTGGTGAGCCGTCGCCGTCTTTATGTCAAAGCCAACGATATAATTCGTACATAAATTTTTGAAAAACCCATTGGTACGAGCCTGCCACCTGGGGATCGAACTCGGGCCTCTTCACTCGAAATTCCGACCACCCAACTGAGTAGTTGGGTGGTCGGAATTTCGAGTCAAGAGGCCCGAGTTGGTTCTATACCCGAGTGGCTATAGTGACTTTTAGGCTTTTTAGGCTGTTATCGTAATAGCCTAAAAAGCCTAAATCTTAATCATATTTAAAATGATTACTAATTGATGTAAATATACTTCCATGTACTTTGTACCGTTGGCTTTGACTCTAAAGGCATCGATAGGTACACCCGCCTGTTTCGTTCTCCTAATAGGCTTCGCTGAAAGGTGGGTCAAAAGGACTTAATTGTTTAGATCTCTATTTACCTCAGTATTAGGATAATTCATGATATTTATTTATATATAATTAAATATTTAAATAGGATTAAATACAAATAAAAAAAACAAATTAGCAAACTTATGTGAAAATGGTCACTGCCAAATGCGAGACTAAAATAAGCCTTTATAAAGTTACAACGAAGGTTATTTGTCCACTGAATCATTGTCCGTCCACTTCACTCGTATTCCGAGTGGAGATCGCAAATATTTGAACAATCAACAAGATCCAATATTTGCATGAACAATAAAGATTGATTCATGGGTATCTTTAACAGTCTGCAATCAAGTGATTCCTATTGAAACCTAAATAAATAAATATCTTCACACAATTCCCAATACAGGGGTAGACTGAGGTCTAGTCTAGACAATTAAGTCCCTTTGACCCACATCTTCCACCGAAGATATTTTCAGGACAACGTGACAGGTGGTGAGCCCGTCGCCGTCTTTATGTCAAAGCCGTTGGCTTTGACTCTAAAGGCATCGATAGGTACACCCGCCTGTTTCGTTCTCCTAATAGGCTTCGCTGAAAGGTGGGTCAAAAGGACTTAATTGTTTAGATCTCTATTTACCTCAATATTAGGATAATTCGTGATATTTATTTATATATAATTAAATATTTAAATAGGATTAAATACAAATAAAAAAACAAATTAGCAAACTTATGTGAAAATGGTCACTGCCAAATGCGAGACTAAAATAAGCCTTTATAAAGTTACAACGAAGGTTATTTGTCCACTGAATCATTGTCCGTCCACTTCACTCGTATTCCGAGTGGAGATCGCAAATATTTGAACAATCAACAAGATCCAATATTTGCATGAACAATAAAGATTGATTCATGGGTATCTTTAACAGTCTGCAATCAAGTGATTCCTATTGAAACCTAAATAAATAAATATCTTCACACAATTCCCAATACAGGGGTAGACTGAGGTCTAGTCTAGACAATTAAGTCCCTTTGACCCACATCTTCCACCGAAGATATTTTCAGGACAACGTGACAGGTGGTGAGCCCGTCGCCGTCTTTATGTCAAAGCCGTTGGCTTTGACTCTAAAGGCATCGATAGGTACACCCGCCTGTTTCGTTCTCCTAATAGGCTTCGCTGAAAGGTGGGTCAAAAGGACTTAATTGTTTAGATCTCTATTTACCTCAATATTAGGATAATTCGTGATATTTATTTACTTTAGGAATGAAGATGGTTCCCTAAGCCTAGTGAATGAAAATCTTTCAAAATTAGACCGAGATATAATATATCATCTTGGCTTCGATACATCGAACTACGATTTGAATGCCATGTTCGGAGATGTCAAAGTAAGTGTACGGATATATTATCGACAGCAAAGTATGATTAAAAAAGTTACGTCCCTAATGTATAAGTAGTGGTCAGCGGTTTAGCCAATTTAGTCCATTGAATCCACATTTCACCGGTGCTTATTTCTAGACAACGTGATAGGTGTAGAGCCTGTCCTCGTCTTTATGCCGACGCCCACGATATAATTCTCATAAATTAAAAAAAACCCATTGGTACGAGCCTGCCACTTGGGGATCGATCTCGGGTCTCTTGACTCGAATCCGACCACCCAACCACTCGGCTATCGTGACTTGTACATGACATATTCAAATGGTCTTGGTACTTTGTTTATCGAAATATCAAAACTAAGTTAAAGTCAAGTCAATATTCAACTCATCGTGTATTAAGTACTGCCGATAGTAATAAAATTTTTAATATATATTTATTTTTCAGTTTGTCTGTATGGGTGGCACGAAACTAAGGATGAAGCAGTTCGCCAAGCACATGGCAGATGTCTTGCAAATTAAGAATTTCCAATTGACGAATCTGACGAAGCATTCTCACAGATACGCTATGTACAAAGTTGGTCCAGTACTTTCAGTAAACGTAAGTGAAATGGGACATTCTGATATTGTTTTTCTTATATTTTCAAGCAATTTTCAAATAAGTCCATATATTTTCAAATATTTACAAATCCAATTGTTCGTGTATAAAGCATTTTTCCTCCACGGTTATAAAAAGATGTTCATGTGAATATTAATCTAAGTAAATAAATATGTATATTGCTTGAACACTTAGACGGCGGATTGACTCATCACTTGGCACGTTGTCCCAAGCCAACGGTATTGGTATTTGGAAATAAATAAATATCTTCACGCAATTCCCAATACGGGGCTAGACAGCGGTCTAGTCTGGACAATTCAGTCCCTGCGACTCACCTTCCACCGAAGATAAATTCAGGACAACATGACAGGTGGTGAGCCCGTCGCCGTCTTATAGTCCAAGCCCACAACGTAATTCGTACATATGCTCCAAATTCCGCCAATCCAACCACGCGGCTATCGTGACTTGTACATGACATATTCAAATGGTCTTGGTACTTTGTTTATCGAAATATCAAAACTAAGTTAAAGTCAAGTCAATATTCAACTCATCGTGTATTAAGTACTGCCGATAGTAATAAAATTTTTAATATATATTTATTTTTCAGTTTGTCTGTATGGGTGGCACGAAACTAAGGATGAAGCAGTTCGCCAAGCACATGGCAGATGTCTTGCAAATTAAAATTTCAATTGACGAATCTGACGAAGCATTCTCACAGATACGCTATGTACAAAGTTGGTCCAGTACTTTCAGTAAACGTAAGTGAAATGGGACATTCTGATATTGTTTTTCTTATATTTTCAAGCAATTTTCAAATAAGTCCATATATTTTCAAATATTTACAAATCCAATTGTTCGTGTATAAAGCATTTTTCCTCCACGGTTATAAAAAGATGTTCATGTGAATATTAATCTAAGTAAATAAATATGTATATTGCTTGAACACTTAGACGGCGGATTGACTCATCACTTGGCACGTTGTCCCAAGCCAACGGTATTGGTATTTGGAAATAAAATAAATACATACATAGATAGGGACAACATTACAAACAATGTTTTGATTCCAAAAAAAGTAGCTAAAGCACTTGTGTAATGGAATCAGGTTAAAAACAACGAAAGTACCACAAAACTGAAATCTGAGTTAATGTAGAGAAAGTGATTTTCTATTTCTGTCACGTTGTCCCGAAAACACCTTCGGTGGAAGGTGGGTCGAAGGGATTTAATTGTCTAGACTAGACCTCTGTCTACCCCTGTTTTGGGAATTGCGTAAAGATATTTATTTAATTATTTATTTTACTTAAAAGCTGCACTTTAAAACCCGGTGTGTACGCTTTCGCCCACGGAGGTCATCGATATATAAATGATATTTATGAATTCAATTCATAAAAATGAGCCCAAGGTCTAGGATTTAGGTCAAGGATTTACTAGAAGCCCATGTGGTGTGCTTCAATTAACTTCCTTAACCCACGTCATTAAATATGTTTGTTTTTTAATTTAAAAAATACATGCAACGCCAAATAACATTTGGGATAAGAGGAATGTATGTGATGTTGTCCCTATCTATGTATGTATGTATGTATTTATTTATTTATTATTCATATATTACATATCACTTCACTAGTGTCTGATGATGAAACTAAAACCAGTTTTATATTTTTCCTTAAACTAAAAAGGTATAATCAGTTATGTTTTCTTTTTTTTCCTATTTATTTACTTTAGGAATGAAGATGGTTCCCTAAGCCTAGTGAATGAAAATCTTTCAAAATTAGACCGAGATATAATATATCATCTTGGCTTCGATACATCGAACTACGATTTGAATGCCATGTTCGGAGATGTCAAAGTAAGTGTACGGATATATTATCAAATATTTACAAATCCAATTGTTCGTGTATAAAGCATTTTCCTCCACGGTTATAAAAAGGATGTTCATGTGAATATTAATCTAAGTAAATAAATATGTATATTGCTTGAACACTTAGACGGCGGATTGACTCATCACTTGGCACGTTGTCCCAAGCCAACGGTATTGGTATTTGGAAATAAAATAAATATCTTCACGCAATTCCCAATACGGGGCTAGACAGCGGTCTAGTCTGGACAATTCAGTCCCTGCGACTCACCTTCCACCGAAGATAAATTCGGGACAACATGACAGGTGGTGAGCCCGTCGCCGTCTTATAGTCCAAGCCCACAACGTAATTCGTACATATGCTCCAAATTCCGCCAATCCAACCACGCGGCTATCGTGACTTGTACATGACATATTCAAATGGTCTTGGTACTTTGTTTATCGAAATATCAAAACTAAGTTAAAGTCAAGTCAATATTCAACTCATCGTGTATTAAGTACTGCCGATAGTAATAAAATTTTTAATATATATTTATTTTTCAGTTTGTCTGTATGGGTGGCACGAAACTAAGGATGAAGCAGTTCGCCAAGCACATGGCAGATGTCTTGCAAATTAAGAATTTCCAATTGACGAATCTGACGAAGCATTCTCACAGATACGCTATGTACAAAGTTGGTCCAGTACTTTCAGTAAACGTAAGTGAAATGGGACATTCTGATATTGTTTTTCTTATATTTTCAAGCAATTTTCAAATAAGTCCATATATTTTCAAATATTTACAAATCCAATTGTTCGTGTATAAAGCATTTTCCTCCACGGTTATAAAAAGGATGTTCATGTGAATATTAATCTAAGTAAATAAATATGTATATTGCTTGAACACTTAGACGGCGGATTGACTCATCACTTGGCACGTTGTCCCAAGCCAACGGTATTGGTATTTGGAAATAAAATAAATATCTTCACGCAATTCCCAATACGGGGCTAGACAGCGGTCTAGTCTGGACAATTCAGTCCCTGCGACTCACCTTCCACCGAAGATAAATTCAGGACAACATGACAGGTGTAGAGCCTGTCCTCGTCTTTATGCCGACGCCCACGATATAATTCTCATAAATTAAAAAACCCATTGGTACGAGCCTGCCACTTGGGGATCGATCTCGGGTCTCTTGACTCGAAGTCCGTCATCTATTCATATAAAGTTAAAATATGACGTGGCCAAACTAAAAATAGAGTAATTTGATTGTCATGTTACATTGTTATTGACGACCTTCGTAGACGAGTGGCGCACGTATAGGTTGAGGCACGCCAGTTGTGAGGTCTCGGGTTCGATTCTTGGTCGGGTCAACATAGAAGACACTCTGTATTTTCACGGGTCTATGTGTTTGTGGTACCTTCGTTGTTTCTGATTCCATAATACAAGTGCTTAAGCTGCTTACTTTGGTAGACTTAGAGCAATGTATGTGATGTGTGTGTGTGTTTATTTATTATTATTAAGTATAGCGTAAGAATCTAATCTATATTGAATTTGATTCTTACATAGTTAAATAATTTATAATTTTCGTTTATTATGTATTGATAATTATAATTATTTGAACTTATAATAATCAAATTCAATTATTTTTACTGATGTTTTTAAAACACATTCTATTTTAGCCTGTTTTGGGAAAAATTAGAAAAATACCGGCGATATTCGACAAGCGTTTAATTCAAGAGCTGCAGTCCTTAGTGTCAGATAGTGATGGCTTCAAGACGTTCAATGGAGGAACTATGGCGGCGGATGATTTTTATAGAGGTATAGATTTTTATGCTGGACTTTGTAATCACGATAGCCGAGAGGATAGGTGATCGGAATTCGAGTTAAGAGACATAAATTCGATCGTCAGGCTCGTAACAATGAGTATTTTCAAAACTTGTGTACGATTTATATAATTTGCTTGGACATAAACGGCGACAGACTCACTAGCTGTCTTTGTCCCAAAAATGTCTTTGGTGAAAGGCGGGTTGAAAGGACTTAATTGTCTGAATCTCTGTCAACCCCATGTATTGGGCATTCCCAATACATGGGGTTGACAGAGATTAAGAAATATCCTAACGCCATTGCGTTAGGATATTTTAGTTACATTGTATTCAGTAGCAATGATGATTAAATTATTCTCTTTCTTTTTTTATTTAGGAATTAATTCTACTCCTATAACGCTGTATACATTTCTGTTACTTTTTACGTACCATAAAATATATATGCAGATATACGGTTCCGTCATGATCCGTCCACGGGTACCGCCTGCCTTATCATTACAGCGTGGCGCCACGATACTAATACAATTTTATTTAAATATGCATAGGTCGAGGGTAATTTTAATTGCTTCGGCAATTTTGCAATAATTGCAACAGTTCTTGTAAACTTTGTAACTGACTCTTGTTGGAAGAGCTTGCTCGTCTGCTTGGACATAAAAACGATACTGGCTTACCTGTCACGTTGTCCCAAAATATCTTCGGCGGTAGGTGGGTTGTAAGGACTTAATTGTCTAGACCTTTGTCCACCCTATATTTCGAATGGTGTGATGATATTTATTTACTTATTATGAGTTTCGTCCTGTGAACCACTGCTTTCCCTTTTCTTCTTCGTACACTTACCAAGTTTCTTTCGCCTGTTTCTTCTCCGTTATATTAAAAAAAATGATGACCGATGAATGGAATGAATGTTACTTATATCGATTTGATTTGATTTCTTTCTTAAAAAGGTATCTGAAGCCTATTCAGTTCTGGATTTTCGCGATTATCAGCATCGGTAGGCACTTACTATTATTATGTGAACTGATTTCTCGTTTAATATCTTCCCTTTCCCCTTTCGCATTTGTATAGCATACTATCATATAAACCAGTTCAAGGTTACGTTCTTGAACACATTCGTTGACCCAAATTATTCCTCTTCCTCTGCTTTCTACAAGGCACATGCGTATTACTTATACCATATCCTATTGCCAGCAAATAATAATAAAACATTCGAAGAATCCGAAGTCATCCGTAGTGAAACCATGGTAATCGACATAGATGGAAGAATCAGCTCTTGAAGTGGCAATAGTTTACATAGCTGCTAGAAATTAATACCGTTGAGGGAGAGAGGTTCTCGAGTGGCAACCTTATACAAGGAGAAGCAGTGTAGGATCCCCCATGAGATGGTGCGTGTTCATGGAAGCAGATGGGATAGGGCCCTTATATGTGGCAACCTTTATGCCTATGTTCAGTAGTTTTGATAGCTTGTTATAATGATGAATGCAAATATTTGGTGCATAAACATTAGATATTTTCAAAACTTGTGTACGATTTATATAATTTGCTTGGACATAAACGGCGACAGACTCACTAGCTGTCTTTGTCCCAAAAATGTCTTTGGTGAAAGGCGGGTTGAAAGGACTTAATTGTCTAGACCTTTGTCCACCCTATATTTCGAATGGTGTGATGATATTTATTTACTTATTATGAGTTTCGTCCTGTGAACCACTGCTTTCCCTTTTCTTCTTCGTACACTTACCAAGTTTCTTTCGCCTGTTTCTTCTCCGTTATATTAAAAAAAAAATGATGACCGATGAATGGAATGAATGTTACTTATATCGATTTGATTTGATTTCTTTCTTAAAAAGGTATCTGAAGCCTATTCAGTTCTGGATTTTCGCGATTATCAGCATCGGTAGGCACTTACTATTATTATGTGAACTGATTTCTCGTTTAATATCTTCCCTTTCCCCTTTCGCATTTGTATAGCATACTATCATATAAACCAGTTCAAGGTTACGTTCTTGAACACATTCGTTGACCCAAATTATTCCTCTTCCTCTGCTTTCTACAAGGCACATGCGTATTACTTATACCATATCCTATTGCCAGCAAATAATAATAAAACATTCGAAGAATCCGAAGTCATCCGTAGTGAAACCATGGTAATCGACATAGATGGAAGAATCAGCTCTTGAAGTGGCAATAGTTTACATAGCTGCTAGAAATTAATACCGTTGAGGGAGAGAGGTTCTCGGAGTGGCAACCTTATACAAGGAGAAGCAGTGTAGGATCCCCCATGAGATGGTGCGTGTTCATGGAAGCAGATGGGATAGGGCCCTTATATGTGGCAACCTTTATGCCTATGTTCAGTAGTTTTGATAGCTTGTTATAATGATGAATGCAAATATTTAGTGCATAAACATTAGATATTTTCAAAACTTGTGTACGATTTATATAATTTGCTTGGACATAAACGGCGACAGACTCACTAGCTGTCTTTGTCCCAAAAATGTCTTTGGTGAAAGGCGGGTTGAAAGGACTTAATTGTCTGAATCTCTGTCAACCCCATGTATTGGGCATTCCCAATACATGGGGTTGACAGAGATTAAGAAATATCCTAACGCCATTGCGTTAGGATATTTTAGTTACATTGTATTCAGTAGCAATGATGATTAAATTATTCTCTTTCTTTTTTTATTTAGGAATTAATTCTACTCCTATAACGCTGTATACATTTCTGTTACTTTTTACGTACCATAAAATATATATGCAGATATACGGTTCCGTCATGATCCGTCCACGGGTACCGCCTGCCTTATCATTACAGCGTGGCGCCACGATACTAATACAATTTTATTTAAATATGCATAGGTCGAGGGTAATTTTAATTGCTTCGGCAATTTTGCAATAATTGCAACAGTTCTTGTAAACTTTGTAACTGACTCTTGTTGGAAGAGCTTGCTCGTCTGCTTGGACATAAAAACGATACTGGCTTACCTGTCACGTTGTCCCAAAATATCTTCGGCGGTAGGTGGGTTGTAAGGACTTAATTGTCTAGACCTTTGTCCACCCTATATTTCGAATGGTGTGATGATATTTATTTACTTATTATGAGTTTCGTCCTGTGAACCACTGCTTTCCCTTTTCTTCTTCGTACACTTACCAAGTTTCTTTCGCCTGTTTCTTCTCCGTTATATTAAAAAAAATGATGACCGATGAATGGAATGAATGTTACTTATATCGATTTGATTTGATTTCTTTCTTAAAAAGGTATCTGAAGCCTATTCAGTTCTGGATTTTCGCGATTATCAGCATCGGTAGGCACTTACTATTATTATGTGAACTGATTTCTCGTTTAATATCTTCCCTTTCCCCTTTCGCATTTGTATAGCATACTATCATATAAACCAGTTCAAGGTTACGTTCTTGAACACATTCGTTGACCCAAATTATTCCTCTTCCTCTGCTTTCTACAAGGCACATGCGTATTACTTATACCATATCCTATTGCCAGCAAATAATAATAAAACATTCGAAGAATCCGAAGTCATCCGTAGTGAAACCATGGTAATCGACATAGATGGAAGAATCAGCTCTTGAAGTGGCAATAGTTTACATAGCTGCTAGAAATTAATACCGTTGAGGGAGAGAGGTTCTCGAGTGGCAACCTTATACAAGGAGAAGCAGTGTAGGATCCCCCATGAGATGGTGCGTGTTCATGGAAGCAGATGGGATAGGGCCCTTATATGTGGCAACCTTTATGCCTATGTTCAGTAGTTTTGATAGCTTGTTATAATGATGAATGCAAATATTTAGTGCATAAACATTAGATATTTAGTCACGATACGGCTATCGTGACTAAATATCTAATGTTGACTAAATATCTAATGTGGTAGGGTGATTGAAATTTCGAGTCGAGAGCCCGAGTTCGATCCCCAGGTGGCAGGCTCGTACCAATGGGTTTTTTCAAAATCTTATGTACGAATTATATTCTTGACTTGGACATTGAGACGTCGACGGGCTCACCACCTGTCACGTTGCTCCAAAAATATCTCCGGTGAGAAGTGGGTCGAAACGACTTAATTGTCTAATACTAGACAACTAGGGAATGGCATCATGATATGTTATAGCGTATAAACGTCTCACTTAAGCGATTGTCAACTCTTGCTCTAATTAATATTTCACTATATTCTTTCGGTGACTTCGTTCAATCTCAACACTCACGGGATCGTTTCTTCTGGGAAGTAGAAGCCAGCTTGTATCCATCCACGAGGACCTAAAACAACAAATTAAAAACCGTTAAGAAAAATAATTCCACTCATTCCGTAGACAGCGACGTTAGGATACGTAAGTATACGTTAATGCAGTTTCTGTAAGCCGTTTTTGTTTGAATATAATAAATTAAATAAATATATAAATATCTTCACACATTTCGCAATACAGGGGTAGACAGAGGTCTAGTCTAGACACTTAAGTCTCTTCGACCCACCTTCCACCGAAGATATTTTCGGGACAACGTGACAGGTGGTGAGCTGTCTTAATCTCCAAGCAAACGATATAATATGTACATAAGTTTTTGAAAAATCCATTGGTACAAGCCTGCCACCTGGGGATCGAACTCGGGTCTCTCGACTCGAAATTCTGACCACCCTACCACTCGGCTATCGTGATTTTCTTTTGAGTTACAAACATCTAAATAGATTTCAAATTTAAAATATAAAGTATGACAATATTTGACAGGACAAGCGCGGCTGGACGGTCCGATCTGTGATTATACGGAACAAGACAAAATGTCTTTCTTACACAAGTTGGTAGAGATGGGCGTGAGGAATATTGAGATGGAGAGCACGGCTTTCGCGGCGTACACTCGGGAGGCTGCGGTGCGCGCGGCGGACGTTTGTGTCACATTGTTAGACAGGTTACAGGGTGATCAGGTAAATACTTCTTTATAAATTCACGCAATTTCCCACACTAGGGTAGCCGGAGGTCAAGACTAACTTTCCACAGAAGTTTATTTGGGACTTCGTGACATGTGTGCCTATCACCGCCTTATGTCCGAGCGTGTAAAGTATTCTTGCATAAATATTTTCATACACATTCATGACTTGAATACAAACATTCAAATTCATTACGCAAATGTTTGCCCCAGGCCTATAAAATCTGCACGCCATTTATAATACAGGGGTAGACAGTGGTCTTAGTACTTTCGACACACCTTCCACCGAATACATTTTTGGAACTATGTGACAAGTGGCGAGTCATTCTCCGTCTTTATGTCCAACCTATGTAAATGGTACTTAAGTTTTGAAAAAAAAAAAAAACATTGTTTGGGGCCTTGGGGATCAAACTCGGGTTTCTTGACTCGAATTCCAATCACCCAACCACTTGGCTATCATGAGTATCGTAAATAGAATTGGGTATTTACCCGAATAATTTTCTATGAACGTAATTCATTCCCAAATTATCATGACCAGTTTTATACATTGGATCGCAACAGCAGCTTAGAATGGTTACAGAGAATGTTAGTAATGTTATTTATACGACGACCTCCGTGGACGAGTGGCGTCAATACCGGATTTAAAAGTGTCGATCATCTCGAGGTCCCGTGATTCGATTCCCGGACGGGTCAATGTTGAAAAGCCACTTTATCTACGTTTTTTCGGGTCTGAGTGTTTGTGGTGCCTTCGTTGTTTCCGATCCCATACCTTAAGTGCATTAGCATTGGACATTGGGATCGGAACAATGTATGTGATTTTGTCCCTATCCAACCAATTTTACCATTAAAAAATTCACCGTGTATTATTTTCAGGTACAACCAGATAAAGCGACATTACTGAAATGGCAGGAAAGTCCTATTACGCTGGTTGGGAGATACATTGCCAAATACTACGAAAACAAAATATATGAAAATAATAAATAATATGCTCAATAAATAATTTGTACCTGACTGACCAATGCTTGCTTGGCGTTAAATAAATATATTTCTTCTATAATGATGATTTGTTTTTTTTTGCATATAAACATTTTTATAGTCAGTTATTTAATAAATTAAAAATTATTTAGTTTTATTTAGTTATTTAATAAAAAAAAAATTATAAAACCTGTCACGTTGTTCCGAAAATATCTTCGGTTGAAGGTGAGCCGAAGGGACCTAATTGTTTAGACTAGACCTCTGTCTACCCCTGTATTGGGAATTGCGTGAAGATTACTATCGAAAAACGAACGTATGTAAATAAATGAATTGATTTTATTTTATTACAACATTTACTCTCTTAGTATCCTTAATCATAACCCAACTGAATTTTAAAGGGGTACAATCAAATAAACTACCCTAATTGACCTATTATTAATAATTAACCCATTATTATAACTAAACTAATTAACCTATTATTATACTAATTACTATGCGATTTTGACTGGCTTCACTTTGACTTTGTTACGAATTCACATAATTATCCGCTATATCGATTTTGATAAATTTTGGTATAGAATATATGTGGTCCTGATTACGGTTATTGACAATTTCTGCCGAAAAACTAGAACTCAGGCTAAGTCGCGGGTAAAAGTTGTAATAATGTACTACTCTATAAAATTCAAAAAATAATTTGAATTACGTAAACCCGTTGTTCCTTTTTTTAAAGAAGGTTGGATTGGGAAAATAGTTGTCAATGCCTTATGCCTTGTTTCTAATTAAAATGAATTCTTATTATTTATTAATTTTCACGCACAATCCCTGACGGGGTAGCCAGGGAGAATAAATTGCCAAGTATCACGATCCTTACATAGCTCTATTGCTTCTTCCAAATTTTATGAAAATATATTCTTGAACATTATTAATTAATTAATTTATTATTATATATAATATATTAATATTATTAAATTATTAATGTTACTATATAAATTATTATGAAAAGAAAAGGAGGTCGCGGAATATTGAATAAATGTTGGGAATGTATTCACGCCATTCCCAATATAGGAGTAGACAAAGTTTAAAATAATTAAGTTTCTTCGACCCATCTTGCACCGAAGGTATTTTTGGGACTACAGGACAGGTGGTGAGCCGGTCGCCATCTTTATGTCCGAGTCAACGATATAAATCGTACATAAGTTTTGAAAAAACCCATTGGTACGTGCCTACCACCTGGGAATTGAACTCGAGTCTCTTACCACTCGGCTGTCGTAACTAGCAAATTACTTATAATTCATATATTTGAATTATTATAATAAAAACGTATTTTAATTATTATAATTTGCTTTAAATTTTAATACGACACGCCATTAATATTTAATTTGCATTCGCCCACACAAGTCACTCAGCTTTGGACCATGCTCCGTTTCGATGCGCAAAAACATTTCCCTCCAAATACGTGCCTACGTCAGTACGTAGCGGTGTTTCGTAGAGGGCGGCCGGCTACGCCCCTACGGAAATCCACTTTTGTTTGTAAAATAACCAATTTTCTTTATTAAAACACAGTTTGTTGAACGGAAAAATCCTTTTTGTGTGATCTTGAATACACAATGTAAAAGGTATAAGATTGCAGGAAGAAATTTAGAAATTTTATGCTCGGTTTTGTGCAGTGCATGTGGGTTAATTTTGCTAATTATCGCGTGAGATTAGCAGTTTTTTTGTGAGTTTTTATTTGCATTTACGGTGTTTTGTGTAAATGAGTATCGTGCGTGTGGTTAGTCACGAGGATGCCGTGTAAGTATTAGGATTTACTTATTCCGCTATAGGTTTTTACAGGTCACGTCATCCCTCGTGATGAACAGAGAATATCTACCCCTAATATACGTCAGGTTTAAACTTTATTTTTGCTAGCTATTTTTATTATTATAACAATATTAAATGGCATACTACTCCATTAATATTGGATATTGTAATTAAACACTTAACATGTTAAGTAATACGTTCAGAAGGTATGTATTGCAATGACAAGGTAGGTAGGTGCTCATGTATAAGAGTAGGTATAGGTATTGTCTTAAGAATATGTCATGCTCTTTATTCTCTTGGGTGTCGTGAGAGGCGACTAAGAAAAAGTCTAAGAAATGTCAGGCTTTTATATGGTGGGATAACCATCTCAAAAATTACCAGACTAAAATAAAAAAAAATCGGAGGTGGGCAGAAACTTCCAAAGTGAGAGTCGTCTGGTATTAAGATCGCCAATCCACTCGCCAAGCATTGCCACCTCTCCATTAAGTCTTGCAGTGGACTTTTTCAGGCCGTTATGTATGTATATATTTTATTTACATATTAAGTATTACATACTTAAGTTTTATTATTCAAATATTAGATATTGGATCGTTCGTCAGTTTATAGGAAGAATAGAACCATTATATTATTCTATATTCCGAAGGAAAATGCATTAAAATGATTATAATCAAGCAGTCATAATATTGCCGTTATGCTGGGCCACTTGTATCTGGCGAATTCCGAAATATGTGGCAGGTCCACATTCTCTTATAATTATAACACACTTCATTCGCCTTTAAGAGTTTGTTATTAGGAATACTAAGAAGCTCTCTTTACCACGATAGTTACAAGTTCAATTTTTTTATATGTTAAAGTTGTCCACTTGTTAAGTGATCTGACTGATTTTTTAAGTAAAATGGGCATTTTAGTTTAGTTTCTTTTTATCCGCTTAAAAATGTCATATCATGTATTTTTTAAAATATATTTTGCATATTCTGATTACCAAATTTAAACAGTTTTACACTGAATGTACTTTGTCTATGATGCACGAAGAGTCTGTTAATTTTAAGCGCAAGAGAATGACGTTTAACGCAAGAGAATTTGAAAAAAAAAAAGAAAATGGAATATAATTATATTTGGAACACGCTGGTAGTTTACAAGCGTGCTTTGAATTTTAATGGTTCTTCCTCTGTTATTTATGAACACTGCTGGCTTATTTAATATACAGGGGAAAGCACGAAATATTATATATTATTTCGTTATATTTAAGGAGTTTTAACTATCTGGCAACACGCTATAACATTTGGAGTGGTTTTTTGGCACGCAAGTTATATCGATATGTCTAGACTTATTACTACAGAGTTTAAGCCTCCCTAGTTTCTTGGCCTCTTTATAAAAATTTCAAGACCTTTGGTAACAGTTTGCCTGCAATTTTTGTATAAGCAATAATAACTGTATAAGCAAAAATAAAAGACGGACATGTACCCAAGAGTTTAACTTTTTTAAGATATTGAAATATTGGAAAATCTAGAAAAAGATTTTTGGAATTCCACGCTAATCCAATTGTAATCCAATCGGTGGCCAGGGCGCTTGCTTTAGATGCGAGTGACTCAGGACGAGTATCGTGGTACAGAAAAACAAATAAAACCACAATAATGATAAGCCTAGTACAAGACAAAAAAAAAAGACAAGACGAGCACATATAAACAAATATCTCAACATAAATATTCTTTTAATGACGTGTATAGCCCGCCAACATGCAGTATAGCATGCAGTGACATTGTCCTTCTCTAATCTCTCTCAAATATGTAAGAGAAGGCCTTTGCCCGGCCTGACACTGGCAGGCTGCTTCTTAATTTTTAACACACTGAAATACAATTACAAACACATAATGTCATCAAAATGAGCAGTTTAGTGGCAGATACATGACGCAGGCAGGCAGATACAATGCTCTAATTTTGGGTTAGGCTTTCCCCAGAATGGATATAATTGCGTGTACAAGCGAACATACACACATACATACATACATACAAAGGTACATGTATGTATGTTACATTCATATTTTTATTTTTACATAACAAAAGTAGGTAATACTTCATTTAATATTATTTAAAGGAGCAATTTATTTTATTACTTTTTTATTTTTGTTTTTATTGATTTTAAAGCATATAAGTAATGCTGAACTTTTTTTTATTTAAAGAGAAAAACTGTCATGGGTGGGATTTGAACGTTTGCCGTACCGTGGTAGTTTAAAGGTTATTTTAGAATTATTTAAAGATTATTTGTAGTATACACATTGTATGAAATACATTTTTATGTAGATTACTTTTAACAATTTCACTTAAAATTAAACATCAACCTTATATAATCTTCATATTGTTACCTCAAGTTAGCTCTTTTTTCTCAGTAACCAATAGAAAAACCGCCGAAAATAATCAAAATATTTCTTTTATTTAAACTTTGCCCGGGGCAAGGTTCCGATTTAGCTTTTCGTTGAACAATACAAATTGGGGTATGGCAGAACCAAGTTTTATTAAAATCAAAATGGACGCCAACTAAATTATATTCGCTTTAAAGTTTGCCATGCCATAGCGATAGAGTAAGAACATTTAATTCTTACTATGTTCGTACATAGGTACTACAACGGTCTTAACGCAAAGTAAAATATTCTGGGTGAAGTATTCTTATACTAATTGAATTTGTAAACTTGTTTTTTGATGTGTGCGTGTGCGTGTGCGTTAGCGCGCGCGCGCGCGTGTGTGTGTGTGTGTGTGTGTGTGTGTGTGTACAGGGGTAGACTGGGGTCTAGTCTAGACAATATTGGGAATTGTGTGAAGATATTTATTTATTTATTATCAATCATATTCATAATAGTAAAACTAGTACAGACGATTTGCCACAATCGCCAATTTCAGAAATTTCTTCAGATAACTGAGACGCTGCTGTCCGATTCTGATCTGTTTCTTTTGAATAATGGACTGGTTTTATTTCGAGAAGGTCAACCTGTAGCCATTATGCCTTGAACTTTTAGAGTTGAGCCTTGTAGACTTTACCCTCCATTTTGAGACTTTACCCTCAATCTGCACAACAGACAGAGTAAGGTGAGATTTGATACTGCGATCGAATATCCGCTTGCCAAGCTTGGCGATTAGAGGCATTCCGCTATAAAGGAGAGGCGAATATCCTGCTGTGGATTTATATGGCCCGTTAAGTAAGTTTCAATAAATAAAAAAAAAACATCATTTTCCATTTTCAAAATATTTAATAATAGTATTCGGCGAAAAGTGGTCCGAAAAGACTTATTTGTCTAGACCTCTTTCAAAGCGTGGAGTATTTTGTTAATACAATTACCTTTTATTCCATTACACTTTCTTTCTTCTTTCCCTTTTTATTTAGCTGGTAAAGTAATTACCTTAACCCATAAAACGTTAAAAGTTTATAGAATTCCTTATTACTTAGTTTCATGCTTTAATTCTAATAGCATTTCATAATTAGTAACTGACCTTATATAATTATGATTTATTTTGATTACATAATTATGATTGATGTAATTAAAGTAAAGCCTTAATTTAAAAAAAATAAAAAACAAAACAGTACGAAAATAACAAAAATATTTTTTTATCTAATTGATTTATTACACTTAAGTAGATGTTGTATTTGTGTTTATGCAAGTTATTTTAATATATTTCACTCGCGAAAAATAAGGAGATGGTAGATTCTTATGCCGATACATCACATCTTTTAAATAAATAATATATAAATGTATAGATAAAGACAATATGACATACCTTGCTCTGATCCCAAAATGGCTAAAGCACTTATGTGAATCGGAAACAACCAAGATACCACAAACACCCTTGATCCAAGATAATGTAGAAAAAATGGTTTTTTTACATTCAATCGACCGGTAATCGAACCCGGGATCTTAGAGCTACACGACTCGTCCACGAAGGTCTTCAAAAATATATGTTATCTGTAAAAAATATCCTCACCACCGTAGTGACGCAATGTACTGTTTTTGTTTTAATGATATAATAGTCTGGTATATTTTACCTAACCAGATAAAATACGAAACATTGCGCAATATAAAAGTCAATGATCCGAGAAGTAAAAACATTAACAGTAACAAAATGGTTGTGAGAATTCATAAGCGGATTTAATTGACTCCGGGCGAAAGGATTCGCGAAAATGTGTAAAATATGAGGTGAAATATACGCATATGGAAAATGCCGGCTTACATAACATGTATACTTATAACATTGTTGCGATAAAAAGCAGCAAACTTCATGTTGTGATTATATTGTTAACTTTGTGTGGACTTAAAATATTAAATAAATAATTAAATAAATAAAAAAATATTATA
Source organism: Sericinus montela (assembly GCA_029286605.1). Taxonomy (NCBI): domain Eukaryota; kingdom Metazoa; phylum Arthropoda; class Insecta; order Lepidoptera; family Papilionidae; genus Sericinus; species Sericinus montela. Next base: position 3,662,477 of record JAGSMR010000014.1, read on the forward strand.
AAAGGTTCTTGAATAGCAACCTCGTTTAGTCAAACGCAGAGTAGTCGTCACTCCATCTTGTGGGGGACGAGACGGAGTGACGACCTACATATGGATGCAGGCTGAGGAACATTCTTTGTGGCAAATATTAGGTGAGAACTATGTTCAGCAGTGGACTTATATGCTATAAAGAAGATGAATATAATTTTTTTCATTGGTTTTCAAAGCATATATGTTATCCTATACTTTCTGATTATAACTATGATAACTTATGTGTACGTTACTGTTTAATATTGTATAGAACCAGAGATAGGCGCTTGTATACATATAATACTGTAACTAATAAATGTTCTGTATGAGTGAAGAGCTTCAGTTAAAGTTGTGAGAGTTTGGAGCCGAGAAATATCCGCTTTCTTAAAATAGAACGGATGCGGCATGCTGGAGATACTTAATTTTGTTTAGATTTATTTTATTTAATATTTTTTTATACTTATTTTGTGTACCACTTTATATAATTTCTGTATATATAATTTCTGTTATATTATTTCTTTTTTTTAATTTATTTATCTTTGCTGTGTTTATCCTTAATAAATCATGTGTTGTTTACATGCCATGAATAAATTACAATTCTTTCTTTCTTTCAAGTAGAGTTTTAAATTGTAATACCTACCTACGTATTACAATCAGAGACCGACAAATGTAATTAGTCCGAATAAGATAACCTCCATTAGTAATATAACACCAAGTAATTTAATTTAATATTCAGAGAGAGAAAATGTAATGAGAAAATTTAGAAAATTTAGTCCTTTCAATATTTATTTGTTTTTTCTTTGTTGTTTACGCCTTGGACTAAGGACTACAAAGATACAATCTACTTTCTTCCCGTGGGTATCGTAAGAGATATTTTCCCAAGACTGGGGTAGAAAGTAAAGTCCTTGCGTCCCCTTCGTTTTTTTCCCTACCCTTGCACTCATTGTGTTTGCACGTTCAGCGCAAAAACCGGTAACGTCAGTCACCTGCTAGCACCCGAACGACGGTTGCAATAAGTCCAAGTCGCTGTGGCTGAAATCGGTCGGGATACTAAATACCTTTCACCGAAGATGTTTTTTGGGACAACATGATAGCTGGTGATCCTGTTGCCGTTCTTATGTTTAAGACAACGGTATGAATTGAAGATAAGTTTTGTAATACTATTACCATTGGTAATAAACCTACCACCTGAGGATCGAACTCGGCGAACTTTTTATCGTAAGAGGCGATTAATGGAAAGGCCTTGACAATGAAATTAACCGATTCGATAGCCATTTACAGAAAATACTATATCAAAAGAAGCGGACTGGTGATCGGCAGCGTTTACGGTTGGAGGTGGAACACAAAACGCTTACCAAGCGTGGTGATTTTGGCAAACCCGCGGAAGAGATTTTTGTTTATATTTTACCATTGTTTATTTGTGACAAAGGATAAGCATGTCGCAGTTTTAGAGCCTAAGCGAATAAGTATACAAATAGTGCATAAATTTCGAAAAAACTCGTTCGTCGAACGAGTCTTCCTCCGGGGGACTAAACTTATCGTTATGTTTAACATGGCACTAATAAGTAAGGGGTTTGATTCACTTAATTTAATAAGTATTAATTTAATTAAAAAACTCACTTGCGCTCAATGTGCTCTCACGTTCAGCGTATACTTAAAAAAACTACAATACGTAATTGTTTTATTGATTTATAGATTGCGATTTTGATAGAATATAAGCAAGCTCAAAAATATGTTCATGCAATTCCCAATACTGGGATAGACGGAGCTCCTGATAATTAAGCCCTTTCAACCCACCATTCACCGAAAACATTTTTTGGGTCAACGTGACAGGTGGTGACCCTGCTACTGTTTTTTAATCTAAGCCAACGATATAAATCATACATAAGTTTTGACAAAAATCATTAGTACCAGAATACAACCTGGGGATCTATCACTGGTTTCTTGATTCGAATTGCGATCACCTTACCACTCGGCTATCGTGACATTATGTGGCTTGAATTAATATGCCGTTTTTTTTATAGTTTCAATTGTCTTTGAGCTGCTTCTTACGAGATTCTTTTATTTTTATTTATGTTATTCTTTGTTTTTTTTTAAATATATAAAATCTTTTAAATTTACTAGTTATGTATATTTATATATTTAAATATACATCTTTGTAATTATATTGTAACATTGGATTGGACCCTAAGACGATGTTAAGCTCCCTAATACGCTTCTGTGAAACGTGAGTTAAAGGTCGAAGTTATCTAGTTAATATTATATATTCCTTTTCTCTGATTTTTCTGAGAGAAGTACATTATATTTAAATGTTTGGAGGTGGGCGTTAATAGCTGCGACACATCTATTGCAGCTGTTAACTGTATACTACTATTTCATTGTATGTGTTTTGCATTAGTTAATAAATTTTCATTTAAATTTTCAATGAACGTTATAGTCTAGACATCTGCTTACCCAGTATTAGAAAATAAAAAAAAAACACAGTCCTTGGACAAATGCCAACAAATTCAATCACAGAAATTAGTTTTCAACAATGAGAGCGAAAAAGCGTTGCAACCCACACTGATTGTGTTATTTAAAGGCATATAAGACTTAAATTTAAACTAAGGTATATTTACATCGTATTTTTGAAAAATGTCTTCCGTGGAAGGTGGGTCGAAGGGACTTAATGGTCTAGACTACACCTCTGTGTACTCCAGTACGACATTTTGAAGCCGGATAGAATTAGCCACACATATCTGATGTAGGAAGATGTGGTATGAAATTATCATACACTTTAACATCTCAGTAAAAAAAATTAAGTGAACTATATGTGAACGATCGAGTGTTACTAAGATAACTAATAATTTTTAAATTAATAATAACTCCTGGTAACTATAAATTTTTAAATTTATAATAACTCTAACGTATGTAGGGATCGTAACACTTGGCGATCTGTTCTCTCTGGCTACCCCGCCAGGGATTGTGCGTGAAGATAAATAAAATAAATAATAAAATAAATAAAAAATATATTTTAACATTAAACGTGTCTAAAAGCTTCGAGTAAACACTGTAATATTTTTAATCGAAGCAACAGAACTCAAGAAAAGGCCTTAAAACTGTTGATATTATGAAGTGTATTATTATTTTTTCAGCTCTGTGGAATACACGTAATTATTAGCGCTCGTGCAACTGCAGTTAAGAATGTAGGGGGAAATCAAATAAATTGATACAATTTAGTATTATACTGCTAAACATTACGGTTGATTTTACAATATGAACTCAAAAGTTAACTATTCTGAAAAAAAAATTTCTTCACCCTATTCTCAATACAGGGGGAGAGGGAGGTCTACATAATTAAGTCTTTCGACCCACCCTCCACCGAAGACTTTGGGACAACGTGACAGGTGGTGAGCCCGTCGCCGACTTTATGTCCAAGCCAACGATATAAACCCTTCATAAGTTTTAAACCCATTAGTCTTTATATTAGTCTTGAGGATCGAATTCAGTTCAAAATGCAACCATTTTCCACTAGAACTCAATGAAAAACATGTATTGGTCTGAATGAAAATAAATAAATAAGTAAGTGGTGAATACAGTTCTTAAGAAATTTATTACAAAATATATATTCAGTTTTGCAACAAAATGACTATCTCGTTCATTATAAATAGATCAGAGCAAAGAGATTGAGTAAAACCACTAGGGATTATAAAAAGATTGCTTGGAGAACATTCCGATACGAATCTGTGACGGTTGAAGTGATAAAAGAGAATTTCTCTAAAAATATTTTTCTAGGTAGCGGTATGGTATCTTTTTATTTTCGGAGGATTATCTAATTATTTAAAACAACTGAAAAAAAATCGGTCATACTTAGTGAACCTTTCTCTACTTCTTTTAATAAGTGTTACATAGATTTATGTGATCTGTGATGATAATATTCTTTGGAATTTATTGTGCGATAAAAAATTAAAAAGGAAAAGGCTTTTCGATAATAAAGCGTGATGTAGAGATGTGATCCGCAAACCTCAATGAGTTAACTGCGCGTTTTTTAAACAAAAGACATGGTTAAGGGCTAGCATTGTTAAGGCCTCGGATCTAGTCTGTGTAAAAGATTTATGCTCCATAGCTAATTGTTTCCTGTATAAATTGAGGACTAGGGTACCGGGAATTGTATAAATGATTTTTATATTCTTTTTATTTAAGTCGTTTTAAATTGGAAGTTCACGTGGAAGGCATTCTTCTAAAAAGAAAAAAACATCATTGTAAAAATAATTTAAAAAAGTATCGAAATACTTGTTGAATCGCAGCATGTTGAGGCCAAGTGAAGCTGGGTCTGCATCGAGGTTCAATAGTTTTGACGCATACTTTGAATCCATAAAATCCGGATTCAACTTTTAGCAGGCGATAGTTTTTGCCAATTAAATCCCTAGCTTCCGCTAAAATCACTTTTAAGTAAAAAAAGCTAACTACCATAGGGGAAGTTACTGAACAAGTGTTTTTTCGTATTTCCCACTTCTCGAATATTCAGAGCTCTTGACAATTCAGTCTGTCCTCACTTCTTCAGATCATATGTAGGAGAATAAGACAGGCGGTGAGCCTGTCTCAGTGTTTTAGTAATCAAATAACATTTAGATGTACTTATATACAACAGATAGATTATATAAGAATAGATAGATTATAAATATTTATAAAAACATATAAACATCCATGACTCGAGTACAAACATTGATATTTATTACACAAAAATGTTTGCCTCTAGCAGGATTCAAGTACAATTTCAAATAAAAATCTTCAAATAAGATTTTATCATTTCCTTTTGCGCAAGGTTGCTTTTAAATTAGTACTGATTTTATAAAACATTGCACATATATGGAAAAACATAACTTGTAAATTATGTAATTCTGTCATGATACCTGAGTTTGATGGTTGGGTGATTGGAACCACCTGTCACGTTTTACCAAAGATATCTTCGGTGAAAGGTGGATAAAAAGGACTTAATTGTCTAGACATGTGTCTAAAAAATATACTCTCGTTATTCCCAATACTGGGGTATAGAGAATAGCGAGAGTATATTTTTTTTATAATTTTTATTCACATTTTTAAGCATTAGAGAAAGAAATATATAATAATTTCAACACATATTACATATTTATTAAGTGCATATTTATTTATTTTTTTACTCTTTATTATATACCTTAAGAAGAAAGTTATACAAAGGGCAGACTAAATGCCTTTAGGCATTATATACCGAGAGTGGAAAATTATTACGCTGACGGTACAGGAATAAGAGTAGTTTTTTTTAAATACGTACGTGGATAAGGATATCATCATATATATCTCCGTGCTGGCAACGCCATGAACACCTATTTAATGGCAATTAGTCCATGGTAGTAGTCAATAAAATAATGCTAAGACCCAACCAGTCGAAAGACCTATTACTTTTACTATTATATAAAATCAAGCAGTAGTAATATTGCCGTTATGCTGGGCCACTATTATCTGGCGAATTCTGAAATATGTGGCAGGTCCACATTCTATCTTATGAAAATTATATCAAACTTCATTTGCTTTTATGAGTTTGTTATTAGGAATATTTAGAAGCTATCTTTACCACGATAGTTACAGGTTCAAATTTTATTATTGCTTAAAGTTGTCCACTCGTTAAGTGATCTGACTGACTTTGAAAGCTATTAGTAAAATGCCCATTTAGTTTCTTTTTATCCGCTTAAAAATATCATGACATGTATTTTTAAGCGGATAAAAGTCACGATAGCCGAGTTGTTGGGTGGTCGGAATGTCGAGTCGAGAGACCCGAGTTCGATCCCCAGGTGGCAGTACCAATGAGTTTTTCAAAACTTATGTACGAATTTCATCGGCGGCTTGGACATAAAGACGGCGGCGGGCTCACCATCTGTCACGTTGTCCCGAAAATATCTTCGGTGGAAGGTGGGTCAAAGGGACTTAATTGTCTAGACTTGACCTCTGTCTACCCCTGTATTGGGAATCGCCTGAATATATTTAATTATTTATAAATAATGTAAAACCCAACCAGATGAGTACATATAAACAAATATCCCAATATTATGTCTAGTTTTTGAAAAATTAGTAATAATAAATATTCTGTAGTGCACACTAGTTTGCTCCTATTATAAGTTTTCCAGTAACAGGCCTGCTGGAAGGAATTTCAATTTGAAATAAACTGTGCATTTGTAATCATATTCAGTTTATATTTTTTATTGTTTATAATATTGTGTGTACATGGTTAGTAAATAAATAAATAAATATTTTTTCGAAGACGCGTGAAGTCCGCCAGCATGCACTGGAGCAGTCGGATGTACATTGTCTTGCTCAAATCTCTCTTAAATATATGAGAGAAGACTTTTGCCCAGCAGGGGGCACTGACAGGCTGCTACTTAATTTTTTACACATTGAAACACAATTACAAACAAATAATTTCATCAAAATCGGCAGTTTAGTGGCAGATACATATGTATGGAAAATGCTAAAGTGGGAAGTTAAGGGTCTGTTTTATACCAAATAGAAAGTCATAATTCATAAAGTTGTGGGCAAAATAGAATGCCGCAAAACGCGAGTGCGCGCTCACGCTTGGCCGGTTTTTATTAACTTATCTGATTTAGTTTAAGAAATTATTAAGTTTGATTTACGTTTTCCAACACAATGCTCTAATTTTGAATTAAGCTTTCCCCTGAATGGATATAATTGCGTGTACAAGCGAACATACACACATACATACATACATACAAAAGTACATGTATGTATGTTACATTCATATTTTTATTTTTACATAACAAAAGTAGGTAATACATCATTTAATATTATTTAAAGGAGCAATTTATTTTATTACTTTTTTATTTTTGTTTTTATTGATTTTAAAGCATATAAGTAATGCTGAACTTTTTTTTAATTAAAGAGAAAAACTGTCATGGGTGGGATTTGAACGTTTGCTGTACCGTGGTAGTTTAAAGGTTATTTTAGAATTATTTAAAGATTATTTGTAGTATACACATTGTATGAAATACATTTTTATGTAGATTACTTTTAACAATTTCACTTAAAATTAAAGATCAACCTTATATAATCTTCATATTGTTACCTCAAGTTAGCTCTTTTTTCTCAGTAACCAATAGAAAAACCGACGAAGATAATCAAAATAATTCTTTTATTTAAACTTTGCCCGGGGCAAGGTTCCGATTTAGCTTTTCGTTGAACAATACAAATTGGGGCATGGCAGAACCAAGTTTCATTAAAATCAAAATGGATGCCAGCTAAATTATATTCGCTTTAAACTTTAAAAATGCCATAGCGATAGAGTGAGAACATTTAATTCTAAGTACGTACATAGGTACTACAACGGTCTTAACACAAAATAAAATATTATTGTATAAATATCTTATACTAATCGAATTTGTAAACGGGTTTCAGTATAAGCTTGGTGGTCGACTTGTCTTTTGATGTGTGCGTGTGCGTTTGCGTGTGTGTGTGTGTGTGTTGTCTACAGGGGTAGACTGGGGTCTAGTCTAGACAAATATTGGTAATTGAAGATATTTATTTATTTATTATCAATCATATTCATAATAGTAAAACTAGTACAGGCGATTTGCCACAATCGCCAATTTCAGAAATTTCTTCAGATAACTGAGACGCTGCTGTCCAATACTGATCTTTTTCTTTTGAATAATGGACTGGTTTTATTTCGAGAAGATCAACCTGTAGCCTTTATGCCTTGAAGTGCCTTGTAGACTTTACACTCCATTTTGAGACTTTACCCTCAATCTGCACAACAGACAGAGTAATGTGAGATTTGATACTGCGATCGAATATCCGCTTGCCAAGCTTGGCGATTAGAGGCATTCCGCTATACAGGAGAGGCGAATGTCCTGCTGTGGATTTATATGGCCCGTTAAGTAAGTTTCAATAAATAAAAAAAAACATCATTTTCCATTTTTAAAATATTTAATAATAGTATTCGGCGAAAAGTGGTCCGAAAAGACTTATTTGTCTAGACCTCTGTCAAAGCGTGGAGTATTTTATTAATACAATCACCTTTTATTCCATTACACTGTTTTCTTCTTTCCCTTTTTATTTAGCTGTTAAAGTAATTACCTTAACCAATAAAACTGTTCTCTCTGGCTACCCCGTCAGGGATTGTGCGTGAAGATAAATAACATAAAACGTTAAAGGCTTATAGAATTCCTTATTACTTAGTTTCATGCTTTAATTCTAATAGCATTTCATAATTAGTAGCTGACCTTATATAATTATGATTTATTTTGATGATATAATTATGATTGAGGTAATTAAAGTAAAGCCTTAATAAAAAAAAAATAAAAAACAAAACAGTACGAAAATAACAAAAATATTATTTTTTTATGTAATTGTTTTATTACACTTAAGTAGATGTTGCATTTGTGTTTATGCAAGTTATTTTAATATATTTCACTCGCGAAAAAGAAGGAGGTGGTAGATTCTTATGCCGATACATCACATCTTTTAAATAAATAATATATAAATGTATAGATAAAGACAATATGACATACCTTGCTCTGATTCCAAAATGGCTAAAGCACTTATGTGAATCGGAAACAACCAAGATACCACAAACACCCTTGATCCAAGATAATGTAGAAAAAATGGTTTTTTTACATTCAGTCGACCAGTAATCGAACCCGGGATCTTAGAGCTACACGACTCGTCCACGAAGGTCTTCAAAAATATATGTTATCTGTAAAAAATATCCTCACCACCGTAGTGACGCAATGTACTGTTTTTGTTTTAATGATATAATAGTCTGGTATATTTTACCTAACCAGATAAAATACGAAACATTGCGCAATATAAAAGTCAATGATCCGAGAAGTAAAAACATTAACAGTAACAAAATGGTTGTGAGAATTCATAAGCGGATTTAATTCACTCCAGGCGAAAGGATTCGCGAAAATGTGTAAAATATGAGGTGAATTATACGCATATGGAAAATGCCGGCTTACATTGTTGCTATAAAAAGCAGCAAACTTCATGTTGTGATTATATTGTTAACTTTGTGTGTACTTAAAATATTAAATAAATAATTAAATAAATAAAAAAATATTATAAAAGATTCTTGAATAGCAACCTCGTTTAGTCAAACGCAGAGTAGTCGTCACTCCATCTTGTGGGGGACGAGACGGAGTGACGACCTACATATGGATGCAGGCTGAGGAACATTCTTTGTGGCAAATATTAGGTGAGACCTATGTTCAGCAGTGGACTTATATGCTATAGAGAAGATGAATATAATTTTTTTTGTTGGTTTTCAAAGTATATATGTTACCCTACACTTTCTGATTATAACTATGATAACTTATGTATACGTTACTGTTTAATATTGTATAGAACCAGAGATAGGCGCTTCTATACATATAATACAGTAACTAATAAATGTTCTGTATGAGTGAAGAGCTTCAGTTAAAGTTGTGAGAGTTTGGAGCCGAGAAATATCCGCTTTCTTAAAATAGAACGGATGCGGCATGCTGGAGATACTTAATTTTGTTTAGATTTATTTTATTTAATATTTTTTTATACTTATTTTGTGTAATATTATAAAAGGTTTTTGAATAGCAACCTCGTTTAGTCAAACGCAGAGTAGTCGTCACTCCATCTTGTGGGGGACGAGACGGAGTGACGACCTACATATGGATGCAGGCTGAGGAACATTCTTTGTGGCAAATATTAGGTGAGACCTATGTTCAGCAGTGGACTTATATGCTATAAAGAAGATGAATATAATTTTTTTTGTTGGTTTTCAAAGTATATATGTTACCCTACACTTTCTGATTATAACTATGATAACTTATGTATACGTTACTGTTTAATATTGTATAGAACCAGAGACAGGCGCTTCTATACATATAATACAGTAACTAATAAATGTTCTGTATGAGTGAAGAGCTTCAGTTAAAGTTGTGAGAGTTTGAGCCGAGAAATATCCGCTTTCTTAAAATAGAATGGATGCGGCATGCTGGAGATACTTAATTTTGTTTAGATTTATTTTATTTAATATTTTTATACTTATTTTGTGTAATATTATAAAAGGTTTTGAATAGCAACCTCGTTTAGTCAACGTAGAGTAGTCGTCACTCCATCTTGTGGGGACGAGACGGAGTGACGACCTACATATGGATGCAGGCTGAGGAACATTCTTTGTGGCAAATATTAGGTGAGACCTATGTTCAGCAGTGGACTTATATGCTATAAAGAAGATGAATATAATTTTTTTTATTGGTTTTCAAAGCATATATGTTATCCTATACTTTCTGATTATAAGTATGATAACTTATGTGTACGTTACTGTTTAATATTGTATAGAACCAGAGATAGGCGCTTGTATACATATAATACAGTAACTAATAAATATTCTGTATGGTGAAGAGCTTCAGTTAAAGTTGTGAGAGTTTGGAGCCGAGAAATATCCGCTTTCTTAAAATAGAACGGATGCGGCATGCTGGAGATACTTAATTTTGTTTAGATTTATTTTATTTAATATTTTTTTATACTTATTTTGTGTAATATTATAAAAGGTTTTTGAATAGCAACCTCGTTTAGTCAAACGCAGAGTAGTCGTCACTCCATCTTGTGGGGGACGAGACGGAGTGACGACCTACATATGGATGCAGGCTGAGGAACATTCTTTGTGGCAAATATTAGGTGAGACCTATGTTCAGCAGTGGACTTATATGCTATAAAGAAGATGAATATAATTTTTTTTATTGGTTTTCAAAGCATATATGTTATCCTATACTTTCTGATTATAAGTATGATAACTTATGTGTACGTTACTGTTTAATATTGTATAGAACCAGAGATAGGCGCTTGTATACATATAATACAGTAACTAATAAATGTTCTGTATGAGTGAAGAGCTTCAGTTAAAGTTGTGAGAGTTTGGAGCCGAGAAATATCCGCTTTCTTAAAATAGAACGGATGCGGCATGCTGGAGATACTTAATTTTGTTTAGATTCCTTTTATTTGATATTTTATTATACTTATTTTGTGTACCACTTTATATAATTTCTGTATATATAATTTCTGTTAAATAATTTCTTTTTTTTAATTTATTTAACTTTGTTGTGTTTATCCTTAATAAATCATGTGTTGTTTAGATGCCATGAATAAATTATAATTCTTTCTTTCTTTCAAGTAGAGTTTTAAATTGTAATACCTACCTACGTATTACAATCAGAGACCGACAAATGTAATTAGTCTGAATAAGATAACCTCCATTAGTAATATAACACCCAGTAATTTAATTTATTATTCAGAGAAAATGTAATGATTTACCGTGAGTTTCAGTGGTATTTCAGTACCGTACGTGGATAATGATAGTGACGTAATGGTAGAGGAATTAACGCTTACGGTTTTCCCTCAGACAAGACAACCTGAACGAATAATAAATAAGCTCAGACGAACACAATGTCGGGGTGGACATAGATCTAGAAAATTTAGTCCTTTCAATATTTATTTGTTTTTTCTTTGTTGTTTACGCCTTGGACTAAGGACTACAAAGATACAATCCACTTTCTTCCCGTGGGTATCGTAAGAGACATCTTCCCAAGACTAGAGGAGACAATAAAATCCTTGCGTTCCTTTCGTATTTTTTTTCGTACCCTTGCGCTCACTGTGCTCGCACATTGAGCGCAAAAATCGTTTATGTTAGTCACCTGCGAGCACACGAACGACACTCGCAATAATCCAAGTCGCTGTGGCCGAAACCGGTCGGGATACTATATAATTTAATTAACATAGATACAACACTAATTACATGGTATCGACACTAGATCCGACTTAGAGACTTGATATAAATACAGGTACACAAAAAATATTTGCTCTCATTTACAGAAAATTATAATAACAGAGCAGTTTTATAAATTTAGCGTATACTTAAAAAAGACTACAATACGTAATTGTTTTATTGATTTAAAGATTGCGATTTTGATAGAATATAAGCAAGCTCAGAAATATGTTCATGCAATTACCAATACTGTGATAGCCGGTGCTCCCGACAATTAAGCCCTTTCGACCCACCTTTCACGGAAGGCTTTTTGGGACAACATGATAGTTGGTGAGACTGTTGCTGTTCTTATGTCTAAGACAACGAATTGAATTGAAGATTAACCTATAACCCAAAAAGAAATAACCTACCACCTGGTAGGTTATTACTTTTTGGGTATGCAGGTGGTAGGTTATTACCCATTAGTACCTACCACCTACCACCTGAGGATCCAAGTCGGTGAACTTTTTATAGTAAGAGGTGATTAACGGAAAAGCCTTGAAAATTCAATTAACCGATTCGGACATCTCGGAAAATGCGACACCAAAAAGCAGACTGGTGATCCGCAGCGCTTAAGGTGCGAGGTGGAACTGCGAACGCCAATACGCTTACCAAGCGTGGCGATTATTGCCAATTCTCGGAAGAGATTTTGTTTCACATTTAAGTAAATTTAAGTATACAAAAAGTGTATATATTTCGAACAAACGTGTTCGTCGAACGTGCCTTCCTCCGGGGGGACTAAACTTGGTCTCCCGAATGGTAATCTGATCTCCCTATTACTCGGCTATCGTGGCTTACGTTTATCGTGCTTCGATGTTAAACATGACACAAATAAGTAAGGGGTTTGATTTACTTAATCTAATAAGTATTAATTTAATTAAAGAAACTCACTTGCGCTCAATGTGCTCGCAGGTTCAGCGCAAAAATCGGTTACGTCAGTCACCTATCAATAGTCCAAGTCGCCGTCGAAGTCGGTCGGGATACTATATAATTTAATTAACATAGATACAACACTAATTACATGGTATCGACACTAGATCCGACTTAGAGACTTGATATAAATACAGGTACACAAAAAATATTTGCTCTCATTTACAGAAAATTATAATAACAGAGCAGTTTTATAAATTTAGCGTATACTTAAAAAAGACTACAATACGTAATTGTTTTATTGATTTAAAGATTGCGATTTTGATAGAATATAAGCAAGCTCAGAAATATGTTCATGCAATTACCAATACTGTGATAGCCGGTGCTCCCGACAATTAAGCCCTTTCGACCCACCTTTCACGGAAGGCTTTTTGGGACAACATGATAGTTGGTGAGACTGTTGCTGTTCTTATGTCTAAGACAACGAATTGAATTGAAGATTAACCTATAACCCAAAAAGAAATAACCTACCACCTGGTAGGTTATTACCCATTAGTACCTACCACCTACCACCTGGTAGGTTATTACCCGTTAGTACCTACCACCTACCACCTGAGGATCCAAGTCGGTGAACTTTTTATAGTAAGAGGTGATTAACGGAAAAGCCTTGAAAATTCAATTAACCGATTCGGACATCTCGGAAAATGCGACACCAAAAAGCAGACTGGTGATCCGCAGCGCTTAAGGTGCGAGGTGGAACTGCGAACGCCAATACGCTTACCAAGCGTGGCGATTATTGCCAATTCTCGGAAGAGATTTTGTTTCACATTTAAGTAAATTTAAGTATACAAAAAGTGTATATATTTCGAACAAACGTGTTCGTCGAACGTGCCTTCCTCCGGGGGGACTAAACTTGGTCTCCCGAATGGTAATCTGATCTCCCTATTACTCGGCTATCGTGGCTTACGTTTATCGTGCTTCGATGTTAAACATGACACAAATAAGTAAGGGGTTTGATTTACTTAATCTAATAAGTATTAATTTAATTAAAGAAACTCACTTGCGCTCAATGTGCTCGCAGGTTCAGCGCAAAAATCGGTTACGTCAGTCACCTATCAATAGTCCAAGTCGCCGTCGAAGTCGGTCGGGATACTATATAATTTAATTAACATAGATACAACACTAATTACATGGTATCGACACTAGATCCGACTTAGAGACTTGATATAAATACAGGTACACAAAAAATATTTGCTCTCATTTACAGAAAATTATAATAACAGAGCAGTTTTATAAATTTAGCGTATACTTAAAAAAGACTACAATACGTAATTGTTTTATTGATTTAAAGATTGCGATTTTGATAGAATATAAGCAAGCTCAGAAATATGATCATGCAATTACCAATACTGTGATAGCCGGTGCTCCCGACAATTAAGCCCTTTCGACCCACCTTTCACGGAAGGCTTTTTTTGGGACAACGTGACAGTAAGCCAACGATATAAATCATACATAAGTTTTGACAAAAATTGTTGGTAGCAGTCTACCACCTGGGGATCGATTTCGGGTCTCTTGATTCGGATTCCGATCACCAAACCACTCGGATATCGTGATACTGTGTGGTTTGAATTAAATAGTTCTTATGCCGTCATTTATAAAGTTTCAATTGCCTTTGTGCTGCTTCTTAGGAGATTTTTTATTTATGTTATTCTTTGTTATTTTAAATTAAATAAAATCTTTTAAATTTACAATTTATGAATATTTATATAATTAAATATACATCTTTGTAAGTATATTGTTACATTGGATTGGACACAAAGACGATGTAAGACGCACCGCATGTCACGTTGTCCCTAATACGCTTCGGTGAAACGTGGGTTAAACTTCAAAGTTCTTAGTTAATATTATATATCTTTATATTATATAAAAGTCACGATAGCCGAGTGGTTGGGTGGTCGGAATTTCGAGTCAAGAGACCCGAGTTCGATTCACAGGTGGCAGTACCAATGAGTTTTTCAAAAACTTATGTACGATTTTCATCGTTGGCTTGGACATAAAGACGGCGACGGGCTCACCTTGTATGCTCTACTTTATTGTATGTGTTTCACATTAGTTATTAAAATTTCATTTCAATTTTTAAAGAATTTTATTGTCTAGACATCTGCCTACCAAGTATTAGGGAATCGCCTGAAAATAGAAAAAAACAAAGTCCTTGGACACATGATAGTCACGATAGTCGAGTGGTTGGGTGGTCGGAATTTCGAGTCGAGAGACCCGAGTTCGATCCCCAGGTGGCAAGCTCGTACCAACGGGTTTTTTAAAAACTTATGTACGAATTATATCGTTGACTTGGACATTAAATATTTAAATTAAATGCTAAAAAATTAAGTGTATTATATGTGAACGACCAAGTGTTACTAGGATAACTCCTGGTAGGTGTTATATTATTTAAATTAATAATAAAAAATATATTTTAACATTAACAGTGTCTAAAAGCTTCTAGTAAATACTGTAATATTTTTAATCGAAGCATCTGTTGAAATCTGTTGAACGCAAGAAAAGCCCTTAAAATGGTTGATATTATGAAGTGTATTATTAACTTTTACAGCTCTGTGGAATACTCGTAATTATTAGCGCTCATGGAACTGTAGTCAAGAATGTGTAGGGGGAAATCAGATAAATTGATACAATTTAGTATTATACTGCTAAACATTTTGGTTGATTTTACTATATGAAATCAAAAGTTCATGTAGTAGTAAAGTAAAATATAGCAGTAAGTAGTGAAAAAGAATTTCTTCACGCCATTCTCAATACAGTGGGAGAGGGAAGTCTACACAATTAAGTCTTTTCGACCCACCTTCCACCGAAGACTTTTTTGGGACAACGTGACAGGTGGTGAGCCCGTCGCCGTCTTTATGTCCAAGCCAACGAATTAAACCCCACATAAGTTTTAAACCCATTAGTCTTTATATTGGTCTTGGGGATCTAATTCAGGTCACTTGAATCGAATTCCGATTATCCAACCACACGGCTATCGTGACTAGAACACAGTAATGGCTAGTATTGCTATACTCCGTACTATAGTGTGTTGTACTCGTTTAAAATATACTATCCTCTTTCTTGCCTTAGATTTCGAACGAGGCGGCTAAGGAAAAACAGTTAAGGATATA
Organism: Sericinus montela; assembly: GCA_029286605.1. Taxonomy (NCBI): domain Eukaryota; kingdom Metazoa; phylum Arthropoda; class Insecta; order Lepidoptera; family Papilionidae; genus Sericinus; species Sericinus montela. The sequence goes on from JAGSMR010000014.1 coordinate 3,678,332, forward strand.
TATACATCATGGACATCATGTTCATGATGTATCTATGCTACGTATCTATGATCTCGGGATAAATATTTTGAAATATATCAGACCAAAATTATTATATATGGCAGCGAAACATGGGTATGCCAGAAGAAGTATAAAAGCAGGTTGAATGCAGTGGAGATGGCAATATGGCGCAATATGGCGGGTTTGAAAGATGACCTCGTCACAAAAATTGATAAGATGCTTCAATGGTTTGGGCACGTTGAGCGAATGAGCGAAGAGCGAATGGTGAAGAAAATCTATAGCGTGAAAGTTAATATTAAAAGGTGTCGAGGTAGACCGAGACTAACTTTCGAAGACCATGTGAGCAAATTGCAAGAAGAGGGGAGGGTCAAGAGTACTCGGATACCTAGACGTGCGTGTATGAAGAAGATGATGAATCTGAAAGAAGCGAAAGAGGTATGTAAGGATCGTGGCGATCTGTTCTCTCTGGCTACCCCGTCAGGGATTGTGCGTGAAGATAAGTTTAAGTTTAAGGCTTGGACATAAATACGGCGACGGGCTCACCACCTGTCACATTGTCCCGAAAATATTTTCGGCGGAAGGTGGGTCGAAGGGACTGAATTGTCTAGACTAGACCTCTGTCTACCTCCGAATTGAGAATTGCGTGAAGATATTTATTTATATTTATTTTTTTGGACACATGCCAACAAATTCAATTACAGAAATTAGTTTTCCACAATGAGAGCTAAAAAGCGTTGTAACTCACACTAACAGTGTTATTTAAAAGCATATAAGACTTAAATTTAAACTATGGTATATTTACAACGTATTTTTGAAAAATGTCTTCCGTGGAAGGTGGGTTGAAGGGACTTAATTGTCTAGACTAGACCTCTGTGAACTCCTGTACGGCATTTTGAAGCCGGATAGATTTAGCCACACAGATCTGACGTAGGACGATGTGGTATGAAATTATTAATACACCTTAATATATCAGTAAAAAAAAATTAAGTGTATTATATGTGAACGACCAAGTGTTACTAGGATAACTCCTGGTAGGTGTTATATTATTTAAATTAATAATAAAAAATATATTTTAACATTAACAGTGTCTAAAAGCTTCTAGTAAACACTGTAATATTTTTAATCGAAGCATCTGTTGAAATCTGTTGAACGCAAGAAAAGCCCTTAAAATGGTTGATATTATGAAGTGTATTATTAACTTTTACAGCTCTGTGGAATACTCGTAATTATTAGCGCTCATGGAACTGTAGTCAAGAATGTGTAGGGGGGAAATCAGATAAATTGATACAATTTAGTATTATACTGCTAAACATTTTGGTTGATTTTACTATATGAAATCAAAAGTTCATGTAGTAGTAAAGTAAAATATAGCAGTAAGTAGTGAAAAAGAATTTCTTCACGCCATTCTCAATACAGTGGGAGAGGGAAGTCTACACAATTAAGTCTTTTCGACCCACCTTCCACCGAAGACTTTTTTGGGACAACGTGACAGGTGGTGAGCCCGTCGCCGTCTTTATGTCCAAGCCAACGAATTAAACCCCACATAAGTTTTAAACCCATTAGTCTTTATATTGGTCTTGGGGATCTAATTCAGGTCACTTGAATCGAATTCCGATTATCCAACCACACGGCTATCGTGACTAGAACACAGTAATGGCTAGTATTGCTATACTCCGTACTATAGTGTGTTGTACTCGTTTAAAATATACTATCCTCTTTCTTGCCTTAGATTTCGAACGAGGCGGCTAAGGAAAAACAGTTAAGGATATATATACATCATGGACATCATGTTCATGATGTATCTATGCTACGTATCTATGATCTCGGGATAAATATTTTGAAATATATCAGACCAAAATTATTATATAGACGTGCGACAGCGTCTATAGCTCGAGATGTCTGGTATAGGGATGGCTATGCCGCTTGCTTTTCCCGTAGAAGTTGCTTTTGTAGTTTAGTTTTAGAGGCCGGTAAGTAAGTAAGAAAGAAATGTCTACTACTAAACCCTATAGAAGTTAGAAAAAAGGAAGAACTTTTGTGTTCCTAGGTTTTTTTTATTATTTATTTATTTTAACTTTTTGTGTAATGCAACCATTTTCCACCAGAACTCAATGAAAAACATATATTGGTGGTGAAAAAAAAATTTCTTCACGCAATTCCCAATACAGAGGTCTAGTCTGACAATGAAAGTCCCTTTGATCCACCTTCCACCGAAGATATTTTCGCGACGCGTGACAGGTGGTGAGCCCGTCGCCGTCTTTATGTCCGACGTATGTGGTGAATACAGTTCTTAATAAATTATAAGAAAATATTTATTGAGTTTTGCAACAAAATGACTTTCTCGTTCATTATAAATAGATCAGAGCAAAGAGATTGTGTAAAACCACTAGGGATTATAAAAAGATTGCTTGGAGAACATTCCGATACGAATCCGTGACGGTTGAAGTGATAAAAGAGAATTTCTTTAAAAATGTTTTACTAGGTAGCAGTATGGTCTTTCTATTTTCGGAGGAATAACTAGTTTTTCAAAACTACTGAAAAAATCAGTCATATTCAGTGAACCGTTCTCTACTGTATTTTACAAAAAAATTATATGGATATAAGTCATCTGTGATGATCCTATTCTTCTTTCTGAGTCATCGGAATTTAATATGTAATAAAAAAATAAGAATGTCTTTTTGATAATAAAACGAGATGTAGAGACGTGATCCGCAAAACTCAATGAGTTAACTGCGCGTTTTTTAAACAAAAGACCGGGTTAAGTGCTGGCATTGTTAAGGCCTCGGATCTGGGCTGTGTATAAGATCTATGCTCCATAGCTAATTGTTTCCTGTATAAATTGAGGACTGGGCTCCCGGGAATTGTATAAATGATTTGTATAATTTTTTTATTTAAGTGCTTTTAAATTGCATGCTCAAGCGGATAGGTCTTCTAAAAAGAACTAGTCCAGAAAAAAAATCAGGTTAGTAATATAGTAACCAGGTAACTAAAAGATTTTTTTAGCTTGCTAACGTCATCATCGTGGCTCAGTTTATATTCTCCGGATTCGACTTTCAGCCGACGACAGTTTATGTAAATTAATTATTTAGCTTCTGGTTAACTTTCTTTTAAGTAAAAAGAATGTAATTGGAATAGGGAAGGTTATTGAGTAAGTGGATTTTTGTCGTATTTTCTACTACAAAGATAGTCAGAGGTGTAGACAACTCAGTCCATCCTCATTGGTAATCGGAATTCTAGTGAAGAGATCCGAGTTCGATCCCTAGGTGGTATGCACGTAGCAATGAGTTTTTTCAACTTATACCATTTATATCGTTGGCTTGGATATAAAAAGACGGAGACAAGCTCACCAAAAATTGATCACTCATTGCTCTCGTTGATCCAAAAATTGTTTTCGCCGAAAGCTGAGTGGAAAGGACTTAATTGTCTTGTCCTCTGTCGAAGCTCTGTTGAATCATTAATTTGGACAGAGTGAAGGTAGATATCGCGTTGCTACGAAGAAACCTCTGAGAAAAAAATATAATCATTTCAACTTTACACAATATCATCCTATACCATATCGTTTATAGTCACATCATACCTGTAAGTACGTTATATAACACACCGGGAGTGGAAAATTCTTAGGCTGACGGCACAATGCAATGATTTGGATTTTTTAAAATAAAAGTTGAACAAGACAAGCATAAGTAAATATATAATACAAGTATGTATAAAACAAGTATGTACATAATGAATAATAATAATAATATATGCAGTTAACAATAATTTTATAATATATTGATGTAATAAAAGTCACGTTTTGAAGTCCCACTTCCGTCTTGAACAGTATGACATAACGAACAGTAACATTTCGCAGCCGCTGAATGAACGACTGATAGCGAAAGTAATTAGCCATTTCAAGCACTGAGCGCTTTCATTTAGCTTTGCAAACGCGTTCACCTTAGCTAAACGGCAATTAGGCAATTCTAATTAATCTTTGTACATAAACTTCAGCTCTCGTTTACTTTTGCCAAAGTAATTCGAAAAGTAATGCATGGATTGACTTGGAATTTGTATTTAAAGTTAAATAAATTAATAAATACCTTCACGCGATTCCCAATACTAGTCATGTAGACTAAGCTCTTTAGATATACCTTTAACCGAAGACATTTTTTGGGAAGTGATTGGCGGTGAGCCTATCTTTAAGTCCAAGTCAACGATATAAACTGTACATAATTTTTGAAGAAAAAAAAAACTGATACGAGTGAGTCACGAAAGCCGTGTGGTTGGGTGGTCGGAATTTCGAGTCAAGAGATCCGAGTTCGATCCCCAGGTAGCAGGCTCAAGCCAATGGTTTTTCAAAAATTATGTACGATTCATATCGTTGGCTTGGACATAACGACGGCGACGCGCTCACCACCTGTCACGTTGTCCCGAAATATCTTCGGTGGAATGTGGGTCGAACGGACTTAATTGTTTAGACCTCTTCCGCAATTTCCAATATAGGGTTAGACCTCTGTCTAACCCTATATTGGAAATTGCGTAAAGATATTTATTTATTTATTATTATCCTCTTCTTCTGCCAAGTCACGATAGCCGAGTTGTTGGGTGGTCGGAATTTCGAGTCGAGAGACCCGAGTTCGATCCCCAGGTGGCAGTACCAATGGAAGGTGGAAGGTGGGTCAAAGGGACTTAATTGTCTAGACTTGACCTCTGTCTACCCCTGTATTGGGAATTGCGTGAAGATATTTTTTTTTTATTTTTATTTTATCCTTTTCTTCTCCTTTACCAAATTCTAACCATCGACTGAACAGATTGCAGGACTGCCATCTTCTCGCTGAAGAAAGTACTATAATAAATTAAATATGTTTTGATAGCCCAGTTAGTAGTGTAGTAGCCCAGTAGTAGCCTTCGAAACTCAGAGTTGCGAATTGGAATCCCACTAGACACAAACATCTGTGAATCTTCAGGCTATTCTCAATACTGGAGTAGACCGAGGTCCAAAAAATTACGTTCTTTTGACCCACCATACACCGTAAACATTTTTTCCGACATCGTGACAGATGAGTCTATCGAAGTTACAATGTCCAAACCAACGGTAAAAAATGAACATAAGTTTTGCTAAAACTTATTGGCATTTGTGTGATGATGATAAATGTTTGCACTCGAGTCATGGATGTTTATATGTGTATATCAATATTTATTTACCTAAATAAATCAATGAATATGAATATTTATTTACCTAATAAATCAATATTTATTTACCTAAATAAATCAATGAATATGTATATATCAATATTTATTTACCTAAATAAATCAATGAATATGTGTATATCAATATTTATTTACCTAAATAAATCAATGAATGTTTATTGTACCGCTACCTTGTACATTAAGACAACGACATAGATAGGCTCAGTATGGAATATTGCCTGAAGATGTGAAAAAAATTATACACTCCAAATTATACACTCCAAATTATACACTCCAAATTATACACTCCAAATGGATTCATCAGAAATAGATGTATTCATTCAAAAGAATATTATGTACATTCATTTGCAAAAAATATCCTATTCGTTTGCAAGGCACGGAAATAATGTAATTACCATACGAGGGCATCGACCTCGACGCTGCTCTGCTTCAGGGTAACGGACTGTACATTTTTAATAATATTATTCTTGCGAATTTCTTTCACGATGTTTTTCTTCCACGAATCAAACTTGTATCATATTTAGTTCACGTCTCCGATTGATGCTGGCAGCGAGTAGGTCAAAGAGCGGGACAAATTTGATGTTTTATGTGGAGACTAAAGATAACCGATTTCTGGCAGTGATGACTGGTCATAAATACATAAAAGAACATCTTCACGCCAATCCCAATACAGGGGTAAACAGAGGTCTAAACAATTAACTCATTTCGACCCACCGTCAACGGAAGATATTTTTAGACCAACGTGACAGGCGGTGAGCCAGTCTTAATGTCCAAGCCAACGATATCATTCGTACATAAGTTTTTTTAAAAAACCCATTGATACGAGCCTGCTACCTGCGGATCAAATTCGGGTCTCTTGACTTGTATTCCGACCACCCGACCACCCGACCACTCGGCTATCGGAACTTTTAATTCATCATAAATACATGATGGCTAGTGAAAGTCTAATGCAGGAAATTGGCGTCTCTTGTAAGCGAGGGTTCTCCACGATGTATCTCAGGGTACAGTCTCCACAAGGATATGGCGTAAGAATATACCAACCGCACTTCTTCCCGTGGGTGTCGTATGAGGCGACTAAGCAACAAGCCTCGGAAATGCTATTAGAAGCCGGCATACCCCAGTAAGGCAGACCGGTGACGGGAAGCAGCATTTAAGGTCCACTTCCAAACCACTTGTCAAATGTTTATTACTTTTTATTTAAATTTACTGTTTAATACTGTTCACTATAACAGGTCGTTAAGTAAATAGCAAAACTTAATTTAAAAAAAAAGAAAGCAATAATTTGATGAAGTAATTACGTATTAAATAAAATTTTAGAGTGTCGTTCTGCAAATTGTGTGGTTATAGCATAATGATAAATTTGTGAAATTACTTTTTTTTACAACCCCAGTAGTTTCCTCCTTGTTTAATTACTTTTTTACTCTAAATAACCTAAATCACCGTCACTTTAATAACTTTACTTTATTTTATTTCTTTGGGAATACACTCGACGATGTGTTCAAACAAAGTTTATAATATTATAATAAAAGTGTCACTCTTTGCCAAAGACGATAAAAGTTAAAATAATGTCATTGAAAACCTTGATTTCTTTTTCATTTCTTTGTCGTTAAAAAGTAGTTGTTATATATTCTTTGATTGCGTAATTATTAATGTAGGACGTAATGTTAGGTATTTATGTACAAAATTGCTATTCTGTAGGACTGGTTATTAGATAACAATTTTAACTAAAAGTTTAATCGTCGAAAAAGAAAAGAACTGAAAATAAAAATAAAAAAAACGCTTTTTAGTTAGTAATATTCTGCAGTCGTCGTTCCATCTCGAGGGGGCCGTCCTTCACTGCGTTTGTCTGTACCAGTTCTTCATTATGCAGAATATTATACAGAGTAACACAGTAACGTTTCTAAATGAATTTATGCTAGTATTGTATTTAGACTAAAAGGGCTCTTTTTTACTTTTTGCGTTTCAGATTTTTCTCCTTTTTCGACGGTTTAATTATTAGTTAAAAAGTTTTGTTTTATTTTTTCTGGCTAAAATTTACTTTCGCCTTCATCATCAGACCCTTAGTGATACTAATTACCCATAAATCATTAATAAGATGTAATTATTACGATTGACACACGATGTAACTATTAAGCGAGGACACGAGGAAGGTGTAGGACACCTTCCTCGTGTCCTCCTCGTGTGCTTATACATTAAATTTACTTACACTTTGATTTCTTTTTCACTTCTTTGTTATAAAAAAGTAGTACTCTGTATTATTATAGATGGTACACTATCTTGGAGTAAACACGTAGATGAGATTAGTAGGAAGATCAATTACGCTTGCCACACGTTAAAATGCCTTCAAAGTTTTCTGCCCTTGTCAACAAAGATTTCTCTCATCCAAACGCTTATCATGCCTATTTTTGATTATGGAGATGTCTTCTTTTTGGATGCAACAGAGGAGCAAGTAAATAAACTTGAGCGCCTGCAAAACTTATGTATTCGGTATATTTTTGGACTAAAAAAATTTGATCATGTCTCTTTTTACCGCAAGCAGCTCAAGTGGCTCTCAATCCGTTTTCGCATGAACACTCGAATTCTGTGCTTCCTTTATAAAATTTTATACAATCCACTATCCCCTCCCTACTTGCGTGATCGCTTCTCTTTTATTAATCCTCCTGGTACCATTTGTAGATCCCATACTAAAACTCTATTAAAATTTCCCTCCCACAGAACAGAACTATGTTCCCATTCCTTTACCGTTCATGCGATTCGATTGTGGAACCTTCGGTAATCCGTGAGGCTAATTCGGTGTCTTCCTTTAAGAAGCTGGTTAATGAGCACTATTTGTTAACACAATAGTATTATTTATATATTAATGTTTATGTATGTATAGTGTGTATGTATATTAATATATAATTATATTTTTTTTGTTTGAATAATGTAAATTAATGTACTGTTTTTGTGCACACTAGTTTGCTCCTATTATAAGTTTTCCAGTAACAGGCCTGTTGGTAGAAATTTCAATATGTAATAAGCTGTGCCTTTGTACTCATATTTGTTTTTTTTTGTTGTTTCTCTGTTGATTATATTGTGTGTGTATATGAATAGTAAATAAATAAATAAATAAAGTAGTTGTTACATATTGAAAAATTGGAAAAACAGGAAAAGCAACTAGAGTATTTAAAAAGAAATTAAAAAGAAAAACTTTTTATTTTTGGGATAGATGATGACGAAATGAACTACTTTCAACTACAAACGAAAATAATTACTATAACTACAACATACATGAAGTTATCCTGTGAGAAATATGATATTAAAAATGTTAAACGTATTGGCAAAAAGAGAAGTAAGCCGCGGCCAATTTCGGTGACTTTGTCAACAATGGGTAAAAGGATTGAGATTTTGGAAAATAAAAAATCTTAGAAGGCTCTCCATACTATATTTTCAAGGAAGATTTTCCACGGAAAATACGCGATGCACGTAAAGCTCTGCAGTCTCAAATTCAAGAACTCAGAAAAAATGGTACAAAAGCTATCCTTAAATATGACAAGATAGTAATCATAGAAACACACAACTCTAAACGCCAATCGAACAAAGAATCTTTTAACCGTCACCAGTTTCTTTGCCATATTCTTCACACATACAAATACAAAAAGATGATCATCAACCAAAAAAGAAGACTAAATCAAATATAACGGACTTCCTCAGTTCGAATAACAAGAAATCCTTTAAAGAAAAAAACTCTTTTGCATCGAAAGTTGACGCAGAAATATTATAGCAACAACCTTCAGCCCCTCCCGCTCTCCCAATCCAGCCGGTCACCGTGGGAGTAGTAGACTACAACCCTCCAGAAAATAAAATTAAAAAATGTACAGAAAATAATATATTTTACGTGGCAACTTATAATGTGAGAACTTTGTCAACATATCAACACCTAGTAGAGCTAATGGATTCTTTAAATAATATAAAATACGATGTAATCGGCCTGTCAGAAATAAGACGCAATGGTACTTCAATTCAAGAATATGACCACTTCATCTCTTGCTACACAGGAGAAACAGAAGGATTATATGGCGTGGGTTTCATCGTTAAGAAATACCTCAAAAAAAACATCGTAAGCTTTAGTGAAAGCCTATCTGAAAGAGTAGCTATACTAAAGCTTAACATAAACGACTTCAAAATCGATATAATACAAGTGTATGCTCCCACGAAAGCCAAATATGAAAACGAGATAGAGTTCTTCTACAGCAATCTCAACAAAGCTTTGCAAAACTCTCAAAAAATATAATATTAATGGGAGATTTTAACGCAAAAATTGATAAGCCAAAACCAGTTGAACATTTAATTATGAAAAAATATGGTTATGGTACAAGAAACAGCAGAGGCGAACGACTGATCACTTTCGCAAATGAATACAAACTTAGTATCATTAATACATTCTTTGAAAAATCAAGAAACCAGAGTTGAACCTGGATATCTCCAGATGGTGTAACGAAAAACGAAATAGATTATATTTAAACCAACCTTCATAAAAATGTTCAAAATTTCCAAGTAATAAACGTAAGATTTCCCTCAGACCATAGATTTTTGAGAGTATCATTAAAACTTCAAGTTATGAAAAAAAGCCGAATACACTACACTAAAAATATAAAAAGCACACTGAGAAATGAAAATGAAATTGCTAGTTATATAGAATCACTAAAAAATTCGAACCAGTCCCTGTTCACTGGCAAGACAATGACACCATTCAGGAGTATTACGAAAATATTGTTAACTATATTAAAGTAAGTTTGAGAAACGCATATGTACCAAACAATTTAACACGCTCTACTATCTCGGACCATACTAGAAAATTAATGCTTCGAAGACAAGAACTACACAGAATAAAACCTAAAACGACAATAATAAGAAATGAGTTAAAAGCTCTTTATAAACTTATAAGTAAATACATAAAAAGGGACTATAAGAACCATCGAGCCCATATCATTGAAAAACATCTAAATACTACGGGAAGTCTTAAAAGAGCATATAAAGAATTAACTTCTCACAGTTCATGGATCGAACGAGTACAACAATCGGACAAAGATTTTCACAGTAGGACAGACATTATTAATATCGCAACAAATTTCTTTCAAAATGTATATAATACGCAAGATCCGGAAAGCTACAACCTTATCGATAAGCAACTAGTAAGCAACGATAGAGAGATATGTGTAATCGACGAGGCTGAAATTATTACAGAAATAAATAAAGTAAAATTAGAAAAGTGTCCAGGATCAGACAAAATTACAAACGAGGCAATAGAAACTGGGAAAACTCTTCTAGCACGTCTATTTAACATGATTCTTAACGCCTGTATTACGCCCCTACAATGGTCTGAATCAGAAATAATTCTGCTCTACAAAAAAGGTGACGCAAAGAACATAAACAATTATCGTCCAATAAGTCTACTCCCGTCTCTCTACAAGTTATTTTCGTCAATTATCGAGAGAAGAATCAGTGTAACTCTAGAGAAGTACCAAACCATCGAACAAGCAGGCTTTAGAAGGGGATTCTCCACGGTGGACCACATCCACTCTATAGAACTAATCATCGAGAAGTATCGTGAATATCAGAGACAACTCTACATTGTCTTTATCGACTACCAAAAAGCGTTTGATACCATCCTACATTCTTCAATATGGGAAACCCTACGGTGTCAAAATGTAGAGAGCAAGTACATAAAAGTTTTAATGTACATTTATAGCCACTGTAAAAGTAGGGTGAAACTTGAAACAACAGGACCACCGATACCCGTAAAGAGAGGAATAAGACAGGGCGATCCACAGTCACCAAAAAAATTTATAGCCGTATTACAGTCAGTTATGATTAAATTGAACTGGGAAAAAGTTGGACTAAATATAAATGGCAAATACATCAATCATTTAAGGTTTGCGCATGACATCGTTCTATTGTCAGAAAATGAAAAAGAAATGGAATCAATGATTAACTCTTTACAAATGGCAAGTAAAAAAGTAGGCCTCGAGATAAATCTAAGTAAAACTAAAATAATGACAAACCACACGCATTACCCCATATGCATAGATGGAAACCCTTTAGAATATGTCGATACATATGTATACCTTGGCAAGCAGATTTCTTTCGCTAAACGAAGCAAAGAGCTAGAGGTAGAAAGAAGAATTTGTGGCGCATAGAAAAAGTTCTGGAATTTAAAAGAGATATTAAAAAGCTCCATGCCAATGAAAACAAAGAAAAAAGTAATGGATGCATGTTTGCTTCCATCTATTACTTATGCGTGTCAGACATGGAAATTTAATCAGATAGTGATTAATAAGATAAAATCCTGCCAACGAAGTATGGAGAGAAGCATTATGGGAGTCCGTAAAGTACAAAAAATATCTCATGCCAGTATTAGAAACAAAACAAAACTAACCGACGCTTTAAACTACTCTCTAAAGCTAAAGTGGCAATGGGCGGGGCACATTTCTAGAATGAGTGATGACCGATGGACGAAACGAATAACATCATGGCCTGGACCAATGGGTACCAGAAAGAGAGGTAGACCTATAACTCGATGGGAAGATGATATTATGAAACTAACGGGTAAGAATTGGATACTAAATGCGAAAGACTAAGGCCTGGAGAAGGCCTTCACCCTCACACGAGGGGTTCTTGCATGAAATCATTCAATCAATAATCAATGAAAATTAAATATAAAAAGGTAATAATTTAATGAATAATAGGAATAGTCTTATTTATAATATTATATACCATTTCTTACAATTTTATACTACAATCATATATTAAAAGATAATATATTGTATAAAAGAAATTTATGTAATTATAAAAAAATAATCATTAGGTAAAATGTATTATGTAATTTTAGTGCATTTTATTTATTTATTTATTTATTTATTATATATTTTTGGTATTTAGTATTCGGTATTTACATACATAGTTGCTATTCTATAGGACTTTTTATTACATAAAATTTTTAATTAAAAATTAAACCGTTGAATAAGAAAACCAAAAAATTAAAAAAATGGTAGACGAGGAAGTTGCTGCAAACCTGATTTCCATCAGTTAAAAAGCAATTTTTAAGTGTTTGGCGAAGGATTCCACTTTCAACGGAATTTTATATTTAAAACAAGAAATTATTTTTTCAAGTAATGCCATTTGCTCATTAAATAGTGTTTGAGTAATGGTTAATGACATAAGTAATTATGGAACATAAGTTGCGTCGTGATAGTAATGCAGCGCAAACGTCAAACTACTAGAAAGGCGTTTACGTAAAGGCAACGCACGAATTGACATTGAAAGCTAGAGTTGGAAGATCTCCGTTCTCCAATTTCTATTTTTTTTTTCAGAATTAGCACATCTTCTTGGCATGTAATAAATTAAATAACCGACGAAAAAAATTTCTTCATGCCATTCCCAATACATGGGTAGATCAAGGTCTAGACAATTAAGTTCTTCCGACCCACTTTACATCGAAACTGCCCGAAGATACATGATACTACCATATAATTCGTAGTTAAGATTTTTCTCAAACCCATTGGAACGAGCAATGCAACCTGGAGATCGAAATCGGATCTCTTGACTCGAATTCCGAAATCCCTACCTACTCGGCTATTGTCACTTAGGCAGTGCAAAATGCTTTAAAGGCACAATTTTCTCTCATTCATCTGATTTTTTTAAGAAAGATATTAATGAATTGCCACCCCGTTGACAAAAATGTTTTGGTACCACCACCATTATTATAAAGATCATCATAATATTTACATGCCCTAAAGTCCACTGCAGGACTTAAGCTTCTCCCGTACCGGAGGGTGCGCAATAATCGCCGAGCATGAAAAGGGAATTGGCGATTGCAGTACCAGAGAACTTAACATACCATGCACCTCGACGCCGATGGCCCTAACTGGTGTACCATATACCTACTATTTACCCATATACATATTCATAGGTACATACGAACTCTACAACTTGAGTTTAAATTAATAACATTACAGCCTGAAAAAGTTTTTTTTTTTTGCCTTTTTTTGTCTTACTCTTCCGACACATGGAAATAAAGGGGGTGGTTTATTAATATGCCCTAACCAAATAAAGAATATACAAAAACGAAAACAATATAAATTCCGGACCAACACCTTTTGTACATCTGTGGAACTAAATTATTTGTATATAAACAATTTTTTTTATTTTATTCTTTATGTATTTTGATATTGCCTTAAAGTTATTGATGAAACAATTATTGTAATTGCTTTTGAATCGCTATTAAGTACAATTGTAACTAATAACACACGCTGTACCATTGCCTACCGTCGTACCATTGTACTGCTTCAATTTCCGTTGTCTGATTATTTACATCGAAGTTTTGTTATAATTTTTTATTAGCAATATGTTGTGAAGTTTTTTTCTGAGCCAACAATAGAAATCGTACAAATGATTGTTTCGAAGTTTGGAACATTTTCTGGTTCTTTCTGAGAAAATAATAAATTACAGTAATTTTTCTCTTTGCAAAACTTTGAATAATTTTCGTAAAGTTTTCTTTGACTAAATAGAATTAATTTTAAATTTGTTTAGTGAAGTATTTGTTTAAATTTAACTTTGTTAATTTTCCGTTTTTTTTGTGCTTGTGGTATTTAACAATCTTCTATCCCTATTTGCTTATGGTTTCAAATGAGTTTTTCAAAAACTTATGTACGAATTTCATCATTGGCTTGGACATAAAGGCGGCGACGGGCTCACCACCTGTCACGTTGTCCCGAAAATATCTTCGGTGGAAGGTGGGTCAAAGGGACTTAATTGTCTAGACTTGACCTCTGTCTACCCCTGTATTGGGAATTGCGTGAAGATATTTTTTTTTCTTATGGTTTCACAAAATTTCAAGCCTCCTTTATGATGCAAAGTCCGCAATGATAATACTAATAATGTTGACTTTACGGGATATGAACAGGGATACGGGATATGAAAATAAAATCTATCGCCTATTCCACACAGTATAGGCGATAGAATTTATTTTCACAATTATTCCACTTTCTTCTTGTTGCTGTTGTAAGGAACGAGTAAGACAAATAAATTATAAATTTATACATACCATAGATAAGCATAACATCACATTCATTGCTCTGATTCTTTCTATAGTAAGCTTAAGCACTTTTTTCATGGTATCAGAAACAATGAAGATACATAAGCAACTTACTTTGGAATCAGAGTAATAAGTGTGATGTAGTTCTTATCTATATTTTTATTTATATATATGTATAATAAGTATGATGTAGTTCTTATCTACATATTTATTTATATATGTAAAGAAAATCACCTCACTTGTGTGCTTTTCACCAATTTGTATTTGCCGCGTCACCGCTAACTGGTCGACAAGAATATTGGCTATCGACAAAGATATCACAACTGACGGTAGCGATATTTAATTATTATATCTACTTATTGAGAGGAGAATTTTTCCGTATTTGTTAAAGTAAAGACACCTGAATTAAAGGCATTAAATGTTGTTTCTTTTGTCTTTACAGGTGAGGAAAGACTTGTTAATTGATAATGTACGTAATGATTTAAATGTAATAAAATAATAAAACAACTTTTGTCTTTACAGAGAAACGCAGTTTTGTCTTTATTTTCTATTCAAAGAGGTTAATATCATTATATATATTTTTAAATAATTTGTGATATGGAGCACCATAAAATAGCTTAGCGACGATGACAATACGTTATGTTTGTAGTCCAAGGCAATGTCCTTCGACTTTGTAGAATCTGTTATCTCTAGAGGTCTTTCTAAAAAGTTTAAAATTGAGGATCTTGAAGAAAAGAGACTTATATTATGAACATTTATCTTCGAAGGCCTTATGTAAATATACTACAGCTACAGATCCTCTGGTTTGCGAATGTTCATAGGCTTTACTTCAATCTCCTTTCTGCATACAACATTTCAGGATCCAAAACTCGAATTAAGATTTATCAGTACAAACTCGACTTATTCAAAGTGCTACCGGAACAATAGGTACAGACAACTGTGCGATTGAATAGGGAGACCTCATTCTATTCATTACCGTTTTCGTCCCTCGGTGACATGAAGCCTTCGTTTCAGGAGAAATTTTAGAGTTTCATAATAGAAAACATTTTAGAATAATATACAGAAAATATATAGATATATTAAAATTTTGTGATAAAATGTCACAAAATATAAGCATTTTGAATGTGGGGGAAATAACTAACTTATACCACGGCATGTCGGCAGGGCCACGGGAATGCTCTCGCACATATCCGTGACTCGAACCGCTCTGGCCACCCAAGGCAGCCCCTCTTCAAGAGAATGAGAAGAATCTTCCTCTCCTACCTTCGAGGCCGCCGTTGAGCACACTTCAGCAGCGGAGGGCAGGGAGAGCGGCACCTCACCATACTGACACTTCTCTCTTCCCGCGACCTCAGCCGCATCACAGTGCAATCCCGCTAGAGTCGCGGTGGATAGGAAGCATTGCGAAACACAATAACTAAACTCCTCTTCCACCTCGACTCCACCTTGGCTGTGAGGAGTGCGGAGAGCGGAGTGAAGGCAACGACGCAAACACTCCCTCCACGATATGGCATGATAAGGCGACTAAGCGAAAAAGCCTTATATACCGTAATGACGCCCGACAGGTGGTGGAATAACCATCTCGAAAAAATATCAGACCAAAATAAGCAGACCGGTAGCAGCACGTACGATGCATTTAGTATTGCGATCGCCAATCCGCAAGTCAAGCGTGGCGATTAGAGCCTATTTCCAGTAGTGTTCTTTTAGATAACGTTATGTATATAAATTTAACATTGCTTACATGTCAAATAATAGTTCACAAAATACGTTTTATACTGTTAAAATATATATTTCTCGAACCGTCGCATTCTAGTGTTACGTTTGTTACTCTAAGAGAGAAATATTACATACAGATGTTGTTTTCAGCATTGAGGCAAAAATACCTCTTTACATTATAAAGTCAAGATTGAAATTGTGCGGTAAGAACTTATTGTTCTGAAGTTTGAAAGCAGTTGAATGTTGAGTTATATATTACAATCTCGCTTTTGTTATCAAACCCTGAGTAAAGCAGGTAGTTTTGAATGCCTTATTGTATGGAGTTTTATAACATTAGATGTTTGGAACTGCGCAACGTAAAACTAAGTTTACTACTTGAAAAAATATTTCCACGCATATTCCTAATACTGGGGTAGATAGAGGTCTAGAAAGTTAGTCCTTTCGACCTATCTACCGCAAAAAGTTACTATTTTTACTTTAGTTCTAAATTATTTAACAGAGTTAATAAATTAAGTCATAGTTATTTACTTACTCACTTTAAGAAAATGCAAGGGTAAAATTACGGAACGGTTTTTGGGTTTTAATTATGAAAAACCTGAAAATTTTATTACTTAACACAAAAACATATTCACACATAGGCACAAAGACACATACACAAGCGCGCGCTCTTACGTACACATACGCGCCTCAAGTAATTCGTATATACATGGGATTTGAAATAATCGCCAGGGCTGCCAAGCTTATTGGCGATTAATCTCTTGTTATTAATCACTCCTAGCATAATGCCAAACAACATAAGAGATATATCTGAAAAAAACTGATCCGAACGTTATTAGAAAAACAAAGATAAAAGGGGAAAAATAATAATTAATAATTAAAATAAAAATAATTCCTACCTTGCACGCAAATGCAAGCAATAATTTAGCAAATTTTTATCAAAGTAACAAAAAGGTTATTATAATTTTTATATGTAAAAAAATCAAGTTATCATATTTTTGTGGCCGGTTAATTCAAAAAGTAGTCAATGGATTGACTTGAATTTGTTTCACAACGTTGTAAGGCTTTTAAAGAATGTTTCTGTACATTTTTGAAGCTGAAGTTTCGACATAACTAAAAATTTTAAGCAGGGTTCGACAAAGGCATTCATTTTCTTTGTGAAACTTCATTTTATTTCACACGAAAACTTTTGTTTGTTTCATCATAATTAATATCTATAGAGCTACAGCAAAAATGTTTTTTAGGGTAAAGTTTTTAATATATATGTATATCAAATAAGAGTATTTAAAACACTTTTATAAAGCTACATAAGTCACATCTCTATAAATCACTTAAGATTTGTTTTACAGAAGCACGACGTCCGTGTCTGAACTTGATAAAAATTTTATCTGTATTTCAGACAACAGCGCTCATAACATACGAGAGTCACAATTGTAAGTTAATGGAATAATATTTTTAGTTGAAATGCAATCCATAACATCTGTGCGTGTGAATTATGAGCTCCCAATGAGTATAATCAGAATAAGAGTATGTGTAAAAGAGTGTGTATGGAAATGAATGTGTGGGAGGGAGGGTGTTTGAAAATGCTACTAATACAAGGAGGGTAGACCTTTACTTACTGCAGATAGATCTACAGATACATATTACAAATAACGTCATAATAAAAATAAAAAAAATTGTATCACTTCGTACACTGGTACTATTTTTTTATTTAGTTGTTTATTTCTTTTGTTGCAAAGAAATAAATTGTAACGGCAGTTTCGGATGACATAAAAACGTAATTAAATAACCCGGCTGAAGAGAGCGTCAATTTTAATGAATTCTGTCGGAGTGGAGTTGATATGTTTTGAGAAAATATAAACCACTGACAGTCGTTAACTTTATATTGTTTCAGGCAAATATTGAAACCTCTGTAGTCGAGTGGAGTACAGAGTTTTCGAAGTGTTGCCAGCTCTGAGATTCCGGGTTCGATTTCGAAACCCACTCTATGAGACTAAGGTCTAGTCAAGACAATCCTTGTGATATTTTCGGGACCCTTTGACCCAACTTCCACCGAAGATATTTTCGGGACAACGTAACAGGTGGTGAGCCCGTCGCCGTCTTCATGTCCAAGCCAACGATATAATTCGTACATAAGTTTTTGAAAAACCAATTGGTACGAGCCTGCCACCTGGGGATCGAACTCGGGTCTCTTAACCCGAAATTTCGACCACCCAAACTCTTCTATCTATCTTACACGTGATTTATCGTTAAACTAAAATAGTGGTAGGTATATTATAACGCCGATACCACATAACAATGACAAACTTTTTTACGTAATCCGGACTACACCAAGCATAACAACAACACCCACGGACAGAAAAGGACGACAGTCTATGTTATATATAATATACTTTACGTCATATATGGGCGACAACCAGCCCGCGGGCCGAATCCGTCCCGCGAGACATTCACAAAACAACTTGTCAAGACCATCTGTTGTTCGACGTATAGAAATGACATTGAACATTGACTGACCGTATAGCTGGATATATTTTGAATCTTTTTCCATGGAATTAGACGAGAGCACCGATATTTTTACCGATTTGTAAAAAAAGGTCAACTGGATATATTTATTTTTAGGTGTTGATAATGAGTTCACTGTTACTGAGAAATTGCTTGCTTTACAGGAAAAGGCACCACTACAGGAGAGGATATTTTCAAAAGGTATTCATAAGTTTTGGCTTGCCATGGCCAAAATTAATTGGAGTATGCACTGATGGTACACCTTCTATGGTTGGTTCTACATTATGGTATGGTTTCTGCTCAGGCAAAGGTTTCATCGGAATTTTGAATGAAAAAGCTACAGAACCAAATATGCAAAAAGATGATTTGATAGTCCTCCATTGCATTATCCACCAACAGAACTTGTGTTCTGAATCCATCCGCCTCCGAAATGTTATGAAGGTGGTAGTAAAAACCATTTACTTTATTCGATCCTGAAAAATGTTGAAACTGTTTTACGAGATAACAGACTTTATGAAATTAAAAGAAAAACAAATATATGAATTAAGTGACTCAAAATGAATATGTTACTTAGCATTTCTGGTCGATCTTACAGGCTATTTGAATGATTTAAATTTGAAACTTCAAAAACAAGGAGAGTTAGTAAATGATTGGTACGACCATTTGAAAGCGTTCAAAGATCATCAATTACGCTTGTGATCGATACGTCAGATCAAATTACGCTTGTGGGAGTCACAGATGGTGGCTGGTGACAGTTACCATTTCAACACGCTCTCTGCGTATGAAAATGTTGATTATGCTCAAAATGCTGTAGAAATCAAGTTACTGTAGGAACAATTAACGAACAGATTTAACAACTTCAAAAACATGGAAAACAGCTTAGAAAATTCGCAAGATAATTGATTTATGCGTTTGGCAGTACATATAAATACGAACAGTTCTTTTCATTGATGAAAGTTAATAAATCAACACATCGTACAAGAATGACAGACGATAATTTGGAAAATTCTTTACGTCTTTGTATCAGTGAAATTAATCCAAATATCGATGGATTAGTTTCCCAAATTCAAGCTCAAGTGTCCTATTGATCGGTGTATTTAACTTTCGTAATTTGTAACAACTGGAAATTTAAGGATTTAATTATAATGTAATATTTTTTTAATTTCATTTTGTTTTATTTTAATAAATAGTACTATAACAACATTATACGGTTGCGGACTCACCACCTGTGATATTGTCCGGAAAATATCTTCGTCAGACGGTGGGTCGACGGGACTTAATTGTCTAGACTAGACGTCTGTCTACCCCTGTATTGGGAATTGCGTGAAGATATTTATTTATATTTTATTTTATTTATAACAACATTGTCGTATTATTTCATGTCTAATGTCTATCGCAAAATATATAATCACTACTTTTAAATGCACTAAGTACTTTTAAACGAGGCCCGCTAACTTGTTTGCACGTTAAGTTTAGCCCTCATCATGTCAAAGGTTATACCTGCTCTACGTGGCCATTAAAACAATGAAAAAAAAAATTGAAATATAACGAACCAATCTTTTAGGATTGAAGACTTTATAATTGTAAGAAGAGCCATTTCTGCTTCGTGCTTATGAAAATGCGTACACATTAAAAAGACGTAAGCTTTTCCCCCTCACCAGATTCAATTTGTTGACAAAGAACGACAGCATAAACTTTGCAATGTGAATGAGCGAGACATAAACTCACGAGACTCGAGAGCCTACAACTAGAGAAATAAGGACCCCGTAAAAAAATCAAATCTTTTTCGCTTCAATCACTGGCCACAGATGAAAAAACACTTTGATTTTTTTTTATTGATACGTAATAAATTAACTGTATGTTCTTAAGAATGTGTGAACTTACCAAGTCTTTTTAATTTTTTGTATGATTAGAGTGAAAAACGATCCAGATTTGGTTTTTGCTGGTAAGTGGTTACTGTAG
Source organism: Sericinus montela (assembly GCA_029286605.1). Classification (NCBI taxonomy): domain Eukaryota; kingdom Metazoa; phylum Arthropoda; class Insecta; order Lepidoptera; family Papilionidae; genus Sericinus; species Sericinus montela. The sequence continues at coordinate 3,698,778 of JAGSMR010000014.1, forward strand.
CCTATTGGCATTAGCCAACTCCTTCAAATAAAGAAAGAAGGAAGTAAGGAGGAATAAGGAAAGAGAGATATTACCACAGAGGAATAAAATATAGTCCTCACATTGTGAAATTTGTATTGATTTGAAAGCATATAAGTTATGCTACTTTTTATTTATTAAAAAAAAACAAGAGCTTAAGATACTTACTATAGGATCAATGTATGTGATATTGTCCCTATCTATGTACTTATACGTTATACAAAATATCTGTAATATGTTTTAAAATATTTTAGAGGAATGTTCCTGATGTTTAAAATACTGATATTCTTTATAATCTAAGTACGTATTAAAACTGCCCTGCAAGAGTTTAACATTTCAACTCATGTAAGTAACTTCTGTTACTACCACTTACTGCAACATTCTCCATACTTACATCTACATACCTGTCGTACCTTCATTGAAAAATAGTATCCATTTTTTTAAATAGTGTAATCAAATTCTTTTAGCAATTTTTGTCTTTTTTTGTGTTTCTTATCTTAACAAAAATTAAGCACCTATTCGGAAGCAAACAGTTTTCTTAGCTAATGTTAGCTTACAATTCTGAAAAAACTTTTTTATTTTTATGCAATTTTTCATCCTGGAGTAGGTAAATGTCTAGGCAATAATGGCCTTTCGACTCACATTTCACCGTAGCTTATTTAAAACAACGTGGACCAATAGTCACAATCGCCGTGTAGTTGAGTGATCGAGACTCGAGTCAAGAGACCCGAGTTCGAAGCTCATGTGGCAGTTTATATCAATGTTTTTTTTCAAAAACTTAAGTACAAATTATATCGTTGGCTTGGAAATAAAGACGGGGACGGCCTCACCACCTGTCAAGTTGTTCTAAGAAATGTCTTCGATGGAAGGTGGGTCGAGAGAACTTGATTGTCCAGACCTCTGTCTATCCCTGTTATGGTGAATGGCATGAAGATATTATATTTTATGTGTCAGGTGGTGAATCTATAGCCATCTTAGTTTCGAAACCGTCAGTATATTATACTTTACATACTATATTTACATAGATGAATATATAAACAACCATGACTCGAGTGCCACGACTCATATAAATTCCACCAATTTTGCCCCAGCGGGATTCGATTCCTTAGTTTCGAAGGCAGGATCCCTACCAACTAAAGCTCTCAGGTCGTCAATATGAAAATTTATTTACTTATCATAATCTTTTTACTCAGAAATTCGGTTTGTCCAGACCTCTGTCTACCCCTACACTGTATACTATTTACTATATTATATATCCCAATAAAAAGATCAAGTCACAATAGCCGAGTGGTTGGGTGGTCGGAATTTCGAGTCGATAGAACCGATTTCGATCCCCAGGTGGCAGTACCAATGAGTTTTTCAAAAACTTATGTACGAATTACATCGTTGGCTTGGACATAAAGACGGCGACGGGCTCACCACCTGTCACGTTGTCCCGAAAATATCTTCGGTGGAAGGTGGGTCGAAGGGACTTAAGTGTCTAGACTAAACCTCTGTCTACCCCTGTATTGGGAATTGCGTGAAGATATTTTCTTTTTTTTTTTCCAATAAAAAGATGTTATAACATCGTTAAAACATCTAATGTCGTAAAAAAACTAAACTGCAATACACAATCGTTTAAAAATATTCGGAAGCTGAAAAAAGTGTATGAGAAATGTTTGCAGCGTCTATAAAAGTTTTATGTCGTACTGGTTAGACTTCACTAAGCCGTTGACGAATAACATTACCTTAACCAAGCTTTAACATTATCTTCGTGATGAAATCATGCTAAAGCGTAAGTCATAACAAAAGCAAAAAAATCTTTAAAATATAATTCTCCTCAAGTCAAAGATTTAAAGAAAAATTAACCTTTTGAGGCTTTACGTAGCGTTTATGTCTTAATATTTAAAGATATGAAAAATAATGTACAATGGGATTGTTTCTTCAGAATTTTTTTCCAATGAATATTATGAGAGCAATTTCTGAAGCTACCTTAATATATTACGATTCGGCATAAGAAAATTTACTCCCCAATTTCTTTTCGTATGTGGCGCAAGAGGTGACCAACGGAAAAGAAAACCTTCAATTTCATTGGCTACTGATAGATGGCGGAATGTCAAACAAATAAGAAAATTATTAAATTTACTCTGAAGAATATTTAAATTAAAACCTAAGACTTAAAGTAGTAGGCAACTGTCTTTGTTTAAAAGAGTAATTATTTTTGCACAAATCAACAATGAAGGCAATAAAATCGCATCATAAACATAACAGTGAAATTCATATTTTTAAAACACGTTTTTTTTATTATTGTCCTCTTGTCATAGTTATCTTATTACTTCTCTTGAAAATCCCGGCTGGAATCGTGCCAAAATATAAGGATCAATGACCTCAATACACAGAAAATACTCTGGCTCTAAGATTTGATATGTATTAAGTATTCGATATTACGCGCGATTACATACTCTAATATTAATCGTGATCAATGTTTCCTGACTGCTTTAGTATAATATGAAACAGTTTACATCCATGAATACTATTTACAATGGGTCACTTGTTTACATCAACACGCAATTTCACATACTGAGGAGAGATAGACAATGAAGTCGTTTCGAACCACTTTTCACCAGAGCTTATATAGCAATATACTTACATTATAATTTATTTACATACCTATTTCTCATATACATATAAACATTCGTGACTCGAGTACAAACATTCACAAGCCTCACACAGATGGTTGCGCCTAGCACGACTAGGCTATTCAGTCTTCAATATAAAAAGATATTTACTTCCACATTTATTTATTTTATACTTCTATCTTTTTTACATACAACTTCGACATCCGTGTGCGGACACTGTGTTAAGCACGTAAACCTTAAAAAGCAGTCGCTGAATTGACTTGATCTTTTTAAAAACATTTTGTTCTATTATTTCCCCTGAACTAGAAATCCCTAGCGGGATTCGAACCGGTGCAGGTTACTGAGCCCTGAGCGAAGGCAAGGTCACTTAAATTTATGGGATCGTTTCGTCGGGTTGTTATCGTTTTTGGGATCTTCGGGTCACTTTTCCAAAAAATGGCTCTTCAAGCTATAAATAATACAAACAACTGGGTGACCAAGCTTCGAGAGTTCAAGCACTTTATTTATTAGTCAATAATGATCTTATATTTTTTTTCGGTACCGCTTCCGGTTTTTATAGGTTCTTATTTATTTTATAATTATCATCTTGTGTTTTTTGTATAGAAAAGGGAGGCAAACGAGCAGACGGCTCACGTGATGGTTAGTGATTACCGCCGCCCATGAACATCCGCAATACCAGAGGTATAGCAGATGCGATGCCGGCCTTAGAGTGCTCCCCCCAAGAATTGGGGGACGGGGGTGTGTGGGCTTCCGGTAAACTTCTACTTCACGCCGGTATTCTGTGAGGCGGTGGTACTTCTAAAGCTGATGCGTGGCTCTAATACTGTTTCTAGCAAATAAACAATTGAATTGAATTTAGGTGCAAGATGTCTGGTAATGCGGTCGCAGATCCGCTTGCCAAACGTGACGAAATGCATTCGAAACCAAAATTAAAATAGAATATCGAACCAATAGAGTATAAATATATTTTTAAAGTAAATATCCTAATTTTCTGTAACTGACACTGAAGCTGAAAGATTACTCTCAAGTTAGTAAGCGCTAGGTAATGTTGGATGTCAAATCATCATGTCAACATTCGTATTGCGACAGCTTCATACAGCGACGTTATGACTCTGGACGCGCTATTATGATGCTCCTTGGGAGTATTATTCTAAGTAATATACATGTATTCCGAAAAGAATTAGCTTTTACTGCATGCAGTGGGATCATGTCAGTACGGGTTAGGCTATAAACACGACGCGTGGAGGCGAAGCGGGAGCGGATCTTCACCTGATCGACACTGGGGCGGGGACGCTGTAGAAAATGTATGAGTATTTTCTTTATAATCGTTCACGACTACAGCGGGTACAGAGCGGCGTAAAGTGAGATACAAGTGAGAGTCGAGCTGAGGGTTGACACTTCTATTAAGGTCAATTTTTCAGTGCAGCAGACATTTAGCGCTATCTCCGTCCTCGTTTGGTATATTCTCCTTAATCTATTTTTGTATTTTTACTTAAACACTATAATAAAATTTAAATAATATTAAAAGTTTTATTATTAATACCGGAATCAAATAATATTCAATTTGGCTGTGTCAAAATTGTCCCCAGGCACCCAGGCACCTGCATCCATTGACTCTCCAATACATTTTGCAGGTTGTCATCTTCATCATTTTGTCTAAATCATCTTCTTCTCAAAATAACGACGGGGGGACTTCAATATCTATAAACAAATTGCGATTGCCGACACCCTCTACAAGCATGGGAACTATGGCAAAACTTTCTACGAGTGGTTTATTATAAAAATTCTGACGATTATAAAAATGCTTTCAGATTATTATTAACAATTTGACTTGTTTTTCATAACGTTGTCCTAAATTTCAAACAACGCTTTATAACTACGCTTTTTCTATTATAGGTGTTTTGTAATGTCTTCTTATTATAATTAATTATCTTTATTATATTTTTATTTTATGTATATTTTTATTACTTATTTACAATACTAGGAGAGACAGAAGTCTGGACAATTAAGTCCTACACACACAAACGTTTCACCGAAACCTGTTTGGAACAACATGACTGGTAGTGAGCCTATTGTCGTCTTAGTATCCAAGCTGACTATACAATATACTTATAAATATAAACATAAATATACACATCTAAATATAAACATCTTCTAGTTTTTACATTCAATGTTTATACATTCATATTCATCTCACAAACGTTTGCCCCTAGCGGGATTCGAGCACGTAACCCTTGATTTAGAAGTGAGCCTATTGTCGTCTTAGTATCCAAGCTGACTATACAATATACTTATAAATATAAACATAAATATACACATCTAAATATAAACATCTTCTAGTTTTTACATTCAATGTTTATACATTCATATTCATCTCACAAACGTTTGCCCCTAGCGGGATTCGAGCACGTAACCCTTGATTTAGAAGGCAAGGTCACTACCTACTCGGCTATCGGCTCGTCTGTAAATTTACTGAAGCTTTATTCGAAAACGAGTTCGATCCCCAGGTGGCATATTCGTATCAATGAGTTTTTCAAAAACTTATGTACGAATCATATCCTGTCCTCTGTCCTCTGTCTACCCCTGTATTGGGAATTTCGTAAAGATGTTTATTTATTATTATTTATAAATAAATTAAAATAATTAAAATTATTATAAATAAATTAAAATTATTATTTATTATTTACATTAATATAATCAGGCTAAGAACATAAATCAACACGAGTTACTAATTTTTGACTGCCTATTTAAAAATATATAGTCAATTTTAGATTGGCTATGTTTTGATGATGATGACGGATCTATCAATTCATAAGACTCATACATCAGACCATACGACTTACTTCATTCCAAAATTGAGTCCAGGTTTTTTAATCCTACAATTTTAGCATGAGCATGTACTTGAAGAAGATCTACATACAGACGGTAGCGAGAACACAATCAGAGTAGTAGAACTTATAAAAAAAGTAGAGGAGGAAAAACACCATTTAGTGGTACACCCCCATTGATCATACGCCAGTTGGACAATATATTGTCAATGCCAGTGTGTTGCTGGCAACAAAGCAAACAAATTCAAAACAGTTAAGCACTGCACAGTCGACTTCGTTGAATGCATCTCTAGAGTCAAGTAAGGACAATACTGGTTATTCATGGCGAGAGGAAGGCTATCGGTGGTGTTGACTAAAGTAGCAATTTATTTCACAAGTCATATCGATAGTCATTTAAAGGTACGGTTATTTTAAAAAGTATGATAATTTTACGTCTCATGCAGTCAGACCATAGTCAGTATTGACCTTATCGTTACCTGACCTTATCGTTACCTGACCTTATCGTTACCTGACCTTATCGTTACTTGACCTTAACCTTATTAAATTTTGATAGGTAGCAGTTTATATAAATAATATACTATATTTAAAGTTTCAATATCACTAAGAACTTCGATTAACTCACGAAAGCCGAGTGGTTGGGTGGTCGGAATTTCGAGTCCCGTGACCCGAGTTCGATCCTCAAGTGGCCGTACCAATGGGTTTTTCTAAAAACCTATGTAGAAATTATATCGTTGGCTTGGACATAAAGACGGCGACGGGCTCACCACCTGTCACGTTATCCCGAAAATATATTCGGTGGAAGGTGGGTCGAAGGGACTTAACTGTCTAGACTAGACCACTGTCTACCCCTGTATTGGGAATTTCGTAAAGATGTTTATTTATTATTATTTATAAATAAATTAAAATAATTAAAATTATTATAAATAAATTAAAATTATTATTTATTATTTACATTAATATAATCAGGCTAAGAACATAAATCAACACGAGTTACTAATTTTTGACTGCCTATTTAAAAATATATAGTCAATTTTAGATTGGCTATGTTTTGATGATGATGACGGATCTATCAATTCATAAGACTCATACATCAGACCATACGACTTACTTCATTCCAAAATTGAGTCCAGGTTTTTTAATCCTACAATTTTAGCATGAGCATGTACTTGAAGAAGATCTACATACAGACGGTAGCGAGAACACAATCAGAGTAGTAGAACTTATAAAAAAAGTAGAGGAGGAAAAACACCATTTAGTGGTACACCCCCATTGATCATACGCCAGTTGGACAATATATTGTCAATGCCAGTGTGTTGCTGGCAACAAAGCAAACAAATTCAAAACAGTTAAGCACTGCACAGTCGACTTCGTTGAATGCATCTCTAGAGTCAAGTAAGGACAATACTGGTTATTCATGGCGAGAGGAAGGCTATCGGTGGTGTTGACTAAAGTAGCAATTTATTTCACAAGTCATATCGATAGTCATTTAAAGGTACGGTTATTTTAAAAAGTATGATAATTTTACGTCTCATGCAGTCAGACCATAGTCAGTATTGACCTTATCGTTACCTGACCTTATCGTTACTTGACCTTAACCTTATTAAATTTTGATAGGTAGCAGTTTATATAAATAATATACTATATTTAAAGTTTCAATATCACTAAGAACTTCGATTAACTCACGAAAGCCGAGTGGTTGGGTGGTCGGAATTTCGAGTCCCGTGACCCGAGTTCGATCCTCAAGTGGCCGTACCAATGGGTTTTTCTAAAAACCTATGTAGAAATTATATCGTTGGCTTGGACATAAAGACGGCGACGGGCTCACCACCTGTCACGTTATCCCGAAAATATATTCGGTGGAAGGTGGGTCGAAGGGACTTAACTGTCTAGACTAGACCACTGTCTACCCCTGTATTGGAAATTGCGTGAAGATATTTTTTTTATTTAAGAACTTCGAAAGTTCCAAAGTCCCCATCGAATCGGTGTTGACTCAATATCGCTCACGTATAACCACACCACTGCCCAATTGTAATTCAGAGCGATGTACCCGCTGTCATTGTGAGTTTCCATTATTTGTGAGTTTCTAATTCCGTGGAAATTTTAGCATAAAAAGCAAATAGGTTTTTTAGGCGTGTAATGTATGTTAAAAAACACGATCCGTCCAGAAATATACCAAAGCAATTTTTTTTTGCACGATGACACAAGTAACCTTCGGCGAAGAATATGTCAAAAGGACTTAATTTTCTCGACCTCTATCTACTTCAATATTGGCAAATGTGTGAAAATATTTTTTATTGACAAAGAATCAGTTTTTATACAAATACTTACTTTAATCGATTAATTTCTCATCGATTAATCTTCTTATACTCTCACGAATGTTTACCTAAAAGCTTTAGACACTAGTTCTACTAAACCGTATTTGACCAGAGTTTCTTTTTTAATATAATATAGTAAAAAAGACGACTCTATTAAAGAATATATAAAGTCACTATAGCCAAATGGTTAGGTGGTCGGAATTTCGAGTCGAGAGACCCGAGTTCGATCCCCAGGTGGCTGGCTCATACCAAAGGGTTTTTCAAAACCTTTGGTCTTGGAAGGTGGGTCGAAGGGACTACTTAATTGTTTAGACTAGACCTCTTTCTGCCCCTGTATAGGGAATTGCGTGAAGATATATATATTCTATTAAAGAATATCTTTATTAATTATATATAGGAAATGTAACGTTCTTTTTTAATTTGAAACGCTGTCGTTGGTCAAATTATGATAACAGCTATACAAATATGGAGTACAAACATAGATATTCACAACACAAATATTTGCCTAGGGGAAATCGAACCCACAACCCTCATCTTCGAAAGCAGGGTCACTAGCAACTGGGCTTTTGAGTCGTTGAATATAGTATAGTTTTTTATAATCTTCTCGTAATTTCTTATACTCGGGTAGTAGACAGTGAAGTCCTTTCGACTCAGGTTTCTTCGAAGCTTATTTCGGATAAGGTAACGGGTGGTGAGCCTATCGCCGTCTCAATGTCCAAGGTAAGGGCACAATATCTTCATATTAATCCTTACCAATATAAATGTTTTATATACCTTTAAACCACTATGATTCGAATACAAAAATTCATATTCATCACACAAATGTTTTCCCCCTTACGAGTCGCGAACCCGCAACCCTTGTCAATGGCAGGAGGACCAACTAAGCTATCGGGGCGTCAACATAGCACAGTCAATCAAAAATTTCTAGTTCAATCGTTTGAAAAGTTAGTAAGGGTCGAAAATAAAAATTACATAATACGATTCAGGCCACGCAGATCAATTTGTGGAAACTGTTTTTTGCGTTCAGTGGGTGTTGTTCCCCTTCTATTTATTTTGTTCATCTCTGCCGGCTACTGTTAAATAATATTCGCTGCCAATAGTCTATTTATGGACAAAAAAACAACTTATTTAAACATTTTTTCTCTTTAATTTAATAACATAAAGTTCAGCATAACTTTAATGCTTTAAAATCAATAAAAAATTGTGTAATAAAAAAATTTTTGACAGAAAAGTCTGGAATGTCAAATTGTCACTAGCAATAAATAGCGCAGATGCCAAAAGCAGGCATAAATAAAGAAAAGAGAATACAGATTTCAAATTTCAACTGATGCGTGTAAGACACGGTGGCTTAGAGGTAAGAGCGTTGCCATGGTTCGGCAGAGGGCGCGGGTTCAAATCCCGCCCGCAGTTGAAGTATAAAAAACATTTTTTCTCATTAATTTAACTTAATGTGTAAGTTTTTGTTAAATGACTAGTTTGGACCGGACCACGGCCATGCAGAATATCGGTGTGCTTATCCTTACCCTGTCCCTGTGTTCCCTCTTCGTCTGTTTCTTAATTTTAAAGGTCGCTGCAGCCTCTCTGATGATGATGTGCGATCACTATGAAACTAATATTAAAAAATATAGAACAAAAATAAAAGAAAACGGTACCAAGCTATTTAGATTTATTTAGTTTATGAATTACAAAGTCATCCACACGAAGTGCTCAAATAAACGTCAAGTTATATCGTTAACTTCGAAGCGCTCGGCTAATATTTTGACAGATTTAGAGCTAGAATATAGATTGTAGGAAAGCGCAGTTGAAAAGAATTCCAAAGAGCTTTCCGATTCGACCGAATGTTGACTGTACGAAATGACTAAATTGAAGGGACTCAGGAAATTCTGTTATCTACGTTTGAATTGAGTAAATTGTAGGAAGTATTTACAGACCGGAATGTTTTAATGTAATTGAAGTGGGCTTCGCTTATCTGGTAGGAAATATCTAAGACGCTTTGTTTAATTGTTACAAACGAATAGGGGCACTTATGTGTGTTTTTAACTGCCCTTTCCAGAGGTACTGGATACATGAGACTCGCACTTCATTATATATAGACGACTAAGTAAGTACTAAAATATTCAGATGGAAGACGGGCAGCAGTGTATAAGGTTCAAATGATCTAGTACTGCGATCGCCAATCCGCTAACGAAGCGTGGCGATTATGGCAAGTCCTCGCTATGTGAGAGGCCTATGTTGTGCAGTAGACTTTAACATGCTGTTATGTATATGTATGCATGTAAGACAGACGTAGCTGCTGAGCATGAACATTAGAAAAAAAAAGAAATAAAATATCTTCAAGCCATTTCCACTACTGTGGTAGACAGAGCTGGAGACAATTATGGCTTTTCGACCACCTGAACTTTTCACTGATATTCTTTTGCGGAAATGTGACAGATAGCGAGCCTGTTACCGTCTTTATGTCCAAGTAGGCTAACTTGTATTTATGTCCAGAATTGACTTCTGCAGGTCATTAAGTGAACAAAGACTCATACACATTCATAAATACATATACATACATCAATGCTAGTTAACATTAAAACACACGAATTGATTATAAATTACGTATGTACAAATCGGCCTGTTAAAGTTCACTGCTGGACATAGGCCACTCCCATAGGGTAGACTTGCCATAAACGCCACGCTTGACAAGCGGTTCGGCGATCGCAGTACCGACCACTCGCACCTCAGACTGTTGCCTATTTTCGGTCTGATTATTTTGATCTGACATATTTAGGAGATGGTTATCCCGCCATCTATCGGTTCCTATAACGATATTCAAGGCTGTTTCGCTAGTCTCACTTACGACACTCACGGGAATAAACAGAGTGGCAATATTCTTACGCTGTTGCCACGTGAAGTTAATTAGTTAATTGTATTTAATTATTTATATGGATCAACATTAAAAAATACGACTCTGTTAAAGAATATGAATGGTTTATTGGAAATGTAATGATTCTTTATTAATTTAAAACGCATTCATTGGTCAAATCACGCTAATATCTATACAAATAAACAAAATCCAGAAATGCAGTACAAACTTTAATATTCATCACACAAATATTTGCCTAGCGGAATTCGAACCCGCAATCCTCATCTTCGAAAGCTGGGTTACTAGCAACGGGGTTTTTGGGTCGTTGTCTTCTCACATACACAGGCCAGACATAGGCCACAACCATAGGGAAGTTGACAAGGTTGACCGCTTGAGAAGCGGTTCGGCGATCGCAGCACCTCAGACGCTGCTGCCTATCTTCGGTCTGATTATTTTGATCTGACATCTGACATATTTAGGAGATGGTTATCCCGCCATGTATCGGTTGCCATAACGATATTCAAGGCAGTTACCCTAGTCGCCTCTTACGACATCCACGGGAATAAACAGAGTGGCAATATTCTTACGCTGTTGCCACATGGACGTTAATTAGTTAATTGCATTTAATTATTTAGTTAAATTAAATTTTGTATTTAAAAAGTTGTTTCAGCCCCCCCTTCATCGAAAGACATTTTGTGGACAACGTGACCGGTGGTGAGCCCGTCGCCGTATCTAACACAAAATATATGACATAAATCGTACATAAATAGCCACGTGGAATTTTTTGCCACGCACTTGCACTTTATAATTTTATAAATCGGTCCACTTATCTTTACCCTATCCCCATCTGTTTCCTATTTTTCTGTTTTCTTGATTTCTTAAAGTTTGCCCATCTTTCACGCACTTGCAGCCTCTCTGATGTTCTGAGCGATAATGACAAAACTATAATAAAAAAAATAAAATAAAAATGATAGAAAAAGGAACTTAACTATTTAGATTTATTTATTTACGAATTATAGTCATCGACATGAAATACACAGTTATTTGACGTTCATAAGTCAAGTTATATTGTTAACTTCGAGCTAAGTTTCGTCTTCTCTTTTTCAAGTTCGATTAAAGTGATGTTGTCCTTATCTATTTATCACCCAGTATATGTGTATAAGCAGCATTACACAAAAATATTTGAAGAATTTGAAGAAGGATCCGATGTCACAGAAACGGTGTGAACACTTTAGTGAACAATTTTTCAATAGATTTAATGGTGTCAATAGTTACATTTTATTGACTGATATGAGTAGAGTGATTATCATTGTGATAAAATAAAAAAAATATAAAATATCTTCACGCAATTCCCAATACAGGGGTAGACAGAGGTCGAGTCTAGACAATTAAGTCCCTTTGACCCACCTTCCACCGAAGATATTTTCGGGACAACGTGACAGGGGGTGAGCCCGTCGCCGTCTTTATGTCCAAGCCAACGATATTCGTACATAAGTTTTTGAAAAAACCCATTGGTACGAGCCTACCAACTGGGGATCGAAATCGGGTCTATTAACTCGAAATTCCGACCACCCAACCACTCGTCACACATCATTTTGATAATATCTTGAAAAGCACCCCAAGCTTTTTTTTTAAATAAAATATTCTTAATTTAAATTTATTAAAATTTATTTTCTGTTTTTTAGTTTGGTTTATTTATTATAGCGTGATTTTTTAGTATTTTTTAAACTATAATTTGTTTTGAAGAATTAAAATTCTCCTTGGTATTCGAAAATTTGTCAATATTAAAGTAATTGGGTAAAGATAATTATTGTAAAATAAAATTATCATCAAGTTCTGTCTTATCGACTATAGAGAAAATTATAAAAATTTAAATTAAGTTTCTTACCTTATCGACTATAGGTGAAAATTATATAAATTAACAAAAATCATATTTTGCAAATTGAAAAATGGAATAATTTTATCAAATTAGTGTATTGTTATCGGTCCTCGATAAATCTACAAAGTTTGAACGAAGTCTGGCCGTTTAAAGTGGGTCAAAATCGCGCCCAAAGAAGTCTGTTACAAACATACAAACATACATAAAAGTGAAGCTAATAAAAAGCGTGTAAAAAGGCAATGCGGAGGAATTAAACGGCCGGGTTGACTCACATCGCTTTATTTACATAAATAAATAAACTTCATATTTTTTATAACATATGGATGTGTTCCACTAACTAAGCAAATTATTAAAACAGAGACAAGCCTAGAATGCTAACAATGTAATTTGCTTATGCAATATATTTTCCCGACTTGAGCAGACGTCGCCGACAGACAAACAATGCCTTTTTGACAGCATTAAATTGTGTCTTTTCATAATCCTGAAAATTAGGTACCCTTCTCAAGTGAGATGTATTTATTTATTATTATTAAGTAAAAATAGCTTATCATTTTTCTTCAGCTCTCAAGCTGTGCTGTGCTGTTTTGCTATTTTAAATTGAGAATTTTTTAAAAAACAAATGACGCGGACGAAATTCGAACTCGTGACCTCTACTCTAAAGTAACGATGGCCCCAAGTTTTGGCTGGCTAGTCTTTATTAAATTACTTATCTGGAACGGACTACAGCCTTGCAGGCTTACGTTGTGCTTATCCTTACCATATCTCCATCAGTTACCTTTTTTTCTGCGTTCTTAAATTCTTAAAGGTTGCCCATCTTTCTCTGATGTTCGGAGCGATAACTACATAACTAAAATAAAAATAGTTTTAGTTCAAGAAACACGAAGAATCCATCCTCACGAAGTTCTCAAATAAACCTCAAGTTATATCGTTAACTTTGTAGCGCTCGGCTAATATTTTGACAGATTTAGATCTAGAATTTAGATTGTAGGAAAGCGCAGTTGAATGGAATTTCAAAGAGCTTTCCGATTCGACCGAATGTTGACTGAACGAAATGAATAAATTGAAGCGACTCAAGAAGTTCTGTTATGTACGTTTGAATTGAGTAAATTGTAGGAAGTATTTACAGACCGGAATGTTTTAATGTCATTGAAGTAGGCTTGGCTTATCTGGTAGGAAATATATAAGACGCTTTGTTTAATTGTTACAAACGAATATGTGCACATGTGTGTGTATTTTTAACTGCCGCTTTCAGAGGTACTGGATACATGAGACTGGCACTTCGTGTACATATGCATATACACATAGTTTCATACAGAGATACAAAGTTTCTCAATATGTAAAAGGAAACTACGTAGCTAAAAGTTAATTTAATTTTCATATCTTATATTTCTGACTTTAATTTAAATAAAATGTTAATATTATAATACTTGTAAAAATCCTGTTAGTCTGAAAAAATTCTGAAACGAAACTAGTATTTTTTTTAGATAGGAGTAAAACAGGAGGTTGCCGCGTGGTAACGTCATAAGAATATTGCTACTCCCTTTCTTCCCGTGGGTGTCGTAAGAGGCGCCTGAGGAAGACAGCTTCGAATATCGTTATGGCGAACGACAGGTTGCAGGATAACCATCTCTAAAAATATCAGACCGAAGATGGGCAGCAGTTTGGCGATCGCAGTATCAGTCATTGTGCACCTTAGACGCTGCTGCCCGACACCGGTCTACTTATTTTTTGAGATAGTTATCCCGAGATCTGTTGGTAGCAACTAACATTCTCAAGTTTTTCTCTTTGACGTTTTTTATCGCACCCACGAGGAGATAGGGAGTGATATATTTTTAAGCCTTCGTTCCTTATTTTTACCACAACTGAGTTGATGGGTGATCGGAATTCGAGTCAACAAACCAGAGTTCGATCCCCCGATGGTAGGCTCGTAAGAATAGGTTTTTTCAAAAACTTATGTACGATTATATATGTATCAAAACATATTAGTAAAATTTAATAATAACCAAATACCACCAGTCACCAGTCTACAATACCTATATCAATGATCACCCGTGAAAAGTGGCCTGAAAGGATTTAACATGTTTGAACTCTGATCACCTCAGTTTTGTATACACGGTCGTGACTGCATATTTATTTGATAGAATATTTATTTATCTGTTTCCAGGCGCAATCCCACTACATTGATTCGCTACCAAGTGTCATAAACTGCGCGTGCGCAGTCGCCGAGTGTGGCGTGCGCTCGCGTCCTCCATGATCACGTGCGTGCGCTGCGAGAGCTGACCCGAGGTGGATGACGTCATGTCCACCAAGAAACATTCGCCGCAACCAAGTAAGACATCAATGACTTCTCTTTATGTAGATTGTTAGAACGTTTTGTGTGATATCAGCGTTAAAATCATTATATATATCATCAAACTATATATATATATCAAACCATTCCCTGGTCCTAAACTGTACTCATCAATTCCCCACAACATAATGCAGGTTATTACTTCTTCTTGTGGGTTGGGCTCGTGTGACACTGTGTATGAGAATAGAAGCTTTCATTCCCAACTTTTGTCTGTTGGTATTTGAACGACCCTTGGCCACTTCAGAGTGCTGATCTTTACGGCTATGCCTGTTACCCTATTTCTGCTGGGGATGTCGTTATGAAATTGGATAAATGTTATGTGTGGTATGTTCTTACACCGTAACTAAATCACTAAATACCAAATTTGATTTAGTATCAAAATTATATATAGATAAATGAATTATTTATTTTAAGTAAGTTTAAGTAGATTTCCTGTCGATTTTGCCTAATTTCGGTGTTGAATTTAGGACTAAATAACAAACTCAAAAACAAAATAATCCAATCAATAATTTTAGCAGTTCAATCTGGGTGATTGGTGAATTATGACAATATCATATATTCTTCAATATAAAACATCGTGACTTCATTTCATTTCTCGAGCTTAATTTTTAGCATAATACTTCTTTTCGTACTCTTTTATATAAGTCGCATGTTGACGCGTCACGCGTGACATGTATTACCCGTATCATTTCATCACTAACACGTGAAATGGCGTGACAAAAGCGATTCCCAGGTGAACGCAGCATGTTATAATCTAGGCCCGATGTTTATTACGTTTTTATACCTGGGAAAAAAACGAGTGTTTTACAGGTCGTTGACATCGTAAGTTTTTCACTGGCTAGTTATTTTTAGTGTTGATGTTTTTATAAATTACAGCATGTGTAAGTAAGTGTTGTCGTGTGCTATTAAATTCTTTTCTAATTGAATTCTTTTCTTATCCTTTCTTTTTGTGGTAATCGAAAGCGGCGATTAAGGGAAAAGTTTTGAAAATAACAATCGCTACCAACAAATGGCAGGATAACCAAAAATAACAGACAATAAAACGGGTCTGAATCAGCTGTGGAATATCACAGGCCGTTAAGTAAATAAATAAGGGGCGTTGTTAAAACTTATAAATGTTATTAAATATGAAAGATTTTAATAAAATCAATTGTTACGGGCGTGATTTGGACCCGTGACCTTCACCGTACAGTGACGATGCTCTTGCCTCCAAGGTATCAAAAGTCACTCGCAGCTATTTAAGTTTATTATGAACTAGTTGGCCCATGTGGCTTCGCACGCGGTATAACACTTAACGCGGAATCCTAAGATTTTTTTAAAATAGTAAATTCTAAAAAAGTACCTTAAATTACTACTATAACATCAGCAAAAATTTTTTTACAAAAAAAATTTAATTACTATAAGAAATATTTTTTTAATAAAAAAAAAGTACCCTATCTAATACCTCCAAGAATATGTGTACAAAGTTTCACGATGATCGGTAGAGTAGTTTTTGCGTGAAATCGTTACAAACAAACTTACATTCATATTTATAATATTAGTAGGGATATTGTGTTATTACACGTAATATTTTGATACTTTTTATCGAGCGTAAAAGCTCGATACGCCCGGTTTTGAGTTGAACCTCGCCCGTATCAGTTGATTTTTTAATTTTCTCTTTAATTTAATAACTTTTCATGGTTTTTTTTTTTGGGTTTATCCTTATTTTAGCGCGTTTAATAGACAGATTGCGCCCGACAAATCACATAAGTACGATAAAATTAGGTAAATTAGGATAAAATTAGGTTTTTATTGAATCTTTAATGGTTTCTAGAGAACTAAGAGAGAATGGTACTGAGGAGAAGCCTCAGTACCATTGAAAAACAGGTTGGATATTCGTACTTAGCATCCTTCCAATTCATAGAATCAAGAAGTTCATGGGCCAAAACGAAGTGCGAACTTCAGTTAGAACCGGCGGTAAAGAGAAAAACCTAAGAAAACTTAAGAAATCTTGATGCTTGACAGGATTGCCAAAATTCCGCGAAAAACGCACTGTGGTATCCACCACAGTGCGTTTTTCGCGGAATTTTCTGCCACGCACTTGCACTTTATGGAATGTTCTGCCGTCAGCGGTTTTTCCGAACCGAGACGACTTAGAGACAAGAAAAGAGCCTATAAGGTATAGGCTGGCACTCAAGGGCCGGCAACGCATCTGCTATGCCTCTGGTATTGCGGATGTTCATGGGCGGCGGTAATCACTTACCATCACGTGAGCTTCCTGCTCGTTTGCCTCCCTTCTCTATAAAAAAAACTCAAGCATTCGTATTAATTAATCAGAATATTTAATCAGAATAATAATAAAAAAAATTACGATGGTACCAAAAACACACAGACCATGAGATAATGTAGAAAACGTGGTTTTTTACACCCTCCCGACCGAATCCCCCCAGAATCGGGGGAGGGGGAGTGTGGACCTCCGGTTACCTGCATCCACCAGACGAAAAGCAGAAGTTTGTTAGACTTCTACTTCACGCCGGTATTCTGTGAGGTCGTAGTACTTCCCCGGTCGAGCCGGCCCAATCATGCCACAAAAAGTTGATATGTGGCTATACCACTGTTAAAACACGTACCATTTGTAAACTGTACCTTATAAATACAATAAATATTAAAATGGCCATTACTTGTTTGCACGTCTATTTTTATAGTTCTTAATATATTAATATATTCCACAATTATTAATTTATTCTGCTCTTTTATAGTAATAATTTATGCAGCAGACCGATACCTTTGCTATTCATGCATGCATCAATAGTTCAGTTATTATAAAACACTAAGGTAGACTAGGAAGCTATCATTATAATATTTATTTGAAATGTTTCGTAATAAAAAAAAAACGTATAATAAAATAAATTGGTGTAAATTTTATAAAATATATGTGTATTTAAAATCATGTTGAAGTCGATAGCCGAGTGGTTGGGTCGTCGGAATTTCTAGTCAAGAGACCCGATTTCGATTTCCAGGGATCCAAAAATCCATTGGTACGAGACCATTGGTTTTCAAAACTTATGTACGAATTATATCGTTGGCTTGAACATAAAAACGGTGACGAGTTCACCACATGTCACGTTGTCCTGTAAATATCTTCGTTGGAAGGCCGGTCAAAGGGACTTAACTGTCTAGACTAGATCTTTGTCTACACCTGTATTGGGAATTCCGTGAAGATATTTTATAAAATATATACATTTATAATATATACATTTATTTTTGTTTTTGTATTTTATGTTAGCTGATATATGTTAACTGACTTATAAGTCACGATAGCCGAGTGGTCGGAATTTCGAGTCAAGAGACCCAAAGTTCGATCCCCAGGTGACAGTACCAATGAGTTTTTTTACCCCTGTATTGGGAATTGCGTGAAGATATTTATTTATTTTATTTATGTTAACTGAGCCTAATTGTCCCGATAGCCTGTTTGGTAGTGACCCTGCCTTCGAAGTTACGGGTTGCGGGTTAGAAACCTACTTGGGTACATTTTTTTGGGATGAATATGAATATTCTTCTCAACACATGTATTACTATATCAATATTTATCTGTCTTCCTAAGTATATTTTATAGTTGGCTTGAACTCTAGACCACGTTGTATCTGTCACGATGTCCCAAGTATGCTCGTGTGAAATTTGGGTGGAAAGGACTAAATTGTGTAATAAAGTGTCCTGATTACTGTCCAGGGTGTTCCACTTTGCATGCATATTCACTATAAAGTTCTACATTTAACGTCTAACACGCGTACACTCCAAATGTTTGTATAGTACAGTTTTTTTTATTTTAAAGAGCGGCTTGTCATCAAATATGTAAAGTACTTAGTAGTAGTTGTATTTGTTTGTGGTAGTTTAATATTTTTTTTTGTATTCAAACGAATTTCATTATTACATTATTTATATTTATGAGGGTGAGGTCCTGGCAGTTAGTTTGACATAGCGAAAGCCTTTGATCGGGTATGGCACAAAGCGCTTCTTTCAAAGCTTCCGTCATATGGGCTTCCCGAGAAATTTTGCAATTGGTTCTCTAGTTTTCCCACAGACCGGAGCATCAAGGTCGTAGTTGACGGTGCATGCTCGGACTCCAAGTTTGTGAATGCTGGTGTCCCACAAGGCTGTGTCGCCAACCCTGTTTCTTCTGCATATCAATGATTTGTTACAAATTAGTAGCATTCATTGCTATGCAGATGACAGCACTGGTGATGCCCTTTATACCGGCCGTGCCAATATTTCTCGGGAACACGTCGACGAGTACCGGAACAAACTTGTGTCTGAAGTCGAGATTTTGTTGGACAAAATCTCGGACTGGGGCCGACTAAATTGCGTTTACCGCAAAAAAGAAACCCTTCGTCATATCACCACGTTTTGAGAGCACTCCCCTAGTTGTCTCAGCCAGCATCGGAATTCTTGGCGTCGACATATTGAGCAACGTTCAGTATCGTGGTCATTTGGAAGGAAAGGCCAAATTGGCCTCTGAAAAGCTTGGCGTGCTCAGTAGAGCACGACAGTACGTCATGCCGGCCCACCGCTTGCAAGTTTATAAGGCGTAGGTTCCGCCGCACATGGAGTACTTTTCTCATCTCTGGGCGGGGGTACCCCAGTGTCAGCTCCTTCCATTTGACCGTATCCGAAGAAGAGCAGGTGAAATTGTCGACGACCATACTCTATCCGATCGGCTAGATCCCCTGGCTTTGCGAGGAGATGTTGCATCTCTTTGCATTTTCTATAAGATCTACTACGGGGAGTGCTCCAAGGAATTGTTCGGATTAATCCCGCACCTTATGGCATAACCAAATATTTCATCAACACCACCTTGATGCTTGGCATTCCACCACAGTGCGTTTTTCGCGGATTTTTCTGCCACGCACTTGTACTTTGTGGAATGAGCTGCCGTCAGCGGTTTTTCCGGACCGATACGACTTAGGGACCTTCAAGAAAAGAGCCTATACCTTTTTCAAAGGCCGGCAATGCATCCGCTATTCCTCCGGTATTGCAGATGTTCATGGGCGGCGGTAATCACTTACCATCACGTGTGCCACCTGCTCGTTTGCCGTTTGCCCTCTTCTATAAAAAAAGAGTTACGATAGTTGAGTGGTTTGGTGGTCAGAATATCGAGTCAAGAGACCCGAATTCGATCCCCTGGTGGCAGGCTCGTATCAATCGGTTTTTTCAAAACATATGTACGAATTACGTTGGCTTGGACATTGAGGCGGCGACGGGCTCACCACGTTGTCCAAAGAATATCTTTGGTGGAAGGTGCGTCGAAGCGACTTACTTGTCTATATTTTAATTAATAAAATTGAATTATATACATAGCCCATATAGCTATATAGCTTGCTTTGCAAAATAAGGGACAATTTAAGAAACAATGAAATGACGTCACTGATGTTTCACCATTAATAAAACAATGCGCATATGCGGTAAAGATAAAGGTAAATTATAGCCTCGTAAATTATAGCCAAAAAGGCTTCACACGTAGCGCGTTTCCATCTCTGTTTATAAAATATATTTACTTATATTTTACCCGTCACATGAAATAAACGGTATTATATATTTATTCAAAGAATTAAGTTTTAATAATATATAGGAACATTTTATTTCTGTCTGTGCTCTGGAATTTAATATTAATTAATTAATTAATAGTAATTAATTAATAGTAATGTTTGAACAAATCGTTTATGTTATAAAAAAAGACGTTTAAAAAAACCGACTTCAAAAACTAAAAATTATAAAATAACTTAATAGATATTTAATTTAATTCACATGTTCTGCAAACGTTACCTTTAATATTAATAAAATTCTATTATATGTATGTGCTACCTTTTGATAGATTTGAAGTCGGTGCCACGGTAAATATAATAGACATGTGTGTTCGTGTTGTATGCTCGTCATACAATGCGAAAACCCAAAGGTCCTTTTAGGGCCACAAATATACTCATATATACAGTATTCATTCAATACAATAGCAGTAACTCATTTAGGTATTCATATAATATATATTTTTGTTATAAAGTCTGTATCAAATTAATTCACATTGTTCTTTAGGGTTACTTACGTAGGTCAATTTTTAGAGCAGAAATTTCATCATAGTAAGTAAGCTATTTATAATGTAAAGTTTTACATTGTTCAGGGATAGGCACCAACTTCAAACCTCTCAATAGGTAGCACATTCATGTAATAGAATTTTATTAATACTGAAGGTATCAGGTTTGCAGAAGAGGTGTATTAAATTAAATATCTATTAAGTTATTTTATATTTTTTAGTTTTTAAAGTGCGGTTTTTTTAAACGTAGTTTTTTTTTTTTTGAATTTAGTGTAATATATAAAATATAAACTAGATTTTTCTAGATTACATCCGGCAAACTATAACATTGTGTTTCTTTTTATTGTCATATATTGAATAGTATTTATGGGTAGCTATGAGAAGGCCAACGAAATGTGCAGCTCGCCTTAAACAATATAGATCTCCAAAAAATTAGATCGGAAAAGAAGAATCGACTCCCAAAAAATGCTGTTCGAAACTCTATTTCAAGTTCTTGTGAAATAGAGATTATGATGAACGCTTGTCAACTATGACAAAGCCAAAGAGACGTCTGAACAGCAAGCGCATAGGTTAGGCCTTATTTATGACCGAGTAGCCACCGAGTCTCAGTGTAGTCAATAAATTTGCTCAGAACTAGATTATATGCAATCGTATTGGTTACAATATTTCTCAATTTCTCTACTCCGCACACTCGCTCCGCTTCTATGACAGTCTAAGAACCAATTATGAACCCCATATTCAGCAACTAAAACGAAAAATCTTAAAAAAGCCGTACAAAGTCTAAAATTATCATGAAAGTAATCGATGAATTGAGAACTTCCTCGTTTAAGAAATCGGTTAAAAATTTTAAAATCTCAAATCTTTAGATTTCAATTCTATATATTCATTACTAAATATTCATATTTTAAAACGTCTATTCAACGAATCACATTATTTCATGAAGACTGTTTTATACACATATCAGATAGTTCCTTCGTAGCACTCGGAATGACGTAGCATACATCGTAGCAGTTACTGCATATTTCTAGTCAAAGGCTTGCTCTCAAATTAATATTCTCTGAAAAATTTTCCAACCGATGGAGATCTGAATTTCTATTCTATTCCGGATTGGTGAGCTTCACACGTTATCACAATAGTATATTTTTGATATAAGTTCGTATTGAAATATTAGTTTACATTCCATGACCCTCTAGGGTTCTCATCTATTTTTCACGAATTTTCCAAAATAATAATTATATCTATTACTCCAATTAAAGTTTATTTACAGAGTAATCATATAACAAATAAAAAAAAAGTTAAAATTATTATATATACATATTTGTAATGTATATAGAATAATTATGTGCTGATCATAGGGACTCGCCTTACATGTGCATATAGGTGCAATTTATGTTATGATGAATTGTAAATTATTAAATTAAAAATAATGTAAAAATTAAATTTGTATGTAAGTTTGTTTTAAATTTCTTGTTTTTTTGTGTGTAAATATAGAACATATAGAATTTATCGGAAATAAAGAATTATGATTATTAATTATTTGCCAAAGTAAAGTCACGATAGCCGAGTGGTTGGGTGATCGGAATTTCGAGTCAAGAGACCCGAGTTCGATCCCCAGGTGGTAGTACCAATGAGTTTTTCAAAACTTATGTACGAATTACATGGTTGGCTTGGACATAAAGACGGCGACGGGCTCACCACCTGTCACGTTGTCCCGAAAATATCTTCGGTGGAAGGTGGGTCAAAGGGACTCTCTTAATTGTCTAGACTCTAGTCTAGACAATTAAGAGAGTCTAGAGGTCTACCTCTGTCTACCCCTGTATTGGGAATTGCGTGAAGATATTTATTTATTATTTATTTATAATTATTTGCCAATTGTATTATCTCGATGGGTAGCATGAGAAGCTAATAGCGACAGTTTAAAAATACCTGATTGTACATATCAAAATATCGAACAGATGACGGGAAGCAAAAGGTGAAGTCGGGAATAGCGATCGCTAATCCGTTAGCCGAGCGTGGTAATGAAAAATTTTTGTAGGAAAAGGGACCTATATCCTATATTAGATTCTTCAAAGGCTAGGTCGAAGGAATACAGTAGACAGAACTAATAAAATTCATACGAACCTCTCCGCAAAATGTCAGCACAGAAAATATTCCGTTGTATTTATATTTTACGGCTAGAAAAGCAAAATGTATTTTTTTTGGTTAAGTGACTTTATGTGTTTAGTAAAAACTGCCCGTTCTTGGATTTTATGTTGCTTGACTGAAGAAAACAAACACGTTATTATACAAGCTTTAAGAGAACAAAATAAAAATAATAGACAGACGCTACAATGCAAGTTAGCCTAAGTAAGTCACAATTGCCGAGTTAGCACTCGGCTATCGTGACTTATTAATGATTAATAAACGTATGAAGTACGTATGTATTTAGAAATAAAAAGGTTTCTGATGAATATTCTCTTCGGAAGGCTAAGATAGCCTCGATCGTGGTAGCCTCATTGCTCGTGATTAAAATGGCTCTCTGTTCCGATTTGAAGTATACCTTCAAACCTATGTCTTAATAACAGAGGTTACACAGATATTTGGTAGGAGAAATAGGTAAGAGTGTGGTGCTGACTCCCATGATTCCTAGAATGAGTGTACCACCTTTAAGATATGCCACAGATAAATAAACAAATTTAACCTTTAAATTATAACACCTTTCCGTTTGCGTCGATATACCTTATCTTTACAAATATATCTTTACAAAATTTCCGTGTAGAAAGCTCATTCTATTCGCTTATTTCAACAAATTGAATAAAATTCTGAATTATATTGTGAAACCATTTTCTTTTTAGGATCTCGAGGGAATGGTGTTCTACTTTGGAAAATTTAGTTATTAAACAAGTTTTTCAATTTGTTTTGTGTTGAATACGCAATCTATGGCAAATATTATAACAAATTATAAATGATAAAGTATGAAATGTTATGCGAAAGTCTCCTAATTGAAAATTAATCAAAAATTTCAAAAACAAATTCATATCTACATACATACTATCGCTTTCTTGGAGTGTCTTATGAACTCCAGTCAACATTCACACACATACATAAAGGCCAGTTAAGTACATTGCAGGATATTATCCTCCCCCGTAAGGAGCATTTGCTACACTCTAAATTCTTGGCAAGCGGATTAGCGATCGAAGTATAAACAGATTTACTTTAAAAGCTGCTGCCCGCTACCGGCCTCCTTATTATTTGATCTGGTACTTTTCGAGATAGTTATCCCGCCATGTATCGGTAGAAATTGCAACTAAAAGCCTTATAGGCTTTTCGCTCAGTCGCTTCTTACGACATCCACAGCTCCCTAACTAATCCCGACACATTCCAGTAGACATAGATCAAGATTATAGAGCTAAACAGCGTCTTTCTTGAATTAACGAAGAATAAGAACGTGTTCCCAGAATATTGACGTAAAGTGCAGGCCTTTTTTGCTGGATATACGCTTCACCCGTAAGGAGGATTTGCTATAGTCCTGATGATTGGTAAGTGGATTAATGATCACAGTACAGACAGATTTACTTTAAAAGCTAATTATCCATTACAAGAGATAGTGGACATAGATCAAGATATAAGAGCTATGCCGCGTCTTTCTCTGTTGGTTTAATGAACTAGGAATAAGAACGACTTCGCAGAATATCGACGTAAACTACAGGCTTCTTATACTTCTGCGTTTCATCATGTATGTGAGGTAACCAAAGGTTTTCATCCCTTCCTGAACTCTCCATCTGCTCCTAAATTCCTCTTTAAAGTCCGGTAAAGCATCTTTAGTTTTTTGGTTGCGGATATGTACGACTATATGGGTGTCAGTTATCACAAAACAATAGATGAGCCATTTACTTGTTTGCCGCTTCACTCCTAAAAGAATATTTTAATAGAAATCATAATAAACAAAAACGTGACACATGATCTAATACATTTATCCCCAGTACAAATGGATTTACCCGTTTCACATTTCCGTATTCGATTTAACGCAGTAAGATGGTGAAAGTTCGGAAAAAAGTCGAAGAGCCGATTTAGTTAAGGAGATTAGTTACATAATGTTAGAAAGAATTCCAAACCATATGGGATAATAAACAATAAATATAAATATCTTCACGTACTTCCTATTACAGGGGAAGACAGAGGTCTTAGTCCAGACAATTAATTAAACCATATAGGGATTATTCAAAATAAAAGTATGTTTACTCGAATAAAATGCTAAGTAACTAAAAAAGCTATTTGTTTGTACTAATTTAACTGTGCTTCTATATACTTTTTATTCCTTTATTTGATATAAAGGAACAAAGAAAGAAAGTCTTTTACTTCAACATGCTAAAGCTAAGCGCCTCATTTTTGCAAATTGACCACAATTTGCCCATCGCAACTTTTTTTAAAAAGACCGTTTTGTGTTAATTGAATAATGAATAAAATAAATAAATAAATAAATAAATATCTTCACGCAATTCCCAATACAGGGGTAGACAGAGGTCTTGTCTAGACAATTAAGTCCCTTTGACCATTGAATATTGACTTTCATTAAATTGAAGCGTCTATAGCTTAATGATTAAGAGCGCGGACTGGGACACATGACGTCTTTGGTTCGAGTCCGCCGCTTCACTATTGTCCTAAAGCTCTCCAGAAACCCGCAATGCAGCTTAGTTACAGAAGTTAAAAGGAATACTACTAATTTACTTTAGCATTGATAATATATATAACATACAAACTTTCGGACTGTTAAAAATAAGAAGGTTTAGTCAACTTCTTAACAGAAGAATAAGAAGGTAGAAGAAGATAAACATAGTTATACAACTTCCTTTTGAAATACTGTGTATTTAAATGACTTAAGCCAATTTTAACTTAAGATAAAAAGCAACAACGAAGGTTTAAACCCTTCATTAGTCCCTTGTCGTTAAACTTTTTAAGATACAGATTTACTTTCTAATTTAATAAGGGTCTTTGTGGTCTATGGTGCGAAGTACTGCGGTCGCCTATCCGCTTCCACGATTTAAATAAAAATGTCTTCACGCAATTCCCAATACAGGGGAAGACAGAGGTCTTAGTCAAGACAATTAATTAAACCATATAGGCATTATTCAAAATAAAAGTATGTTTACTCGAATAAACTACTAACTAAAAAAACAATTTGTTTGTACTAATTTTACTGTGCTTCTATATACTTTTTATTCCTTTATTTGATATAAAGGAACAAAGAAAGAAAGTCTTTTACTTCAACATGCTAAAGCTAAGCGCCTCATTTTTGCAAATTGACCACAATTTGCCCATCATAACTTTTTAAGATACAGATTTACTTTCTAATTTAATAAGGGTCTTTGTGGTCTATGGTGCGAAGTACTGCGGTCGCCTATCCGCTTCCACGATTAAAAAATTAAATAAATAAATATCTTCACGCAATTCCCAATACAGGGGTAGACAGAGGTCTTGTCTAGACAATTAAGTCCCTTTGACCATTGAATATTGACTTTCATTAAATTGAAGCGTCTATAGCTTAATGATTAAGAGCGCGCACTGGGACACATGACGTCTCTGGTTCGAGTCCGCCGCTTCACTATTGTCCTAAAGCTCTCCAGAAACCCGCAATGCAGCTTAGTTACAGAAGTTAATAGGAATACTACTAATTTAATAATAATATAGATAATATATATAACATACAAACTTTTGGACTGTTAAAAAGAAGAAGGTTTAGTCAACTTCTTATCTAAACATAGTTATACAAGTTCATTTTGAAATACTGTGTATTTAAATGACTTAAGCCAATTTTAACTTAAGATAAAAAGCAACAACGAAGGTTTAAACCCTTCATTAGTCCCTTGTCGTATGACTTTTTAAGATACAGATTTACTTTCTAATTTAATAAGGGTCTTTGTGGTCTATGGTGCGAAGTACTGCGGTCGCCTATCCGCTTCCACGATTTAAATAAAAATGTCTTCACGCAATTCCCAATACAGGGGTAGACAGAGGTCTAGTCTAGGCAATTAAGTCTCTTCGACCCACCTTCCACCGAAGATATTTTCGGGACAACGTGACAGGTGGTGAGCCCGTCGCCTTCCGCCCGTCGTCTTTACGCCCATGTCATCGATATAACTTACACGTTACTTTATGAAGCAATATCAACAT
Organism: Sericinus montela; assembly: GCA_029286605.1. Taxonomy (NCBI): domain Eukaryota; kingdom Metazoa; phylum Arthropoda; class Insecta; order Lepidoptera; family Papilionidae; genus Sericinus; species Sericinus montela. The sequence goes on from JAGSMR010000014.1 coordinate 3,725,845, forward strand.
TTCATTCGGAATTTCCTTTAAAGTCCCGACGTTACCCGTAGTTGACCTAGTTAGTTAATTATAGATTCATTAAAAAGAAAGGGAAATCCAGTTCCTCACAATTTTCATTTTCACCTTTCTACCATCTACCCCGCATTTTAATTAATCTGTTCTGAATATTTTACACCAGTAATAAATAATAACATAATTATTTTAATCACGCAAAACAATCCGACTTTTGCGGATTGAACAACCTGACACGCACAATGTAATTAGGGTCACGAACTTTCCTAGAATACTTATTTCCGCCCAATCGTATATAATTCGTTATATGCCATGTTTATCTTCTTGAATCATACGGAAATGATATTATGTGTGTATGTTAAAATAAACTTAAATAAGTATGTGTATATCTAATAATACATATATATTATAATCAAAAGCCAAAACTAATAAGAATATTGGAAATGGTAATGAATTATTACAGAGACTCAGACAACGAGTTTTAGCGTCATTCTTAAACTTATTTAGTGCCTTCACATAACGAATTTCTGATGTCTTTGTTTATTTTTATTTTAGTTACTTCCATAGCATAATTTCTTATGGTATTCTGCTATGGGGTCATGTAGCTGACGTAGAAACAGTATTTGTTTTACAAAAGAGGGCCATACAAGCTGTATATTGTCTAAATTCCCGAGCAACTCTTAGAGACAAATTTAAATAAATTAATATTATAACACTGGCTTCTCAATACATATATATTATAATCAAAAGCCAAAACTAATAAGAATATTGGAAATGGTAATCAATTATTACAGAGACTCAGACAACGAGTTTTAGCGTCATTCTTAAACTTATTTAGTGCCTTCGCATAACGAATTTCCTGAGGAAGTTTATTCCACAGGCAAGTGGCCTTGACCACAAAGGAGTTCATATAATATTTAGTTATGTATATTTGTGATACGACAATAAGTGTTCCGGCTGATCGTAGGACTCTATTTGGTTTATTACGGCCAAGAAACTAAAAGTGCTCCTTTGAATAACTTAAAGCCATAGGATTGAATAATTGTCATATAGAAAGGTGCTGCAATCAGAAAATCCCTCCATTGTTGTGCAGGTCGTCGCTTCATTTTGCGGGGTTTCTTACTATCCTGTTTGCCTGTAAAACACTGCAACTTGAGAATATTTCTTCGTCGTTACTGACTGACAAGTTAATAACATGTTATTCAGACATATGATGTTCCCAGACGAGGTTTCACCTCCCCTCGGATCCCCTAGCCCCTCGACAATATCGGAAGTTTATTTCTTTATTGGGGACGCAAAGCTTAACAGCAGCAACCATCATCGGTTTTCCTAACACGACATCCGCTCTCACAAATCTCTGTAGATAAAGCTAAAGGCTTCCGGGCTAACAGCATCTCGTGGATGGTTTTCAGTCAGTATGTTTCTTCTTCTCAGAAGCATCCGACATTCGACTACTGAACCAATTTCGGTGGTCTCCCGTCTAAGGAACACATTAAGCGTAAAAGTTTTTCCTCCGAGATTACAAAAAAAATTAGTGTATTAAATAGGCGCGAACAGTGCTTTTAACTGAAGTATTTAGCTGAATTTAATAAACATAAGCTTATCAGTAGTCCATCGTAGATTATAATCGAATACTATAATGTATTTTGAATGAAAACTAATAATAATTTTTGATTTATAATAAATTTTCTTACATTTACTTACAGTAAGAAGAAAGAAATTGTTTATTTATAGCGAAGAACATGTCATTACATTTACATTGAACCGCTGCAACCTGTGGAATCCCTCCAATGTTGTGCAGGTCGTCGCTTCATTTGCGGGGTTTCTTACTATCCTGTTTGCCTGTAAAACACTGCAACTTGAGAAAATTTTTTCGTCGTTACTGACTGACAAGTTAATAACATGTTATTCAGACATATGATGTTCCCAGACGAGGTTTCACCTCCCTCGGATCCCCTAGCCCCTCGACAATATCGGAAGTTTATTTCTTTATTGGGGACATTGTGACAGGTGGTGAGCCCGTCGCCTTCCGCCCGTCGTCTTTACGCCCATGTCATCGATATAACTTACACGTTACTTTATGAAGCAATATCAACATTTCATTCGGAATTTCCTTTAAAGTCCCGACGTTACCCGTAGTTGACCTAGTTAGTTAATTATAGATTCATTAAAAAGAAAGGGAAATCCAGTTTCTCACAATTTTCATTTTCACCTTTCTACCAACTTCCCCGCATTTTAACTAATATGTTCTGAATATTTTACACCAGTAATAAATAATAACATAATTATTTTAATCACGCAAAACAATCCGACTTTTGCGGATTGAACAACCTGACACGCACAATGTAATTAGGGTCACGAACTTTCCTAGAATACTTATTTCCGCCCAATCGTATATAATTCGTTATATGCCATGTTTATCTTCTTGAATCATACGGAAATGATATTATGTGTGTATGTTAAAATAAACTTACATGCAAATACCTAAGTAAACTTAAACAATATATTGTATGAACTTGCAAATACCTAAGTAAACTTAAACAATATATTGTATGAATATAATGTTACAATAATAGACTAATACATAATAAATATGTGAAATATAATAGACATTCATAAACTTAAATAAGTATGTGTATATCTAATAATACATATATATTATAATCAAAAAAACCAAAACTAATAAGAATATTGGAAATGGTAATCAATTATTACAGAGACTCAGACAACGAGTTTTAGCGTCATTCTTAAACTTATTTAGTGCCTTCGCATAACGAATTTCCTGAGGAAGTTCATTCCACAGGCAAGTGGCCTAATAACATAAATATTTATTTACAGAAAAATTATGTTAATATTTACAATACTTATTAACTAAAACTATTATAATCAAAAGCCAAAACTAATAAGAATATTGGAAATGGTAATGAATTATTACAGAGACTCAGACAACGAGTTTTAGCGTCATTCTTAAACTTATTTAGTGCCTTCACATAACGAATTTCCTGAGGAAGTTTATTCCACAGGCAATTGGCCTAATAACATAAATATTTATTTACAGAAAAATTATGTTAATATTTACAATACTTATTAACTAAAACTATTATAATCAAAAGCCAAAACTAATAAGAATATTGGAAATGGTAATGAATTATTACAGAGACTCAGACAACGAGTTTTAGCGTCATTCTTAAACTTATTTAGTGCCTTCACATAACGAATTTCCTGAGGAAGTTTATTCCACAGGCAATTGGCCTAATAACATAAATATTTATTTACAGAAAAATTATGTTAATATTTACAATAATAGACTAATACATAATAAATATGTGAAATATAATAGACATTCATAAACTTAAATAAGTATGTGTATATCTAATAATACATATATATTATAATCAAAAAAACCAAAACTAATAAGAATATTGGAAATGGTAATCAATTATTACAGAGACTCAGACAACGAGTTTTAGCGTCATTCTTAAACTTATTTAGTGTCTTCGCATAACGAATTTCCTGAGGAAGTTCATTCCACAGGCAAATGGCCTTGACCACAAAGGAGTTCATATAATATTTAGTTTTGTATATTTGTGATACGACAATAAGTTTTCCGGCTGATCGTAGGACTCTATCCGGTTTATTACGGCCAAGAAACTAAAAGTGCTCCTTTGAATAACTTAAAGCTATGTCTTTGAATAATTGTCATATAGAAAGGTGCTGCAATCAGGAATTCCCTCCAATGTTGTGCAGGTCGTCGCTTCATCATGCGGGGGTTCTTTCTACCCTGTTTGCCTGTAAAACACTGCAACTTGAGAAAATTTTTTCGTCGTTACTGACTGACAAGTTAATAACATGTTATTCAGACATATGATGTTCCCAGACGAGGTTTTACCTCCCCTCGGATCCCCTAGCCCCTCGACAATATCGGAAGTTTATTTCTTTATTGGGGACGCAAAGCTTAACAGCAGCAACCATCATCGGTTTTTTCCTAACTTGCGAGCATCCGCTCTCACAAATCTCTGTAGATAAAGCTAAAGGCTTCCGGGCTAACAGCATCTCGTGGATGGTTTTCAGTCAGTATGTTTCTCTTCTCAGAAGCATCCGACATTTGACTACTGAACCACTTTCGGTGGTCTCCCGTCTAAGGAACACATAAAGCGTAAAAGTTTTTCCTCCGAGATTACAAAAAAAATTAGTGTATTAAATAGGCGCGAACAGTGCTTTTAACTGAAGTATTTAGCTGAATTTAATAAACATAAGCTTATCAGTAGTCCATCGTAGATTATAATCGAATACTATAATGTATTTTGAATGAAAAGTAGTAATAATTTTTGATTTATAATAAATTTTCTTACATCTACTTACAGTAAGAAGAAAGAAATTGTTTATTTATAGCGAAGAACATGGTCATTACATTTACATTGAACCGCTGCAACCTGTGATATTAAAAACTGTGTTACAGTTTGCAGTTCATAATTTTATTAATGGCTCTGTCCTAGTGTTCGTAGTAATGGAGGTTTATGGATCATAAACATTAATTGTGATTTAATAAATTAATTATCTATAAAACTGCACGACATAATGCTTTTTGGAAACAAACCACTTTGTATTAACATTTCCGGGTAATATAGAATAGTATTGTAAATGTTAATGTAATTTTGTTTGTGTAATTTAAAATCATTTTTAATGAGTAATCTTGTAACACCTTATAACGGCAGCAGTTTATCTGACATTGGCAACCTCGTCCAGAGAAAAAGACTGTAAATTACTTCTTTTAATATTACGGTCGAGTAAACGGACTTCAGTAAATCTTACAAAGCTTTCGTGCTTACTTAACGGGATATAATACAAGGTTTTTATGATCAAAAGTGCTGGTAGCTAAAGTTGTTGCTGAAATAGTTTTGCTTATTCCTAATTATTAAATATATTTAAATATGTTCGATACACATTTAAATATATTTAAATATGTTCGATACACATTTAAATATATTTAAATATGTTCGATACACATTTAAATATATTTAAATATGTTCGATACACATTTAAATATATTTAAATATGTTCGATACACATTTAAATATATTTAAATATGTTCGATACACATTTAAATATATTTAAATATGTTCGATACACATTTAAATATATTTAAATATGTTCGATACACATTTAAATATATTTAAATATGTTCGATACACATTTAAATATATTTAAATATGTTCGATACACATTTAAATATATTTAAATATGTTCGATACACATTTAAATATATTTAAATATGTTCGATACACATTTAAATATATTTAAATATGTTCGATACACATTTAAATATATTTAAATATGTTCGATACACATTTAAATATATTTAAATATGTTCGATACACATTTAAATATATTTAAATATGTTCGATACACATTTAAATATATTTAAATATGTTCGATACACATTTAAATATATTTAAATATGTTCGATACACATTTAAATATATTTAAATATGTTCGATACACATTTAAATATATTTAAATATGTTCGATACACATTTAAATATATTTAAATATGTTCGATACACATTTAAATATATTTAAATATGTTCGATACACATTTAAATATATTTAAATATGTTCGATACACATTTAAATATATTTAAATATGTTCGATACACATTTAAATATATTTAAATATGTTCGATACACATTTAAATATATTTAAATATGTTCGATACACATTTAAATATATTTAAATATGTTCGATACACATTTAAATATATTTAAATATGTTCGATACACATTTAAATATATTTAAATATGTTCGATACACATTTAAATATATTTAAATATGTTCGATACACATTTAAATATATTTAAATATGTTCGATACACATTTAAATATATTTAAATATGTTCGATACACATTTAAATATATTTAAATATGTTCGATACACATTTAAATATATTTAAATATGTTCGATACACATTTAAATATATTTAAATATGTTCGATACACATTTAAATATATTTAAATATGTTCGATACACATTTAAATATATTTAAATATGTTCGATACACATTTAAATATATTTAAATATGTTCGATACACATTTAAATATATTTAAATATGTTCGATACACATTTAAATATATTTAAATATGTTCGATACACATTTAAATATATTTAAATATGTTCGATACACATTTAAATATATTTAAATATGTTCGATACACATTTAAATATATTTAAATATGTTCGATACACATTTAAATATATTTAAATATGTTCGATACACATTTAAATATATTTAAATATGTTCGATACACATTTAAATATATTTAAATATGTTCGATACACATTTAAATATATTTAAATATGTTCGATACACATTTAAATATATTTAAATATGTTCGATACACATTTAAATATATTTAAATATGTTCGATACACATTTAAATATATTTAAATATGTTCGATACACATTTAAATATATTTAAATATGTTCGATACACATTTAAATATATTTAAATATGTTCGATACACATTTAAATATATTTAAATATGTTCGATACACATTTAAATATATTTAAATATGTTCGATACACATTTAAATATATTTAAATATGTTCGATACACATTTAAATATATTTAAATATGTTCGATACACATTTAAATATATTTAAATATGTTCGATACACATTTAAATATATTTAAATATGTTCGATACACATTTAAATATATTTAAATATGTTCGATACACATTTAAATATATTTAAATATGTTCGATACACATTTAAATATATTTAAATATGTTCGATACACATTTAAATATATTTAAATATGTTCGATACACATTTAAATATATTTAAATATGTTCGATACACATTTAAATATATTTAAATATGTTCGATACACATTTAAATATATTTAAATATGTTCGATACACATTTAAATATATTTAAATATGTTCGATACACATTTAAATATATTTAAATATGTTCGATACACATTTAAATATATTTAAATATGTTCGATACACATTTAAATATATTTAAATATGTTCGATACACATTTAAATATATTTAAATATGTTCGATACACATTTAAATATATTTAAATATGTTCGATACACATTTAAATATATTTAAATATGTTCGATACACATTTAAATATATTTAAATATGTTCGATACACATTTAAATATATTTAAATATGTTCGATACACATTTAAATATATTTAAATATGTTCGATACACATTTAAATATATTTAAATATGTTCGATACACATTTAAATATATTTAAATATGTTCGATACACATTTAAATATATTTAAATATGTTCGATACACATTTAAATATATTTAAATATGTTCGATACACATTTAAATATATTTAAATATGTTCGATACACATTTAAATATATTTAAATATGTTCGATACACATTTAAATATATTTAAATATGTTCGATACACATTTAAATATATTTAAATATGTTCGATACACATTTAAATATATTTAAATATGTTCGATACACATTTAAATATATTTAAATATGTTCGATACACATTTAAATATATTTAAATATGTTCGATACACATTTAAATATATTTAAATATGTTCGATACACATTTAAATATATTTAAATATGTTCGATACACATTTAAATATATTTAAATATGTTCGATACACATTTAAATATATTTAAATATGTTCGATACACATTTAAATATATTTAAATATGTTCGATACACATTTAAATATATTTAAATATGTTCGATACACATTTAAATATATTTAAATATGTTCGATACACATTTAAATATATTTAAATATGTTCGATACACATTTAAATATATTTAAATATGTTCGATACACATTTAAATATATTTAAATATGTTCGATACACATTTAAATATATTTAAATATGTTCGATACACATTTAAATATATTTAAATATGTTCGATACACATTTAAATATATTTAAATATGTTCGATACACATTTAAATATATTTAAATATGTTCGATACACATTTAAATATATTTAAATATGTTCGATACACATTTAAATATATTTAAATATGTTCGATACACATTTAAATATATTTAAATATGTTCGATACACATTTAAATATATTTAAATATGTTCGATACACATTTAAATATATTTAAATATGTTCGATACACATTTAAATATATTTAAATATGTTCGATACACATTTAAATATATTTAAATATGTTCGATACACATTTAAATATATTTAAATATGTTCGATACACATTTAAATATATTTAAATATGTTCGATACACATTTAAATATATTTAAATATGTTCGATACACATTTAAATATATTTAAATATGTTCGATACACATTTAAATATATTTAAATATGTTCGATACACATTTAAATATATTTAAATATGTTCGATACACATTTAAATATATTTAAATATGTTCGATACACATTTAAATATATTTAAATATGTTCGATACACATTTAAATATATTTAAATATGTTCGATACACATTTAAATATATTTAAATATGTTCGATACACATTTAAATATATTTAAATATGTTCGATACACATTTAAATATATTTAAATATGTTCGATACACATTTAAATATATTTAAATATGTTCGATACACATTTAAATATATTTAAATATGTTCGATACACATTTAAATATATTTAAATATGTTCGATACACATTTAAATATATTTAAATATGTTCGATACACATTTAAATATATTTAAATATGTTCGATACACATTTAAATATATTTAAATATGTTCGATACACATTTAAATATATTTAAATATGTTCGATACACATTTAAATATATTTAAATATGTTCGATACACATTTAAATATATTTAAATATGTTCGATACACATTTAAATATATTTAAATATGTTCGATACACATTTAAATATATTTAAATATGTTCGTATTACAATACTTGTTAACTAAAAACTATAATAATGACATAGGCCTTCTCCTCGTGGCATGGTATCAAGAATGCCGGCTGCATTTCCTCTCTGACTGGCTAGACTTAACCGTTAAGCCGCGAAACAAAAAGAACAAAAGGAAATTTCTCTTAGAAATGCGTAATAAAAGACAGAAAGAGATCGGTGGTATTTAATATGATTTGAAGCGAGATTTATCTTAACCGTGCTACCATAGATGTCCCTGAAATTTTATTTCCCAGTTCTTTTTGTGTTGAGAGTGTACATCGATTTCGGGAGTCACCTACCATCATGTAAACTGACTGCTCGTTTACCACCTTCTCCGGAGTAGTCACGATAGTCGAGTGCTTGGGTGATGTAATTTAAGTCAAGAGAACTGTTGGCTCCCCAGTTGGTTGGCTCATACCAATGAGATTTCAAAAAACTTAAGTACGATCTTGGACTTAAACACGTCGACGGCTCACCACTTGCCATTTCGTTCCAAAAAAATATCTTCAGTGGAAGGTGGGTCGAAAGGACTATTATTAAGGAATATTACGTAATAATTATGCATTACGAAATTGCATAGACACTAGTTAAAATAGATAAGAAGGTAATTTTAGATTCTGTCAATTGGTAATTGTATCTTACAAATAAAAAAAATAAAAAAAAGCCATTACTTATTTGCTCACCTTTCATATAAAATCGCCACAAAATACACTAGTCTTAATATTCTGGTCTTTTATAGTAATAATTTATGCAGCAGGCCGATATTTTTGCTATCTATTCATGCATGCATCAATCGTTCAGTTATTATAGAACACTGTGGTAGACTAAAAGTCTATCAATATATCATTAATTTGAAATATTTCAACGAATAAAAGAAAATGAAAAAAAAAATCGTGTAATGTCATTTGTTTTTAAAATGTATTTGTTTTGTTATAATTGTGTTAAACATGCCTAATTATCAACAACAAAATTAAATAAATATTTCGACGGTCCGAGAGTCTGTTAGAAAGTGACCCCGCCTTCGAAGCAACGGGTTACAGGGTCGAAACCTATTTTGGGGGAAACATTATTGTGATGAATATGAATATTTTTTCTCGATTCATGAATGTTTATATTAATATTTATCTATGGAAGTAAATAATGGATATTTGTATGTATCGTATTTATTCAATGGCTTGAACTCTTAACCGGCGATATTGACTGTCACGTTGTCTCAAATAAGCTCCAGTAAAATTTGGTTGGAAAGGACTCAGTTGTGTGATAAAATGTCCAGATTACTGCCCAGGATATTGCACTTCGCATACATATTCACTATAAAGTTCTATGTTTAACTTCTAACACGAAAACACTCCCAATGTTTGTACAGTAGAGTTTTTTATTTTAAGAGTAGCTTCATCAAATATGTATACAACTTTGTAGTTATTTTGTTTGTATGTGGTACTTTAATAAACATTTTTTATATTTCAACGAACTTCATTATTTAAATAAGATATTTTGAGTTTTATATAAATAGCTATGCCTATCGAAAAAAAGATATTTTATGAAGCATTGAAATGACGTCTGGTGGTGAAGAGTGATGAAATGACGACTGATGTTTTACCATTTTTTAAACAATGCGCATATGCGGTAAAGGTCACCTCGTAAATTATACTCCAAACGGGCTACACACGTAGCGCGTTTCATACTCTGTGTATGACATATGTTTACTTCTGTTATACCTATTAGATGAAGTAAGCGGTTTTGTATTTTTATATTATACAAGGAATTGAGTTTTATTACTTCAAACATTGTAAAATTTCATTTCGTATGTACAGTTTCGTTTCAACAATAATGTTTTAACATATCGTTTAAATTGAAATATTACAATCTCAAATCTTTTGTAATTCAAATCCTTATCAGGTTTTTCATTAAGAATGTTTCAAAAATTTACGATTTTATTCAACAAAAGTTTATGAAGACTATTTTACACACATATCTAATAGTGGTTTCGTGGTACTCGTAGTGACGTAACATGCATCAATCGTTCAGTTATTATAGAACACTGTGGTAGACTAAAAGTCTATCAATATATCATTAATTTGAAATATTTCAACGAATAAAGAAAATCTGTTTCTATCTGGTCTGATCTATCTGGTCCGAGAGTCTGTTTGGAAGTGACCCTGCCTTCGAAGCAACGGATTACAGGTTCGAAACCTATTTTGGGGGAAACATTATTGTGATGAATATGAATATTTTTTCTCGATTCATGAATGTTTATATTAATATTTATCTATGGAAGTAAATAATGGATATTTGTATGTATCGTATTTATTCAATGGCTTGAACTCTTAACCGGCGATATTGACTGTCACGTTGTCTCAAATAAGCTCCAGTAAAATTTGGTTGGAAAGGACTCAGTTGTGTGATAAAATGTCCAGATTACTGCCCAGGATATTGCACTTCGCATACATATTCACTATAAAGTTCTATGTTTAACTTCTAACACGAAAACACTCCCAATGTTTGTACAGTAGAGTTTTTTATTTTAAGAGTAGCTTGGCATCAAATATGTATACAACTTTGTAGTTATTTTGTTTGTATGTGGTACTTTAATAAACATTTTTTATATTTCAACGAACTTCATTATTTAAATAAGATATTTTGAGTTTTATATAAATAGCTATGCCTATCGAAAAAAAGATATTTTATGAAGCATTGAAATGACGTCTGGTGGTGAAGAGTGATGAAATGACGACTGATGTTTTACCATTTTTTAAACAATGCGCATATGCGGTAAAGGTCACCTCGTAAATTATACTCCAAACGGGCTACACACGTAGCGCGTTTCATACTCTGTGTATGACATATGTTTACTTCTGTTATACCTATTAGATGAAGTAAGCGGTTTTGTATTTTTATATTATACAAGGAATTGAGTTTTATTACTTCAAACATTGTAAAATTTCATTTCGTATGTACAGTTTCGTTTCAACAATAATGTTTTAACATATCGTTTAAATTGAAATATTACAATCTCAAATCTTTTGTAATTCAAATCCTTATCAGGTTTTTCATTAAGAATGTTTCAAAAATTTACGATTTTATTCAACAAAAGTTTATGAAGACTATTTTACACACATATCTAATAGTGGTTTCGTGGTACTCGTAGTGACGTAACATGCATCGTAGCAGTTACTGGATCGTCCAAGTCTATCACTATCTACAGCTAGTAAAGGGCTAGCTCTCCGACGGGGAAGATCGAAGGGGAGATTCAAAGGGGAGATCCGAATTTCTATTCTATTACAGATTGAAGAGCTTCATACGGTATCACAATAATTAATATGAACTTATATCAAAAATTACAAATATATTTTTGATATAAGTTCATATTTAAATATTAGTTTAGATTCCATGGAGTACAGTCCATGGAATCGAACATATATTTTATATTTTAGGCATATATTAATGTAGTTTCTTATGACATAAGTAAATAAATGCTTCGAAAAATCATAAAGATTACATGTACACCATTTTGGGCTTCAAGTAATTCAGTACCAAAACGAGATCTATTTTTGGAAATTTTATGAGAATAACATAACATACATACATAACTCCTATAAAAAAGAGTTGGATGAATGAATGAAATATGCTTTATTGTACACCAAAACATTAAATAAACAAACAACATACAGAATTAATATTTCTATAAACATATAAACGTCCATGATTCGAGTACAAACATTCATATTGATCATAGCAATGTTCGCCCCTAGTGGGATTCGAACCCACAAACCTTAGTTTCAAAAGCAAACTCACTATCTACTTGGCTTTCGCATCGTCAATTTAGTATCTGTTAAACAAAATTAAATATTAATGTAAATAGTATATCTTTATAACGAGTTTTGTCGTGTCTTTATAAATTTCTCATTAATTCGATAAAAAGCTTAAAATGAATCATACGTGCTTAACATGATGAATGTACTACAATTATCATTTAAAAAAAAGAAATCCATTCGTTACTGTTTTAAAAAATAATTTTATACTGTAATTAGCCCATTTACATCATATTTTATATTTTAGGCATATATTAATGTAGTTTCTTATGACATAAGTTAATAAATGCTTCGAAAAATCATAAAGATTACATGTACACCATTTTGGGCTTCAAGTAATTCAGTACCAAAACGAGATCTATTTTTGGAAATTTTATGAGAATAACATAACATACATACATAACTCCTATAAAAAAGAGTTGGATGAATGAATGAAATATGCTTTATTGTACACCAAAACATTAAATAAACCAAACAACACATTACCAGAGATGTATTTCTGTGTCTTTTTCTTAAGGAGAATGTTATGAAGTGGCCTGCATTACAAAATGGAGATCATAAATCATGCTTGTTTTTTAATAAATTAAAAAACATTATTTTATATCCAAAAATATATCAAAATTCTGATAAGCATAGTCGCGTGTAAAAAGGAAATTCAGTAAAATAATAAAGATATACCTTATCTTCACAAATATATCTTTACAAAATTTCCGTGTCGAAAGCTCATTCTATTCGCTTATTTCAACTAATAGAATAAAATTCTGAATTATTTTAAGAAACCATTTTCTTTTTAGGATCTCGAGGGAATGGTGTTCTATTTTGGAAAATTTAGTTATTAAACAAGTTTTTCAATTTGTTTTGTGTTGAATACGCAATCTATGGCAAATATTATAACAAATTATAAATGATAAAGTATGAAAATAATTTAGTTTCGAATAGAGGTCGAGACAATTTAGTATTTTTTGATCCAATTTTCACTGAAGCTTATTTGGCACAACCTTATCACCATCTTAGTTTCGAAGCCAACAAATACTTACATAGATTAATATTTCTATAAACATATAAACGTCCATGATTCGAGTACAAACATTCATATTGATCATAGCAATGTTCGCCCCTAGTGGGATTCGAACCCACAAACCTTAGTTTCAAAAGCAAACTCACTATCTACTTGGCTTTCGCATCGTCAATTTAGTATCTGTTAAACAAAATTAAATATTAATGTAAATAGTATATCTTTATAACGAGTTTTGTCGTGTCTTTATAAATTTCTCATTAATTCGATAAAAAGCTTAAAATGAATCATACGTGCTTAACATGATGAATGTACTACAATTATCATTTAAAAAAAAGAAATCCATTCGTTACTGTTTTAAAAATAATTTTATACTGTAATTAGCCCATTTACATCATATTTTATATTTTAGGCATATATTAATGTAGTTTCTTATGACATAAGTTAATAAATGCTTCGAAAAATCATAAAGATTACATGTACACCATTTTGGGCTTCAAGTAATTCAGTACCAAAACGAGATCTATTTTTGGAAATTTTATGAGAATAACATAACATACATACATAACTCCTATAAAAAAGAGTTGGATGAATGAATGAAATATGCTTTATTGTACACCAAAACATGAAATAAACAAACAACATACAGAATTAATATTTCTGTGTCTTTTTTTCTTAAGGAGAATGTTATGATGGCCTGCGTTACAAAACGGAGATCATAAATCGTAAACATTTTAATAAATTAAAAAACATTATTTTTATATCCAAAAAATATATCAAAATTCGGATAAGCATAATCGCATGTAGAAAGCAAATAAAGTAAAATAATAAAGATATACCTTACCTTTACAAATATATCTTTACAAAATTTCCGTGTCGAAAGCTCATTCTATTTGCTTATTTCAACAAATTGAATAAAATTCTGAATTATTTTATGAAACCATTTTCTTTTTAGGATCTCGATGGAATGGTGTTCTACTTTGGAAAATTTTGTTATTAAACAAGTTTTTCAATTTGTTTTGTGTTGAATACGCAATCTATGGCAAATATTATAACAAATTATAAATGATAAAGTATGAAATGACATGCGAAAGTTTCGTAATTGAAAAGTATTCAAAAAATTAAAAAAAAAATCCATGTCTACGTACATACTATCGCTTTTTTGATGGGACTTAAGAACTCCAGTGAACATTCACACACATACATAACGGACAGTTAAGTACATTGCAGAATATGGGCCTCCCCCGTAAGGAACATTTGCTACACTCGGAATGCTTGGTGAAGCATCTATAGCTTTTTTGGTTGCTGATATGTACGACTATATGGGTTTCAGTTATGACAAAACAATAGATGAGCCGTTTACTTGTTTTCCGCTTCACTCCTAAAAGAGTATTTTAATAGAAATCATAATAAACAAGAACGTGACACATGATCTAATTCTTTTATCCCCAGTTCAAATGGATTTACCCGTTTCACATTTCCGTATTCGATTTAACGCAGTAAGATGGTGAAAGTTTGGAAAAAAGTCAAAGGCAAGATAATTCGAAGAGCCGATTCAGTTAAAGAGATTAGTTACAAAATTTTAGAGAGAATTCCAAACCATATGGGATAATAAATAATAAATGTAAATATCTTCACGTGATTCCTATTATAGGGGAAGACAGAGGTCTTAGTCTAGACAATTAATTAAACCATATAGGGATTATTCAAAATTAAAGGTACGTTTAAATACAATCGTGTAAAATACAATATTAATTTAGTGCACCAATGCACAATTCTCGGGTAATTTTAACGGTAATCATGTCGGGTAATCTTCTCTCACCTTTATTTTTATAATCACTTTTAGTCACAAAGATAAATCGTTGGGAGAGGCCTATATTAACAATAAACTTTTGGACTGTTAAAAAGAAGAAGGTTTAGTGAACTTCTTATCTAAACATAGTTATTCAAGTTCCTTTTGAAATACTATGTATTTAAATGACTTAGGCCAATTTTAACTTAAGATAAAAAGCAACAACGAATTGTTAAACCCTTCATTAGGCCCTTGTCGTTAAACTTTTTAAGATAAAGATTTACTTTCTAATTTAAGTAAGGGTCTTTATGATATATGGTGCGAAGTACTGCGGTCGCTTACCGCTTTCACGATTATAAAAAAATGAATAAATAAATATCTTCACGCAATTCTCAATACAGGGGTAGACAGAGGTCGAGTCTAGACAATTAATTCCCTATGACCCACCTTCCACCGAAGATATTTTCGGGACAACGTGACTGGTGATGAGTCCGTCGCCGACTTTACGTCCAAGCCAACGATATAATTCGTACATAAGTTTTTGAAAAACCCATTGGTACGAGCCTGCCACCAGGGGATCGAACTCTTGACTCGAAATTCCGACCACCCAACCACTCGGCTATCGTGAC
Source organism: Sericinus montela (assembly GCA_029286605.1). Lineage (NCBI taxonomy): Eukaryota > Metazoa > Arthropoda > Insecta > Lepidoptera > Papilionidae > Sericinus > Sericinus montela. The sequence goes on from JAGSMR010000014.1 coordinate 3,742,039, forward strand.
TATGGCAACCCTTAATGGGGATGCGTCTATTACGATACCCACAGGAAAAAGGTGATGACATATTCTTTCGGTGTAACCTTACGGAATTACTTACTTAACGAAATGTTATAGGCCACTGCTAGGGGGGTGTGTGGGCCTCCGGTTACCTGCACTCACCAGACGAAACGCAGAAGTTTGTTAGACTTCTACTTCACGCCGGTATTCTGTGAGGTCGTGGTACTTCCCTGGTCGAGCCGGCCCTTTCATGCAACAACAAAAGCTGATGCGCGGCTCTACCACTGTTAAAAAGTGTCAAGGGTAAAGAGAGGTCAATCAATTATGTTCTTTCGACCCACCTTCCACCGAAGATATCTTTTGGGGCAGGTGGTGAGCCCGTTGCCGCCTTTATGTCCAAGCCAACGATATAATTCGTACATAAGTTTTGAAAAACTCATTGGTACTGCCACCTGGGGATCGAACTCTTGACTCGAAATTCCGACCACCCAACAACTCGGCTATCGTGACTTTTCTTACTACACAACCAAATTTGGTGGTCTCCTGTCTAGAGAACACATAATACGTAAAGCATTTTCCTCCAACGTTATCAAAATAAAGAACATTAAATTGGCGCGAACAGTGTATTTGGCTGGATCATTTTGCTAAATATGTTAAACATACGAGTAAGCTTATAGGTTGTCCATCATTCATAATTTTATTGATGGCTCTTTGCTAGTGCTGATAGAATAGATGTTTATGAACATGAACATTAATTGTGATGTAATTAATTTGTTAACTATAGCACCGCATGTCATAACGCTTTTTGGAAACAAAATCCATTTTGTTAACATTTATCGGTAATACAAAATAGTATCGTAAATGTTAATGCAATTTTGTTTCTGTCTTTAAAAATTAATTTTAATTAGTGGTGGTTTTTAGTTATTGATCTTGTAACACATTACTGATATAAAAAATTACGTATAACAGCAGCATTTTATCAGACATTGGCCAACTCGTACAGAGAAAGACTATAAATTACTTCTTTTAAAATTGCGGTCGGGAAAAAAGGGGTTTCAGTAAATATTACAAAGCTTTAGAGCTTACTGAAAGCTATAGAGTACAAGGTTTTACGATCAACGTGCTGGTAGTTGAAGCTGTTACTAAAAGAGTTTGGTAAATTTCTAAGGCATGAGCGAGGCTTAGGAATATATATATATATATATATATATATATATATATATATATATATATATATATATATATATATATATATATATATATATATATATATATATATATATATATATATATATATATATATATATATATATATATATATATATATATATATATATATATATATATATATATATATATATATATATATATATATATATATATATATATATATATATATATATATATATATATATATATATATATATATATATATATATATATATATATATATATATATATATATATATATATATATATATATATATATATATATATATATATATATATATATATATATATATATATATATATATATATATATATATATATATATATATATATATATATATATATATATATATATATATATATATATATATATATATATATATATATATATAAACAAGTTTCTAGGCTCAGTTAACAATATATTAAATATATTGTTTCATTATTATTCTACAAATAAAGTTGTAAGTATAGTTGCCTTGGTCCTAAAGATGACGACAGGCTCACCACCTGATACGTTGTCCCAAAAATACCTTCAGTGGAAAGTGGATCGAAGGGACTTAATTTTATAGACAAGGCCTCTGTCTACTCCAGTATTGGGAAGTGCGTGAGGATGTTTATTTTATTTATACAAATGTTTGCTCTATCAGGTTCTAACCCGCAATCCATAGCTATGCAGGCATGTGCGAAATATGAGAACAAAATTAAATACATTAATGAGATGACGTCCATATCTATGTATATATTATTATTTTTGTTAAATAGACGTTTTAGCTTGTCGGCGGTTGGAGTAATTAAGGTTTTGGGTATTTTCAGAAATGTTTATACTGCTGTTTGTTAGTAATAATTGAAATTTCGTGGGTTCCTTAGTCCTCTTAGACCTCTTAGACCTCTTAGACCTCTTAGACCTCTTAGACCTCTTAGACCTCTTAGACCTCTTAGACCTCTTAGACCTCTTAGACCTCTTAGACCTCTTAGACCTCTTAGACCTCTTAGACCTCTTAGACCTCTTAGACCTCTTAGACCTCTTAGACCTCTTAGACCTCTTAGACCTCTTAGACCTCTTAGACCTCTTAGACCTCTTAGACCTCTTAGACCTCTTAGACCTCTTAGACCTCTTAGACCTCTTAGACCTCTTAGACCTCTTAGACCTCTTAGACCTCTTAGACCTCTTAGACCTCTTAGACCTCTTAGACCTCTTAGACCTCTTAGACCTCTTAGACCTCTTAGACCTCTTAGACCTCTTAGACCTCTTAGACCTCTTAGACCTCTTAGACCTCTTAGACCTCTTAGACCTCTTAGACCTCTTAGACCTCTTAGACCTCTTAGACCTCTTAGACCTCTTAGACCTCTTAGACCTCTTAGACCTCTTAGACCTCTTAGACCTCTTAGACCTCTTAGACCTCTTAGACCTCTTAGACCTCTTAGACCTCTTAGACCTCTTAGACCTCTTAGACCTCTTAGACCTCTTAGACCTCTTAGACCTCTTAGACCTCTTAGACCTCTTAGACCTCTTAGACCTCTTAGACCTCTTAGACCTCTTAGACCTCTTAGACCTCTTAGACCTCTTAGACCTCTTAGACCTCTTAGACCTCTTAGACCTCTTAGACCTCTTAGACCTCTTAGACCTCTTAGACCTCTTAGACCTCTTAGACCTCTTAGACCTCTTAGACCTCTTAGACCTCTTAGACCTCTTAGACCTCTTAGACCTCTTAGACCTCTTAGACCTCTTAGACCTCTTAGACCTCTTAGACCTCTTACTGAAATTCAAGTAAATAATAATAATAAATAAATATCTTCACGCAATTCCCAATACAAGGGTAGACAGAGGTCAAGTCTAGACAATTAAGTCCCCTTGACCCACCTTCCATCGAAGATATTTTCGGAACAACGTGATAGGTGGTGAGCCCGCCGCCGCCTTTATGTCCAAGCCAACAATGAAATTCGTACATAAGTTTTTGAAAAACTCATTGGTACTGCCACCTGGGGATCGAACTCGGGTCTCTCGACTCGAAATTCCGACCACCCAACAACTCGGCTATCGTGACTTTTCTTACTACACAACCAAATTTGGTGGTCTCCTGTCTAGAGAACACATAATACGTAAAGCATTTTCCTCCAACGTTATCAAAATAAAGAACATTAAATTGGCGCGAACAGTGTATTTGGCTGGATCATTTTGCTAAATATGTTAAACATACGAGTAAGCTTATAGGTTGTCCATCATTCATAATTTTATTGATGGCTCTTTGCTAGTGCTGATAGAATAGATGTTTATGAACATGAACATTAATTGTGATGTAATTAATTTGTTAACTATAGCACCGCATGTCATAACGCTTTTTGGAAACAAAATCCATTTTGTTAACATTTATCGGTAATACAAAATAGTATCGTAAATGTTAATGCAATTTTGTTTCTGTCTTTAAAAATTAATTTTAATTAGTGGTGGTTTTTAGTTATTGATCTTGTAACACATTACTGATATAAAAAATTACGTATAACAGCAGCATTTTATCAGACATTGGCCAACTCGTACAGAGAAAGACTATAAATTACTTCTTTTAAAATTGCGGTCGGGAAAAAAGGGGTTTCAGTAAATATTACAAAGCTTTAGAGCTTACTGAAAGCTATAGAGTACAAGGTTTTACGATCAACGTGCTGGTAGTTGAAGCTGTTACTAAAAGAGTTTGGTAAATTTCTAAGGCATGAGCGAGGCTTAGGAATATATATATATATATATATATATATATATATATATATATATATATATATATATATATATATATATATATATATATATATATATATATATATATATATATATATATATATATATATATAAACAAGTTTCTAGGCTCAGTTAACAATATATTAAATATATTGTTTCATTATTATTCTACAAATAAAGTTGTAAGTATAGTTGGCTTGGTCATAAAGATGACGACAGGCTCACCACCTGATACGTTGTTCCAAAAATACCTTCAGTGGAAAGTGGATCGAAGGGACTTAATTTTATAGACAAGGCCTCTGTCTACTCCAGTATTGGGAAATTGCGTGAGGATGTTTATTTTATTTATACAAATGTTTGCTCTATCGGGATTCTAACCCGCAATCCATAGCTATGCAGGCATGTGCGAAATATATGAGAACAAAATTAAATACATTAATGAGATGACGTCCATATCTATGTACATATTATTATTTTTGTTAAATAGACGTTTTAGCTTGTCGGCGGTTGGAGTAATTAAGGTTTTTGGGTATTTTCAGAAATGTTTATACTGCTGTTTGTTAGTAATAATTAAAATTTCGTGGGTTCCTTAGTCACCTCTTAAGATATCGACGGCGAGGGAAACGGGAGGGCAAACTCATACGCCGGAATCACATGTACTTTCTCATTCCTGACAAAATACATTTCGCGCGAAACTGAAGTACGGTACGAGTAGAATAACAATAATTCAGTATTTCGGGTGTGACGGAGTTCAGTGATATATTCACTTTATGTAAACCTTTTTTAAAAATGAGATATTTTCATGCCCCTCTTCCATCCCCTCCGTATCGAATTTGCTATAATCGTCACGCTTGGCAATCGGATTGCCGATTATAACATCAAACACCTTGTAGCCTAGACCCTAATGCCTCGTCACCAGTCAGCTGAATTTTGATCTGCTGTTTTCTGAGATTGTTATCCAGCCATCAGTCGATGCCTGTTGCATTTTGGAGGTCTTTGTTGTCATCTCATATGACACGGAAAGAGAGGGAGTGGTATTATTTTCACATAGATATCAAAAGACTGACACTCAGTATATTATTACAAAATGATTACAAACACTCAATAAACGTCTTGATTGTCAACTTTTATACACAGGCTATATCTTCGAGACTTTAAAGACTAGTCGAGCTCTAAATTCTTATTCAATGAAAATGTCTTTATTCCTTTCTACTTAGTACTACAAAAAATACTTTCCATACAAAAAGACAAAGAAAGGGAGGTTTGGCACAATATAGAGAACATAGAGCCTTCTGTATTTTTAGTTTAGCGTTGTGCAAAAAGTATATACTGGTGCGAGTTTCAAAGTGGAAAAATAAACTGGAAAGGTTAGAAAATAAAAGCGAAAATACTCAAAAAATAAAATGAAGAACGCCATAGATGAGTGACGTACAGGTGGGTTTTCATGCTATCGATTCGATTCCCGGTTAAGTCAATATAGAAAACCACAAGGTCTGGGTGTTTGTGGTATCTTCTTCGTTTCTGTTTCTATAATACAAGTGCTTTAGCAACTTATCTTGAGATCACAGCACACATACATTGCTCTGATTTTTCCCCATCTAGGTATTTTATTTATTCTATAAAAAAGAGTTTAAAAGTGGAAGTAGAACATTTGAAGACATTAAATAACACTTAAATAACTAACATTGTAATTCTAACTAATATAATAATATACTAACTACTATAATAACTTTAAATTACTTGTCACAATATTTTAAACGTGAATGTTTAAATTTTAGACTGTTCAACTATCACCTCAAAACTGTTGTACGGAAATTAATGGAATGTTGTGCTCGCTCTCTTTTTCTTTTCATTATATCTTTACGCATTTTCGATCCTCAGAGGGCGGACTCGTACGTACAAGTTTTTAAACACGCATTGTACACTGCGTATCGTTGGCAGGTACTAAGACAGCGACAAGCTCAGAAAACGTGACAGCTGATTCACGTTTTTCAGAATAAGTTCCGTGAAGTATGAATTGTAAGGACTAGGTCATCCGAACCTCCGACTAATATCCTCCAAGTATGAAGAATGCTTGAAGATAAAAAAAGGTACAATTAATTATACGTAACTTCAGTACTCTGCGATAGAAGAACCACTAGTCACATTAAATATAAATAAATATCTTCACGCAATTCCCAATACAGGGGTAGACAGAGGTCAAGTCTAGACAATTAAGTCCCTTTGACCCACCTTCCACCGAAGATATTTTTGGGACAACGTGACAGGTGGTGAGCCCGTCGCCGCCTTTATGTCCAAGCCAACGATGAAGTTCGTACATATGTTTTTGAAAAACTCATTGGTACTGCCACCTGGGGATCGAACTCGGGTCTCTCGACTCGAAAGTCCGACCACCCAACAACTCGGCTATCGTGACTTATTACTAGTCACATTGTTCGGAATAAACATAAATTAGTTGAAAATATTATTTGTATGTGTTTGCCTTGGTGGTATCGGCTTCTAAATGTGCCACACACTTTGTTCATGAGTGTCGTAAGAGATACCTAAAAAAAATCCTGAAAATATGAATGGCTACCGATAGACGGCAGAAAAAACTATCCCAAAGAACTACCAGGCCAAAATAAGCAGACCGGTGACGAGCAGCAGCGTCTAAGTTGTTAAGTTGCCTGGAGCTACGATCGCCAATTAGCTCGCCGAGTGTGGCGATTATTGCAAACCTTCCCACGGAGAATCCTATGTTCAGCAGTGGACTATTACTTGTCGTTTTGTATGTATGTATGAATATGTAATGAATAGATTGTACAAACAACCGACTCTTGCGGCTCGCCTGAAATCGTATCCTGTAGCCTTAAGAAGGCCATCAAAATTCAATGCTATTCGCATTTTTTCATTCAATGCACTTCGGGCACGGATTTAGACGCGCATTGTAATTTCAGTTGGTAATTTGATTCGAACCTGCTACTGTTACAACTTGTCCCGTGTTGATTCCAGTCAAGGGGAATAGTTGTAAACTATATAAGATCTGATTAGTTTCATGGTATTTTAGTAGCCTTTGTGCCAGCATTAGGGACATAAAAAGTGGAATGCTTAAAGAGCGATTTTTGTTGACTTGGACATAAAGGCGACCCGAATTCGATATCCAGGTGGCAGGCTCGTTTAAACGGATTTTTCAAAAACCTATGTACGAATTATATCGTTGGCTTGGACATAAAGACGGCGACAGGGTCACCACCTGACACGTTGTCCCGAAAATACCTTCAGTGGAAAGTGGGTCGAAGGTACTTCATTGTATAGACAAGAGCTCTGTCTACCCCTGATTTGGGAATTACGCGAGGATGTTTATTTTATTTATACAAATGTTTGCCCTATCGGGATTCGAACCCCCAACCCATACCTTCGCAGGCATGTGCGAAATATATCAGAACAAAATTAAATACATTAGCTTCGGGGAAAAGTAGGTCTAAATGACTTCATTTCCTAGCCTACCCCAGTACGGCAATTATGTGGTATTTTTCGTGATGGTTATCCTGCTAGCTTTCGGTCAGCCATCGTGACTAAAAAGTGACAATAGCCAAGTGGCTGGGTGATTGGTACAATATAAGTTGTTAAAATAAGTTATTAGAACAAGCATTTTTACTGAATATCGAACTTGGATCTCTTGGTTCTAATTCCCATCACCCAACTACCCCGCTATCGTGGCTGTTAAATACATTAAATAAAAATTTGATGAATACTGTATTAATACAACATTTTTCAATGAATACAAATGAGCCAGACGTTTTCATTAGTTCTAACATTAGACACGTCTGTTAAAGGGCAATCAGCTTACGAGCTGTTAAAATAATTTTTTTTTTCACTTCAAATGAAACGCGTCTTTTATTTTTAAAAGATGAATGTTTTATTTCCTATTCAAACTTTTATGCCACTGCTGTACATTTAACAACTTGCTTTTATTGATATTATATATGTACATAAGTATATAGTGCATTACCTACTTTCTTTGGAATCAAAACCAATGTATGTGAAGTTGTTTTCTATGTATTTTAATTATTTGAAAAAATAGACTGGAACAATATTTCATACATTACTTCGGTCCCAAATTGTATAAAACTTAAAAAAATGTGTATAATAAATAATGTATAAAATGATGTATTAAGAAATTGTATGTCTATTTTTGTTCTTTTCTATGTATGTAAATTTGTTTTGTTCTATGTATGTAACTAAAAAATGAAAAAAGACTTAATGGCTAAACTTGTATAAAATTAGAAACAACGAAGATACCACAATTACCCAGACCCGACAGAATATAAATAATGGGTTTCTACATTAACCCGTCCGGGAATGAAACCCAAGCTCTAAGAGCTTGGGACAACTTGATAACCGGCGTGTACGTCACTTGACCACGGAACTCATCAAATGACTAGATTTTTTTCTAGTAGATTGTTTCAGTTTAGTAACACTACTTTTAACACTTCTGAAGTCATACGGAAGTGTAATTACTGTTTTATAATTAAAAAGCTTTATAAAATAATTATATAAAATAAAAGAACATAAACAAATGCTCGATTAAATCTTATTTCGACTGATGATGTCAAATTTATGCAGCGGTTTTAGCTGTTGCACGTTTAGTGTAGAATGGCCTGTTCAGAAATGTTTTGGATATCCGTCAGTTGGTTTTCAGGATTTTCTCTTAATCGTGTAGCGGACGATGTACTGCAGAAAAAGGGTAGCTACCCGCCGCCAATCGTGCGAACTTCGATAGCGTGATGTAGGACGTCGATGTGTTTCCTGAATCCGCCACTGGCGAGCTTCTTATGTGGACACATAGACGTCGATACTTATAAAATTTGTAAGACAAAAGGAAAGAAAAATTATTTCTTCCATCATACGACTTTAATAAGTTTGACTTATGAAAAAGAACAGGTTTTTAAAGAAATAAAAAAATGGGTACCAATAATATGTACAATAATAATCATAAAAATCTTATAACATTTATACCGCAAAACAAGTTCTATAGTTAAGACTGTTTATGCCGCTTTTTGTTATCTGTTCAGTGTGTGTCACTCAGCTATGACCGCATTTAATCGCAATAACCACCGAAATTATAGTCTTCTGCTGATTCTGATCTGTGAAATCAATTAAAATTCAAAACAATGATAATATAGATCTATCTTGTAACACTAAACATTTCTTTCAAAATGTTCGTGTCTGAGAAAGCTTATTTAGAATGTGAAAACATGTGTACCTAGTCAGGTCATAAATTCTGTCACCTGTTTAATATAAAATAATTGAAACAAGTTTATTCATTATGTAACCATCTATATACCATAATGAACTAAACAAAACATAGATTCTTATGACACTAAAGTTTATTCAAAATGACCTCCGTGATTTTGAATACAGGCCTTCATCTACGTGGCCAGTCGTCTATCGCAGCACGAACGAGGTCCATGTCAATATCGGAGGCTGCCTTAATCAAGGATGTCTTGAGTGACTCCAAATTGAGATGAGCTTTGAGCTCGCCTTTTCCTCCAAGTGTTGCCATATCTTTAGATATCGTAGATATCACTATTTAGGTTAGATTACACTAACGGATTCAAATCTGGACTGGAGGAGGACCAGTCTTCGTGCCGGATGAAGTCGATTTCACGCGCCGCCAGCCAATCATGTGTGCTCTTCGCTCTATGAGCTGGCGCCGAATCTTGTTGGAATATCCAGTGCCTGTTATTGAACATGGTATGAGAAACAGGTTCCACAAGGTTCGTCAGGACTGTATTTTGATACACATCTGCATTCGTTTTTACACCTTTCTCACAAAAATGTACCTCTGTTAAGCCCCAATAAGAAACTCCCAACCATACCATGAGCGAGGATGGAAAATGACCTCGTTGGACACGCGAAATACGGTTGCTCGCTTCTTCACTACTTTTTGCGTACACCTTATCATTTTGTTTGTTGTAGCTCTCTTCTACGGTAAAAACTTTTTCATCCGAAAAAAGAATTTTCCGATATTTTTTTCCTGCGTACCGCTGAAACAAAACGCGGCATCTCTTCAGTCTCAAGTCCAGTAGACGAGCATTCAAACGATGTGTTTTTCTTCGATATGCCCGAAGCCCTAAGTCTTCATTTAACACCCTTTTCACCGTGGCTCTGTTTAACCCCTTCTGAAGGGCCAACAGTTTCTGCTTACGTCTGCTAACAGACCGAGGGCGACCACTTCTTGACCTGTCGTCTACACTAGAGTCTTCATTGTAACTTTTGATGGTACGATAAACGAATCTTTTGGTTATATTCAAATTTTTCAGTATGTCAAAAATTTGAATTGGCGCTTAACCGAAACAATGCAACGCAATAACTGCAACACGGTCTTCTTTAAGCCTCCACTACATATTTAAAAATGAGTTAAATTCTAAAAAGTATACATTTTAATTTCATGAACAATTTGAAATTCGAAATTCAAATTTAATAAACTTTTTTGTGGCCAGCATTCTAAAAGAAAAGTTTTTACAGTCTGACAATACTTATGACCTGACTGTGTATATATGAGGAAGCTTTCATTGCCATGGAGATATATTTTTAGAAATTCTATATTATAAAAATAGCTGTGAGCTATCCAAATAAAATAAATTATACATAATAGACTATTGCTTATCATTAACCTATTCTAATTAGACAATGTTTCATGATTCAAGCATAACTGGCATAACGAAACCTTAGATACCTCAACCCGTCTACGGTTTAGGAATTAATCTTTTTCTGGTATTATCCTTCATTAAGTTTAACGAAGGGATGAGACAGAGTAAGTGTATTCAATAATTAAAACCTACAATTACAGTTAAGATCGTTTTCTGAAAAATAAGTTTTAATTAACGTATTTCGTATTTTTAATTTTCAAACCTGCTACGGATTGTTGCATAAAAGTGTCATCAAGGATACAGGGGTAATCAAAGGGGGTTCCACTTGGGGTTCAAACCTCATACTTATTTATACACTTTTATTTATATATTTTTTATACATTGAAATTATATATTTGGTATTGATATCATAAAATTTCAATGTATTGTTGTCACGGGTTAGACGAATCAAAATCAATCATAAACTTCAATAAATGATCCACACCAACAATATTCATTAAAACAAGACTACAAATGTAGTTTTTTTAATTGTATGTTGCGTCTAACACCAACAATTGTTAAAGCACCGAATGCCCCCCGGCTAGTTGGTCAAAACAACATCACTTTTAAGCCAATTTTAAAATACTATTAATAAAGGTAGAATTATCCCTTAAAACTTTGTAAACATTAATTAACGCAATAGTTATGGACTCCAAAAATTAGTCAAAACAACATCTCTTTTTATGCTAATATTAAAATACACTTTTAGAAAGAAAGAGTGTCTTTTGATGTTTGGAAATGCGCTATGATTGATCCAATATAAAAAAAGAAAGTAAGTAAGCGGTTCCGAGGACCTAAGAACAATAAGAATGTTACCAGCTTTATCAAAAATAGTAGAGAAGTGTGTACAGTTTTAAATTACAAAATTTTTAGAACAGAATGCCATCCTTGCTAAGTTGCAATTGGGATTCCGTCAGAAATATAGCACAACAACAGTGTAAGTACATATAACATACGGCATACTTATGCTGCTGGTAATGGTCAGGTCCATCTTTAGTTCTGTTGGACTTCGCCCGCGCCTTTGACTGTGTTCACGTGCCGCTATTGTAAGCAAAACTTAACAATATATGAAGGATTTTCTGATGCAGTTTGTACCTGGTCTCAATCTTATTTTCACGGGCGAAGTCAAAAAGTTAATTGTGTCACTAGGGATGGCATCGATACCTCGGATTCACTTCCGGTTTCTGGAGGCGTGATTCAAGGTTCTATCCTAGATCCAACATTGTTTTCCATTTATTCAGCTACTTTACCAAAACATGTAAGGAACGCTTATTATCACATGCACCAGCAGAGGCTAGCTTTAAATCAGTTGTTAACAGCTTAAACAAAGACCTGAAGGCGATAGACAATTGGTCGAAAGCGAATGCACTGGTACTTAACCGATCAAAAAGCACCTACATTATAATGGACACCAAGTATCTTATTAAATTAAAGAGAAAAAAAAACATTACATAAAAGTACATACATAACAATAAAAATACATACCTACGTAGCTTAGGCCTTGTCATGGACGAATGTTTAACGTTTGTGCAACATGTGCAAAAAAAATTGGAAACTGTTTTGGGTCATTAAATACACTTTATAAAATTCGCTGCTATTTAAATATATATCGCTGCTATTTAAATATCGTTGCAATAGTTTAGTATTACCGCATTTGAACTATTGTGACTTTGTATACCGTCCCAGTTTACTCAAAAAACTATGTAGAGAGACCAAGGAGTACACAATGCATGCGTTACTGCTTTCACGTAGTAGTTGTAGTAATAGTATATACTTTATTGTACACCACACATATACAAGGAATAAATACAACACAGAGAAAACTTAATAAATACGTATGCACAATAAGGCGGTCATATCGCTAAGAACAGTAGGTTGTGCACGTTGAATTTTGGGGTGGAAGTTCATTCCATAACCTTATGGCTTGGCTCGTAAAATAATTTTTGAAATATTTTGTTCAAAACTTTGTTCTAGAATTAGTTCGCCGGCTTACCGAGGAACTCTATCTGGTCTATTATGACCAAGAAACTTAAAGTTACCTAGAAGAAATCGAATATCCCACTATTTTCTCAAAAATGATATATTAATATTAGACGAAATCTGAAGTACGCTTGTTTTATACATTCCTTTATCAACAAGTAGTCTCCTTCCTCTTTATATGAAAAACAGCAAAGAAAATATATGTCTACACGTTTGCGGAGAGGGGCTGATATATTATTCGTACTTCCTCGTTACAGGCGAGCTATAACAAGGGGTTGCTTTAAATACGCGGCCTCTAAGATTTGGAACAACTTACCACCTCCTTTACGTGATAAATATTAAATCGTTTAGAGCCAATTTTAATAAATTGTTATAAAAAGACAAACCGTAGAGGCAGGGATTTTAATCAAATCAGCATGGTTAGGTTGTGTTTTTTCATAAACAAATGTAATCGCTACCAAATCTCAATACACATGAGCAATTGTTTTATATTTAATTTGAGCTAGTAAAGAAGAGAAAAAATCAGCAGTCATTAATATCGCCATTCGGCTAAGTCACAGACCTTTTCGTCTCTTCAGTTTATAATTATTCTTTTCATTTTGCTTTGTTTGCGATTATTGATACAAATAATAATAATTATTATTTATGTTAGATTTAACAAGATATATTTTCGGTGTATATTGTTATTTTTGGTATTTGGTATATTATAATAAATATGTAAATATTTATGACATTCGGAGTTTTATTAATAAAATACGGTCATCTATAAACATATACAGAAAGATCTGAACTAAATCGACTCAAATAGAAACGGATTTAAGATCCTACATAATTGATAAGACTTCGGTTTGAAGTAACTTGGTAACTTTTAGGGTATTGAATAAATGATATTATAACAGTAAAAGCTATCAATAAAAATACGAAAGCTAAGGTAACTGATTACAGGAGTTTTATTGAGTTTCATTTCCTTCGTTTTAACATATTTATAATATTAAATCAACGACCTCCGTGGACGAGTGATATTACATTTAATATATTGTTTACATTTACCATGACGACTTCCATGGACGAATGACGTACTCACCAGTTTTAAAGATGTCGCCATCTCTGAGATCAATGTAGAAAAATCACTTTTTCTACATTTTCTCGGGTCTGGCTATTTGTGAAGCCTTCGTTGCTTCCGATTTAAAAACACAATTGTTTAAGCTGCTTACTTTAAGATCAGATCAATGCTTGAGATGGTGTCCAAATCTATGTATGTATTATTATTTTTGTTAAATAGACGCTGTAGCTTGTCGCCGGTTGGCGTAATTTTGATATGGTTTTTGGGTAATTTCAGAAATGTTTATACTGCTGATTGTTAGTAATCATTGAAATTTCGAGAGTTCCTCCTTAGTCGCCCCTTACGACATCCACGAATAAGAATCGAAAGCACGACTAGTGTTTAAAACACTAGTCGAGCTTTCGATTCTTATTCAATGAAAATTTGTGTTAAACGATTGCGAGCATCGATTTGTCGACCACATAGATGTCCTTGTGGCAGCGACGTCGACGAGATAGGCCTCCACGGGCTTTCATGCCAAAAAAGTGCCGGCAGACTATCTCGTCACGGTTCCTTGAATGAAATCATCCGGAGGCCTCTTGTTTCCATAAATATTCCATCGGTTTTAGAGCCTTGTGGAATATTTAGGGAGGATGGTAAGAGACCCGACGGCTTGACTTTAGTCCCTTGGGAGAGAGGCAAAGCTCCTGTGTGAGATGCAACTTGCGTCGATACATTAGCGGCCTTTCATATCAAGGGTACTTCGATAAGGGCCGGAGCGGCATCAGAGGCAGCTGTATCGGGTAAATGGCGGAAATATGAGTCTTTGAAAGGAGACTATATATTTGTTCCATTTGCCGTAGAGACAATCGGTCCGTGGGGTTCCCGCGCGATGCAGTTTCTAAAGGAATTGTATCCTCGACTTATCGTTGCCGCTGGTGACAAGAGGGCTGGTTCTTTTCTCGCTCAACGGTTAAGTCTAGCCATTCAACGTGGAAATGCAGCCAGCGTTCTTGGTACCATGCCACGATTATAATAGTTTTTAGTTAATAAGTATTGTAAATATTAACCTAATTTTTTCTGTCAATGAAAATGTCTTTATTCCTTTCTACTTAGTACTACAAAAAATACTTTGCATACAAAAAGACAAAGAAAGGGCGGTTCGGCACAATATATAGAACATAGAGCCTTCTGTATTTTTAGTTTAGCGATGCGCAAAAATTAAATAGAAAGCGAGTTTCAAAGTGGAAAGAAAAACTAGAAAGGGTAGAAAATAAAAGCGAAAATACTCAAAAAAAATAAAATGAAGACCGCCATAGATGTGTGGCGTACAGGTCGGTTTTCATGCTATCGATTCGATTCCCGGTCAAGTCAACATAGAAAACCACATTTTCTAGGGTCTGGGTGTTTGTGGTACCTTCTTCATTTCTGTTTTTATAATACAGGTGCTTTAGCAACTTACCTTGAGATCAGAGCACACATACATTGCTCTGATTCTTCCCAATCTAAGTATTCTATTTATTTTATAAAAAAGAGTTTAAAAGTGGAAGTAGAACATTTGAAGACATTAAATAACACTTAAATGACTAATATTGTAATACTAACTAATATAATAATATACTAACTACTATAATAACTTTAAATAACTTGTTACAATACTTTAAACGTAAATGTTTGACTGTTCAACTATCACCTCAAAACTGTTGCACGGAAACTAATGGAATGTTGTGCTCGCTCTCTTTTTCTTTTCATTATATCTTTACGCATTTTCGATCCTCAGAGGACAGACTCGTACGTACACGTTTTTAAACACGCATTGTACACTGCGTATCGTTGGCAGGTACTAAGACAGCGACAAGCTCAGAAAACGTGACAGCTGATTCACGTTTTTCGGAATAAGTTCTTCGACTAATATCTTCTCTCGGGAGAGCTCTCTATCCAGCAGTGGACTATTACATGTCGTTATGTATGTATGTATGAATATGTGATGAACAGATTGTACTAACGACCGGCTCTTGTGGGCTGCCTGAAATCCTATCTTATATCCTTAAGAAGGCTCTAATCAAAATTCAATGTGAGTAACACGCACGGATTTAGACAACCATTGTCATTTCAGTTGGTAATTTTATTCGAACCTGCAACCATCGAAATATGCTATCATGTATTTCTTTATTTTACTTCCAAGTCCGTAATACATGTAGAATAATAAGAAATAATGAGTAAGAACGATTTCGTTTACATCAGATTTTATACAAAAATATTAAAAAAGGCATTATAATCACTCAATGCCACTAACTTATAGATACAAGCGTTACGTGGTAATAGACTTGAAGGCGTTTGCTGAACTAACCTTGTGTTAAATTCCCTTGTCTCAATTAAAAGTTATCTTGAGACACAATTTGTTAAGTCGTTTGTAAGATTAAAAGAAATATTCTCTTCGCTTTGCTGTAATCTCTGGCTCTGAATGAATGAATGATTTATTTCACGATAAACATAAAAAAATAACAGTAATAATTTTGGAATAAAATGCGCTCAGTAATGTCTATTTACGTGCGCGTGTGCGTGCGTGCATATGCGCGCGCGCGTTTGTGTATGTGTGTGTGTGTGTGTGTGTGTGTGTGTGTGTGTGTGTGTGTGTGTGTGTGCGAGTGAGTGTGTCTTTGAGTTGAGTGTCCATCAAATGTATTAACCCATGTTTTAAATTATACATAAAGGCGGCGATGGGCTCACCACCTGTCACGTTGTCCCGAAAATATCTTCGGTGAAAGGTGGGTCGAAGGGACTTAATTGTCTAGACTCGACCTCTGTCTATCCCTGTATTGGGAATTGCGTGAAGATATTTATTTATTATTTATTTATTTAAATTATATTTTGTAGATTTTTCTGATGTGCTCCTCGTTATTTAATATATTGTATAAACATAGTTAATATATTGTAATTATATACACCTAGAGCAAGTAGCGAAGCTTGTTTTCACTTTGGGTATAAGACAAGGATCGACTCTTTTAGATGATTCGAGCAGATAAGGTACTACTTATCTGTTTATGGTGACATCGGAGACTTTCATAAATAAACGAGCACTTAACACATTTGCACTTTCATATAAAGCTGTGGTCGGGTCTCTATAGGGTATCAATAACATCTCTTTTGGTAAAAGGCGTTGTACGTGTTCTAAAGTTAACAAATGAGATTTTGCCGCAGTACCCCAGGCAATACAATATCTAATAAGACATTCGCCTAAAGCTTTGCAAATTTGGATTAACAGTTCATAGTCAGTAATTGTTCTTATCGTTTTAAATACATAAATAAGTTTTCTTAACTTCAGGAACTATGATATTACATGCAGTTTCCAGTTTATCTTTATTATCTATTTGTATACCAAGGTACTTGATGGAATCTACGCGAGCCAATATTGAACCACGTCACACATATTCAGGACATTCTGGAATATTCTATAATAGACTGGGACATTTATTTCTTATTTATTCTGATTTGAAATATATCTTAAAATAAGAGGGTTTATAGGGTGTAAAATTTTATATGGGAAGTTCGTGACTTTTATATGAAGTAACAAGAAGGTTCTATATATAGTAAGTATAACTTACTGTAGTAAGTTAAAAAATGCTTTTAGGAACTGAACCGCCTTCAAAAGGAGCATAAAAATACAAAGAATTACTTTGATAGCAACGTTTATTACTTATTTATTTATTTACTATTCTACTATTTATTTATGTACACACAATATTAAAATCAATGAAACAAATATATCAACTGAACATGAGTACAAAGATACGGCTTATTTCAAATAGAAACTTCTTCCAGCAGAAATTATTGATTTAAATTAAATATTCTAATAACCACTACTTACTGATATTTATCTATATACCTAGTCAGGTAATAAATTCTGTCACATTTTTAACCTAAAATAATTAAAACAAGTTTATTCATTATGTAACTATTTATATACCAAAATGAACTAAACAAACCATAGATTATGACACTAAAGTTTATTCAAAATGACCTCCGTGATTTTGAATACAGGCCTTCAATCTATGCGACCAGTCGTCTATCGCAGCACGAACGAGGTCCATGTCAATATCGGCGGCTGCCTAAATCAAGGATGTCTTGAGTGACTCCAAATTGGGATGAGGCTTTGAGCACGCTTTTTCCTCCAAGTGTTGCCATATTTTGTAATCTAACGGATTCAAATCTGGACTAGAGGAGATCCAGTCTTCGTGCCCGATGAAGTCGATTTCAAGCGCCGCCAGCCAGTCTTGTGTGCTCTTCGCTCTATGAGCTGGCGCCGAATCTTGTTGGAATACCCAGTGCCTGTTATTGAACATGGTATCAGAAACAGGTTCCACAAGGTTCGTCAGAACTGTATTTTGATACACAACTGCATTCTTTTTTACACCTTTCTCGCAAAAATGTACCTCTGTTAAGCCCCAATAAGAAACTCCCAACAATAAAAATAAACTCCCGAATATGGAAAATGACCTCGTTGGACACGCGGAATACGGTTGCTCGCTTCTTCACTACTGTGTGCGTACACCTTATCATTTTGTTTGTTGTAGCTCTCTTCTACGTTAAAAAATGTTTCATCCGAAAAAAGAATTTCCCGATATTTTTTTCACGCATACCGCTTAAACTAAGCGCCGTATCTCTTCAGTCTCAGGTGCATTAGACGAGCATTCAAACAATGTCCTGTTTTTCTTCTGTATGCCCGAAGCCCTAAGTCTTCATTTTTCACCCTTTCCACCGTGGTTCTGCTTAACCCCTATAAACTTTTTTGTTTTGGATTTCTTTGAATTCGAGCCTTTACAGCTTTTATCACTGCTGCAGTCCTAACAGACCCAGGGCGACCACTTCTTGACCTGTCATCTACAGAGTCTTCATTGTATCGTTTGATGGTACGATAAACGAATCTTCTGGTTATATTAAAATGTTTCAGTATGTCATAAACTTGAATTGGCGCGTAACCGCAACGATGTAACGCAATAACTGCAACACGGTCTTCTTTAAGCGTCCACTCCATATTTAAAAATGAGTAAAATTCTAAAAAGTATGTAGTTTTATTTTCATGAACAATTCGAAATTCGAATTCAATAAACTTTATTGTGGCCAGCATTCTAAAAGAAAGGTTTTTACTGTGTGAAAATATTTATGACCTGACTATGTATATTACAATTAAGTGCCTTCGACCCACCTTCCACCGAAGATATTTTGGGACAACGTACAGGTGGTGAGCCCGTCGCCATCTTTACGTCTAAGCCAACGATATAAATCGAACTAACTAAATAGGTTTTAAAGTATTACATTAAAAAAAGTAAATAGGTTTTTGAAAAAACCTATTGGTACGAGCCTGCCACCTGGTAATCGAACTCGGGTATCTCGACTCGAATTCTGATCACCCAACCAATCGGCGTGACTTGTAATATATAAACTTTGTATTATACAATAATACGTACTATAAATAATACAATGACTATATATACAACCAATACTTTGACTATAAACATGAAAACATACTAGCAAATCGAAGTCAGTCTTGAAAAACGAGAAGAATGCATTAAGGTTTACGCCAAATAAAACTTCGTACTGAAATATTATCGCTAGAATGAGATGTAATAGCTACGATAGCTAAGAATAAATACTTAGCTATAGTAGCGATTGCATCTTAACTTAATAATTTAACAATACAATCAAACCAAAACATTATCGATAGTCATTTTTAATCTACCGCCGTTGCGTAACAAGGTTCCTAACGGAGAAGAATCAGGCGAAAGAAACTCCGTAGGTATCCTCTTTTTTCGTCAAAATTTTTTTTACAATATAATGTATTATACAATATGATAGGATATTTTCTAGAAATAGCTTGGGTGCGATCACCTCATTCCCAGAAGTTCCTGTTATTAATATATTAATTTATATTATAATAACTCTTCTTTTAAAGTTTTTTTAATAAACTTCTTAAACCTTTCAATAGACAGGCTTTGCGCAATACAGACAAACAGTACTAGAAGGCACTAACATGTCAGCCAATGCAGGTATTAGGGGCACTAAAATACCATGAAACAAATCCAATCTTATAAAGTCAATTACTATTCGCTTAGACTAGAATCGACACGGAACAACTTGTAATGGTTGGGGGTTCGAATCAAATTACTAACTCGAATAACAATGCGCGTTTAAATCCGTCGCCAAAGCTACTCACAATAAATTTTGATTAGAACCTTTTTAAAGCTACGAGATAGGATTTCATGCGGCCCTTAAGAACCGGTTAAATAATCTATAAATACACAGATAGTAAATACATACATAGATAGGAACAATATCACAAACATTGCTCGAACCCCAAACTAAGCAGCTTAAGCACTTGTATTATGGAATCGTAAACAACGAAGGTATCACAAACACCGAGTCCCGAGGCAATATGGAAAAATATTTTCCACATTGACCCGATTGAAAATCGAATCTGGCACCACAGAGCTGGCGACACAATGAGAGCCGACGTGCACAACACACGCCCAAGGAGGTCATCATGACAAATGTTTTGTTTGCAAAATTACATGATTTATTTGTATTTGCTCAAAATATTATACAAAAAGGTGGACTTAACCCCAGGAGTCATTCTTCACTAGTGTAATAGTTAGTTTGCTTATGATGACAAAATATATAAATATTAGGTTTACTTATAGGACAAAAAATATACAAATCGAACAGGTCAAAGCTTTATCAAAGTTCTAAATGAGGTAAGTAGAAGAATGTGCTTCAATTCAGAACGTGACATACGAACTTAGGTGAGCTCTCACCTCAAGGATCTTGTTAGAATCGAGATGCCTTCAGAGGTAGCGGATTTATAAAGGGTCAGTAGATATTATAAGTACTATCAATGGAATTATCGTGTATCGATCTGATAATATTATTCTCGACTTCGGTTCTATCATAAAAAAATTTATATGTATTTTTTGGGGTTATGCATTTATGGGGGAAGATGTAAATGAATATTCGGTTAACGTGGTAGTTATGCAAAAAATACTATGGCGGATTTTTAAGTGATGTCTATGTCCATAAAGAAATCGATAGCCGCACCACTTGTAACGTTGTCCCAAAAAGGTCTTCGGTGAAAGGACATTAGTCTAGACTTTTTTATAATAGGTAAATTGCCATGAAAGACTTATATACATTATTCTATTTAATCTGAGAGACCTATGATACCTACCAACACACACAAAAATGGGACAGTGTAGCCAGTAATATATTTTCGCTGACATTTTATTTATCATGTTATTTTAATTGCAACAGCCACAAAAATTGTCATTAAAGTTGTCTGAGAATGCCATACGGCATTAAGTCCGCCTATTGTTATTACTAGCGAAAATTTTTTCGGGACAAGGTGACAGGTGGCGAACCCGTCGCCGTCTTTATGTCCAAGCCAACGATATAATTCGTACATAAGTTTTTTTCAAAATCCCATTGGTACACCACCCAAGATAAACCTTAAGCCTAAATTATGCAGTGGACTTTTATGGGTCGTTATTATGATGAATGTATCCTTTGACAAACCTTTAATACTAAAAATACACAAACAACTCTCAAACTATTCGAAAAGATGTAACAATTTCGAAATAAACGTAACGATTTGAAAGAAAATAATCCGTCGATTAAGGAGACCTTTTTTTAAGGGATATACGATACATAAAACGAGAAAGGAAAATGGCTTTGGAAAGGGACATAGTAAGACGATACAACCTAGTTTAAGAGAGTACTTGATCTGCATAAACTTATATAAACATTGCAATACGATGTATACTTTTTCTTTTCGATTAGAAATAACTATTTGTTGATATCCGCTTCGCACGGGTGATAATGTTTTATCATAGTAGAAGAAAAAAAATCACTATAGCCATGTGGATGGGCGATCGGAATTGGAGTTAAGAGACCCCGAGATCGATCTCCAAGGTTCGTACCAATAGGTTTCTTAGACACTAACTAATGTATGATTTATATCGTTGGCTTGGACATAAAGACGGCTACGGCCTCACTACCTGTAACGTTGTTCCGAAAGATGTCTTCGGTAAAAGGAGGGTCGATAGGACTTAATAATAACTCTGTTAAAAGACTTAGGCGTTACTTTTCGGAAATTCATTGTTGTAAGATGTTATAATAAAAACAATTTCATTGCACAATAACATGGCACAACAGAAATAATAATAGGCATATGTTAGAAGACGTGCACCACCGTCCCACCCACTGATGCATGTACTAATTCTACTGGATGCACCACCTATATTACACTCTTTACCAGCCAACAGAGAATCTCTGCAGTCGCACATCGTAGAATCTACACGCTGGATAATGCCTTGTTTTGAGGCGAAACACGTGTCACGTTTTTGGTGATGGTATATTTTACCTGGTTGCTACATAGTTGCAATAGCCAAATGGTTGGTTGATCGGGATTCGAGTCAAGATGCCCCGAGTTCGATTCCCAGGTGGCAGGCTCGAACCAATAGGTTTTTCAAAAACTTATATACGAATTATATAGTTGGCTTAGACATAAAGACGACGACAGGCTGATGTCTCTAAAAATGTACTCGGTGGAAGGTGGGTCGAAATGATTTAATTGTCTAGGTCATAGGTCTACCGCTGTATTAGGAAAGTAGTGAAAATGTTTGTTTGTTTATTTATTTGTTTGTTTGTACATCTCTATGACGCTTTATCACACAAAATAATTTTATTTTCAGGTTTTTCTACCTAGAGTTTCAGCTACTATCATATAAAATTTCATCACTTTGGCGGTGTGGTCTTGAAATCTTAAGCGACACATTTCAGAAAAAGATTTTAGAAGTAATATGGATCTGTTTTAACTATAATTACTACTAGACGCCATGTGATAATGTCTCAGCAATTTACAACCCCTTTAATTACCGTTGGAGTAGAATAACGATACTATGGAGAAGCTTAATAAATAATACGGACTACCGAAATTCTACTTCTTATCTTAGCCCAAAATGAATTAGAATGATAACTGGCAACGTCAAAGTGGGACGATTATGACGAAACCACTATATCAGAGAGGCTTTTTTGCAGTAAAATTTTAAAAAGATAAGCGCGTTTTGTAAAAAGTACATATTCGAAATTCCCCAATACTGGTGTAGGCTAAGGTCTTATCTACAAGCAATTCTTTTCGACGCATTTTTTTGAAACTTATTCGGGATAACGTGGCAGGTGGTGAGCTTATCACAGTCTTAGTGTCCACGCTTACGGTAGAATATACTTATAAACAAATATTTTATATAGATGAGACAGAGACGCCATGGTTAAAAACCATTGAGTAAAAACATTCATATTCATCACACTTTTGCCCCTAGAGGGATTTGGACGCACCACCCTCCGTTTCGAAGGCATTGTCACTACCAACGACAGACTATCGAATCCTCTAAAAACAAACATAAAAGATATGTTCGTGTCATTCCCAATGCAACTGTAGACAGAGGTCTAGACAATTAAGTCCTTTCGACCCATCTGCCACCGAAGACAGTTTTGGGACAACGTGACAGGTGGTGACCCTATCGCCGTCTTTATATCCAAGCCGAGATATAAATCGTACATAAGTTTTTGAAAAAACTCATTGGTCGAGCCAAACCCCTGGGGATCAAACTCGCGTTTCTTGACTCGAATTCCGATCACTCTCGGATCACTCGGCAATACTGCCTTTAAAAAAACATTTCTTTAGGAAAAAAGGTACATGTCTTAAACAATACACACGCATTATAAGAAAGGTGTTGGTGAGCTAGCTTCGACAATTTGAATAACAGTGTTAATAAATAATTATAGTGTTTATTAAAAGGATACTAGCAATGCCACATAACATTACTGTTTTCCACTACAACTAGACTGCAATGCTAGTATCTGGAGTGGTTCACAGCAATAGTCGAAAGGCGCACCTGCAACGTCATTATTTGCAGTACGTTGTCCTAACTGTTAGTCCATTGTATATATGTATAGATAGAATTATCTAAATGTATAAAGCTAGAAATAAGATAGCCGAGTGTTTGGGTGGTAGGAATTTTGAGTCAAGAGACCCGAGTTCGATCCCCAGGTGGCAGGCTCGTACCAATGGATTTTTCACAAAACTTATGAACGTATCATATCCTAGGATTGGACATAAAGATGACGACGGGGTAAGCCCGTCGCCGTCTATAACGCCGTCCCGAAAATATCGTCAGTGGAAGGTGGTTTGAAGGGATTTCATTGTTTAGACTAGGCCTCTGTCTACCCCTGTGTTAGGAATTGCCTGAAGATATTTATTTATTTATTTTAATTTTAGTAGATACTGATTAAAAAAGTATATTTGCAGAGCGGTCGGAGGCTCTCAGTGGTCGACTATCCAAGTCGGCATCGGAGCTGTCGTGTTCGTCGCCCGCAGCTGCCGCGCCACCACCCCGCGCCCGCTCTGCTCATCACCACCATCCACTGTCCGTGGTTCACAGGACACAACACTTCTTCACTAATTTAAAGGTACAGTCAGCTACAGAACTCAGTAATATAATGCTAAAGGATATTAATTATGTGGTCTTAAAATTCTTAAATCCCAAACACTCTTTATAGCTAATTAAAATCCCGCGTAAGAAGTAGTAATTAGTGAATAAAAGTATTAATGATTAAATGTCTAGTCATTATACAAAAAATGTTGGACTCTGATAAATTCTCGAATACTTCTTGAATATCTAATTCAAGGCTGGTTATTTTCTTCTCTTAGTGCTCCAGTTTTAATCTAAATTTTAATTATCTTTGTCCATGTTGCCAACGCTGCCAGCGCAGCGACATTTAAATTTTTTATGCCGTCAGCGTTCTATTAATTTTGGTCTGGCAGTGGTTATCCCATCACTTTACTGTAGCTATTGTAATTTTTATGGAAGAAAGTGTGTAACTAATTATTACGTCATCACCCTCATAGAAAAGTAATCGCTAGCCAAACAAGGATCAGTAACTTAATTTTTTTCCCTTTTTATCTTTACGCAATTTCCCATACTGAGGTAGGTAGAGGTCTAGATATGGAAATCCCTTCGACCCACATTTTACCGAAGCTTGATCCGAACTTCAATATTGATAACCAATAATGTTTCCGTGTGATGTCAATGTAAGAACTTGCCAACCCCCTTCCCCCTGCGGATGTTGTTAAAGAAAACTAAGAGAAAAGCCTTGGAAACAGCAATAACTGCCAACTGAAGTTGGATAATCATCTTGTAAAATACTAGACAACAATAGAGTAGAACAGAGGCGAACCACACCGTTAAATGTGCTGTAATGTCTGATACTGCAATCAGCAATCAGCTTGGCAATCATGTCTCTTGCGTCCCGTTCGACGCATACTACAAAATTGATCTCTTTATTCCACATCATTCGAAAACGAGGCATTGATTTGTAATCAATTATGCGTCCAGGAAAGGGACAGGAATTCGTGTGGTAAAAATAGAAAAGAAGAACAGAAATTTTATATTGCCTGTAAGTGGAATTAATTAACAAATCTTCTTAAAGCCAGATGCCTATGATCTACAGTGGACTAAGTATCTATCTAAGCTAATCTAATCTAAGCTATCCCTGCTTACTCGTAATAACTGGATCTCTATTTCTTTCAAACCTCAGCAAGTCAGTTCTTACAGGCAACTCTTAAATAAAGAAGGCATTTATTATTTAGACCCGAGTTCGATCCTCAAGTGGCTGTACCAAAGGGTTTTTCTAAAACTTATGTACGAATTATATCGTTGGCTTGGACATAAAGACGGCGACGGGCTCACCGTCTGTCACGTTGTCCCGAAAATATCTTCCGTGGAAGGTGGGTCGAAGGGACTTAAATGTCTAGACTAGACCTCTGTCTATCCCTGTATTGGGAATTGCGTGAAGATATTTATTTTATTTATTTATTTATTTATTTGCTAATAGAGCATGTTTTTCAAAAATCGTTTCATTATAACCAAAAGCTGCCGATCGGCTATATTCCCAATACCACACAGTTAAAATTTGGATAGTTATGGTTTGTCTCTATTGATATGACAACATTTTCTAGAGCCGATGGCAAAGGAGTCGCAGCCGTGAGAGATGTCCGGCCGGAACGACGTTCTCCTTGGCCCCGGGGCCAGACAGCAGCGGCACGGACTACGCAGCGGACCAGAGCTCCGAGCACAGTACACCGGCAACCTCTCCCAGGCACCGCCTTAAGAAAGGTAAGCTTATCATAAAAAAGATAAGGGCATCACATAAATTGCTCTGATTCCTAAATAAGCAGGTAAATACTTGTATCATGGGATCAGAAACAACGAAAGTAGTACTTTCCCACAACAAAAATACAGACCCTAGACGTGGACAATATATAAAAGTGTATTTCTAAATTAACCCGGCCGGGATTCGAATCCGGGCCTCCAAAGTTGACGACATCTTGAAAACCGGTGTGGATGCTATTCCTCTATGGTAGTCGATAGACAAATTTGTCAGATGAATATAAAAAGAATAGCCATAGAGTTAAAACTGGTGTGTATAGAGCTATAGTTTCTTTCAAAGTTCTGCTTTGAAGCCTATGCTCAATGAATGAAATGGAAAAGTAATTATTTCGCAGATATTCCTATCCAATTTGAAGCCCGAAAATCGATGAATGTGTGCGTCAGGTGAACGTAATCACTTTGGACAGATATTCACACATATACAATCGCATCTTGTTGTTGTGTAATATCGTATGTAATCCTTTAAGGCTACCTTTAAGCGTATTAATTCTAAAAAATGGACTACCACGAGAATCATGGCAAGGAAAGGTTGTCTTAGGTCATTAAAGTTCCAAAATGTTCATGCAAATTCGTGGATCATCTTGTCAGGAGCCATTGCCATATAACAGAAAGAATAAAACAGAAAATTTATAAAACTATTATGCTGAAATGAATCGGCAGGGAGCAAAATAGAAAATCTGTACTACAAAGTTGTATTTCATGCCCTCTACAATAATTATGCTGTAGATGTTATTAACATACCTGCACGAGCAATGAGAGGCGTTACACACTTACAACATAATATCCGATAACCGATATATGATTAATAACTGTACATTGTTTCGCTAAACGGTTCAATAAAACAAAAAAAATACCTTAATTGTGTAGATACAGGTTTAGGACACTTAAGTCTTTTCGACCCACCTTATTTAGACATTTTTGAAACGACGTGACAGTTAGTGAGCCCATCGTCTTTTTGTCAAAGCCAACGATATAATTCGTACTTAAGTTTTTGAGAAACCCATTGGTACGAGTCTCCCACCTGGGAATCGAACTCGGGTCTCTTGACTCCAATTACGGTCACCTAACCACTCAGCGATCGTGGCAAACTCGGGTTCAGTTTTCAAAACTCATGTACGATTAATATCGTCCGTCCGTACATAAGAGACGGCGAGAGGCTCATCATCGTCACGTTATCCCAAAAAATTCCGGTGAAAGGTCGAGTCGAAGGTACATGGTTGTCTGGACCTATGTCTACCTAGTATTGCGACTCTTGACTCGAATCCCGATTACACAACTACTATTATCTCGTCGGCTAACGGGACTGTGATGTATGTTAAGTTAGTGTATATTTTTTCGGTAAACAGTTCTGTATAATAATTCTAAGATTTTATGAAATAGATCTCAGATTGTTGTTATGATGAACATAGGTTCGGAATTAAAGTCGAGAGACCCGAGGTCGATCCCCAGGTGGTAGCATAATATCAATGTTTTTTTTTTTTTCAAAAACTTATGTATGATTGATATTGTTGGCTTCTACACAGGCGGCGACAGACTCGCCCCCTGACTTGTTGTTTCAAGAAATGTCTACGGTGAGAGGTGGGACGAAAGGACTTAATTGTCCTTTCGATCCCCCTTTCACCTTGTGTTTTTTCTGTCTACCCCAGTATTGGGAATGGCATGAAGATATTTTTTTCAGGTTTAAAGTCGGTGCCAAACCCATAATACACAGTAACTTATGACTATATCATAAAGTTGTCTTTCACTTTTCTTTTCATAAATTGATTGTGGTCGTTTGAAGTAATTTTAAATTCAAACAGTACTTGTGTATTTTTTATTGATACAGTTCTTCCGTGTACTAAACGTAAATACAAAGTCATACTTAAATATTGTTGAGTATTTACCGCCATCTCTGAATTTAACTAGAACTCAATCTCATTTGCTTCTAACGCCATCTATTAAAAGATCGGGTAAACAACTTTGTGACAATTTCATGCTTGTGCTATTTCATAATGTAGGCGTGCTTGGGCGTTTCCTAATGTCCGTTTAACATTGGTTTCGCTGTATGCTACTAGATGGCAAACCTATACCGATAAGGCTCTATTATAAACAAACACAATATTTATACGTAAGACTGAATGTCATAGTTTTTCTAACTTAAAAGGCACAATTTATTTTATTACTGAGGTAGTCAGAGTTCCAGACTTCTTTGCCACAATTTTGTCGGAGGTTTATGGAACAAAGTGACAGGAGGTGAGCCTATACTTGTATCTACAATATTATAGCCTAAATAAAAATAGTCTTATTTCGTTTAACTGTAAAATAATTCAGGAATTCATTTATTTGTTTATTTACTAACTATATATAGGCTATAATATAGGCATTCTGTCCACTCCAATCTCCACTCTGTCCAATTGTTACTACAGTACCATGACTTCAGAAGTGAAACAAATTTAATATTGGTAATAATAAGCTTAATAAGCGTATAGTGTTCACATTAGAAAAATTATAACAAAATTAAGGTTAAAATATTGAGGGTGACGTTCTGTTCTCCTAGCTAGGCTATGTAATAGTCTGTATTAAGGAGCTACAGTAAAAAAAAATATAAATGATTTGTTTTTTTTATCTTAACCCATTTACCTAATATTGGGTAAACAGTGGTTTTGATAATCAAGTCCTCTCGACCTACTTTTCAACGAATTTTATTTTGTACAATGTGACTGCCTATCAAACAGCCTTAAATTATTTGTGTAATAAGTAAATTGTACGAAAAAGAAAGCTGTTACGATCGTATAAGAAAGTGCAACCGTTTTAGTATGGTGGTCAAAGATTAAGAAAATTTGGTCTTTTAAACATGTTTAAATGCGTTCATTGTAACAACGTGATATGTGCAAACGACAAATCAAACGAATGAAGCAAACATCTCCTACTCCAACCAAAATGGTTTAATTTGATTTGATTCAGAAAATTAGTTATAGTAGGATAATACATTTCAGCAAATTACGTCACTATAAACGTGACGGAGCACAATGAATCTTACTAAGTTCATTACAATTGACCTCCTGCTGTTATGGCTCAGACATCATAGTACATACTATGATGTCTGAGCCATAACTAGACAGTAAAAAAAAAACTTACGTCTCTAGCATCAATTAGTGTAAATAGACTACTTAGTGTCAAATGTAAAGCTAATAAAGATTTTCAATGAAAAAAAATAAAAACACGACTGCCCTGGCAAAAAACGAACTATTTTTCTCATTAGAAAATGGAGCCACATCGCCGCCATTTTGGATTTTCTTCGAGAACATTCATAGCGAGTGTCACTCGGTATGATTTAAAGATTCTAGTAATACTCCAAACGTCAAATCTCTACAGGAATTTAAAAGTTATAAATGAATTTAGAAACTATCTACATAGAACGAAAATAAAATAAAGAAATCAAAACTTTAATGAAAAATGCTATCCAAAAAAAATATTTGAAAACAGTACACAAATAGAAAGCATCGTAACTGGCTAAAAAAACATTGCTATGCGAAAAAATCTTCTATAAATATAATAAATATTGAAAAATTCTTCATCTTTACAGCCCAACAAGAGTCAATTGCTAAATCAAGACCTCCCTTCAAGTTAGTTAACAAATAACAGTCCTCAACTGTTGTTAAATTACGTCATTAATGAAGCTGGACATCGCATAAGTATTACAAAGAGACCTCGTTTAAGCCACGTTATTCTCCGCCCACTCAAACTTGTGGATGTGTGAATATTTCACATTTATGTCCCTCCCAGCTGCACTCCTCCGTTTCACCCGCAGTTAAAAACTAAGTGTATAAAACAAAATGAACAGACATTTTTTTGTAAAGGAAAGTAACAATGCCCATGTACTTATACATGGATCTTTTGGAAAAATGGCTGCGGTGCTGATTTTTAAAAGCGATATTTGGTAACTTTACCAAATTGTTTTTTTAAAAGTTAGAAGAGTTACTTCACTGACCGAAGAGAGTATTTACTCAGGTTGTCCTCTACTTCATAGTGGTATTCTGCGAGATCATGGTACTACCCTGGTCAAGCATGTTCATTCATACAACAATAACAGCTGGCTTTAATGCACTGAAATATAACTCATAGGCCATGTTTTCATCATATTTTTTATCTTCACTAATTTTCCCTATACTGGGGTAGAATATGAAATATAAATAAATAAATATATAGTGTTGTCAAGGGTCAGACAAATTGTTAATAATTAATTGATTGAAATTAATAAAAAATACGTGACAACAAAAACTATTTTTTCATGAAAATCGGTTGATACGGATTGATTGATTACGGAGTAATCGTTAACAACAACTTGACACGAGAATCTATACATATAACTAAAATGGGGGTGTCCGGCTAATCTCTGAACCAGCGGGACCGATTTTAACAGAAGAAACAGACAGATAGCTAATGTTATAAGGAGTAACATAGGCTACTTTTATTTTAGAAACATAATTAGGGTTCCGCGTTAAGTGTTAAAAAGCGGGCAAAGCCGCAGGGGGTCGTTAGTTATATAGACAGACAAAAATTGTAAAAAAAAATATTTTAGTATATGTACCGTATACATTCATATACATGAAGTAAAAAACATTTATTTCAATATTACAAACAGACACTCCGATTTTATTTATATGTATAGACCATGTGCACCCCGGGGCTTTGTCCACAATTTAACACTTAACGCGGAACCCTAATTATGTTTCTAAAATAAAATTAGCCTATGTGACTCCTTTTAACAGTAGCTATCTGTCAGTGAAAGTCCTGTTAAATCGGTGCAGCCGTTTCAGACATTAGCTGGAACAAACAGACAGACAGACAGACAAACAGGCAAAATATAAAAAAAATATTTTGGTATATTTATATACAACAGACACTCCATTTTTATATATTGATATATTGAAGACGACGTGTTAATAGTCTTTACAAAAATTACGTTTAAAAGCGCTGTTCCGGTTCTCACTGCTTTTCTCTTCTTAAGAAGGGACTATGAGTGTAGTTTTCAAAAATAATATGTATTTCACAAGTAGGTGAAACGGGGAAAACTTCGGTAATTAGATTCGCCATCAGTCATGCTATACCGAAGAAGTGAAAAGAATTAAGAAGGTGCTATAGGAGTTTTTGTTTTATTTTTCTCTTTTCATTTTATTACGAAGCTCAGCATGATTTACAACTCACAAAAACGTTCATATACCCGTAAGTGGGTGGTGTCGATTGCTTGATATTGATATTTTCAATTAAAACTTTCAATTGAAGCGTCGCGGAATCCCTCTAAGAGCCAACATTTGTGTGATGAATGTAAATAATAGTACTTGATTGGGAGTTTACGTAAATTTATATAATTTATCTATAAATATATTATATCGTTGAATTGGAAGCTAAGACAGCCATAGGCACACCATTTTTTAGTTGTCTCCAAATAAAAATCCGGTGAAACCTTCATACGTCGAAAGGACTAAATTGTGTAGACCTCTGACTATCCCGGTATTAGAAAATACGTGAAGATAAAAAAAGTGATTCAGGTGGGACACCACGGCTATCTGTCTTTATTATGTTATACTTTATTACCAAAAACAATATTTCATTTATATTTACATTACTTGTAACGTTAAAAGTTAAATTGTCTTGAAGCCCTACATCAAGTGGTAAGGCATCAGAAACACTGGCTTTTTCACATTTCCACATCGAATGGGTAAACGTAGGAGCGAGAAAAGAACCAGCTATCTTCTCACCAGCGGCTACACGGATCCTATACTTACCAATCGCAGATACGCCTTGGCATCGAGAACCTCATAATATACATAGAAAATGATGTCATCTTTTCATATTCAGGTCTCAGTGGTAATTGAATGATCTAGCAATCTTTTACAAGGTCATAACCATCAGTGATTTTACTACGACGGTGTAAAGTAGATGCGAGGTATATTGTTAGAATGAACACGTATAAATTCCAGGAATAAATATTGCCATGGACTAAAAGTTACGAATGTAGGGACTTATTTTTATAAAGGGAAATTTATTAAATCTTCTACACAATTTTCATAATTTTCATTCATGTTTTAAAGTTTATAGTTCTAACGTATTTCTTCAATAATTTAAAAGTCGTGATTAATGTGTGTACTGATCTTGTGTAAAGAAAATTAACTCTAAAGTCTTGCATACTAAGTTCTAAATTGAACGTATTTGAACACGAACTGCATAAGAAAACAGTTCAAAAAATGATCTTGGAGTTACTCGGCGCTATCAGTAATATTGCAGGTAAGGTTATGAATCAAAGTTAATATTACTCTAATTTAAATAATAAGTTAATAAATAGAATTTGATTTCGTTCTTTACGATCCTATCTGTCTAACGGTCGCCTGGAAGAAATCGCTTTTGCCACAACTTTTGTATTATATTCATTAGATTATTCCTTATTTGGTTTGCAGATAATATTCTATCATAATATTGTAATAAGTAAAGAAAATTCTATATATCTATATAACTAAATAACACTCGGGTTTTTAAGGAAAGGCGACAGCCATGTGTTTGGTTAATCTAATTTTGGATTTCTAAACCAAAGTGGAGCTCTATGAGGAAGTCTCCTAGCATAAGTGTTTCCGAATGTAGGTTACTCAATTGCTTACTTAAGAGCCATTATAAGAGATAGGCGTCTTCCGTAAATATCGCCACGCTTGGTAAAAGGGTTTAAGATTGCAGTACCACAAACCTTAGATCCTTAGATGTAACTGCCGGTCACAGGTCTGCATGATGCCGGTCTACTATTTTGCTGAATTGTTATACCGTCACCTGTAGGTAGCTCTAGCGATAGACAAGGCTGAGGGAGACTCCCTAAGTCGCCTTTTACGACACCCTCAGGTAGAAAGGGGTTTGTAAACGTCTGATATCATACACCTTAGACGCTGCATATCATCTGACTGCTTAGTTACGGTTAATTTTTTGGGATAATATGACATTTAAAAATATCATCACGCCATTCCCAATACTGGCGTAGACAGAGGTCTAGACTATTAAGCCCTTTCGACCCACCTTTCTCCGGAGAAATCTTTAGGATAACGTGACAGGTGGTAAGCCTGTCCTTGACAACAACAACGAAAAAACAAACACGGCATATATGTAAGGAGATCCGTATTTTGCTACAATGTGTTTGTATACATTTGTATAAATGTATTGATATTTCCTGTGTAGCTTTTATTTTACGAGGGTAAGAATTTATAGCCAATACTCCGACATATCTGTTATGATATCATTTACATCGCTATGTTATTGCATACTGTAACAGTAAAACGTATATTTTAGCATTAAAAGTATCAAAGAACAATATAGGGTTACACTAGCTGTGACCCGCTGATTTGCCTTCGTGGAAACGGAAATACTTTATCACGCTAAAAAAATATTTTTTCCGGAATAAGCATCCCATATTCCACCCTAGGGTTGGTTAAGCGGTTCCATCGTTAAAGTGTAACAGACTGACTGTAGAGGTAGACAGCGATCTAGACAATTAAATCCTTAACAATTAAACCCACCTTTCACCGAAGATATTGGGATACTGTAACAGGTGGTGAGCTCGTCGCCTTCTTTATGTCCAAGCCAATGAAATAAATGGTACATAAGTTTTTGAAAAAAACCTTTGTTACGAGTCTTTGGATCGATCTCGGTGAAATAAAAAATACACAAATTTAAAAGGAAGGAAGAGGAAGAAATTTACAGACAGAAGCACATGCCAGAACTTTCACACAATACTGTTGAAGCTTTTCGTAAGCTGTATAGATTTGATTAAATTATAGAGTTTGAATTTAAAACTTGTGTTTCTAGCGAACATTAAATAAAATTGTACCGGTCTTTGTAATCATTTATGTGTATTCTTACCGTAACGACAGAACGAACATTTGTTCAATGATTATACAGACTGTTTTTCTAAGAGTTTTAAGTTACAAAACTATGTAACTTTGTATACACCTACTTTGTTTTTGTCGTAGAAAAACTGAGAACAAGCTAGCGTGTAGCTGTAAAAAACTATAAGTACTTTACAGCAATGTGCACTTTATAACTAAAACAGAACTTTCTACATAACTAAAAGAGAACTTTCTGCTAATGTTATCTTAACTCAAGATAAAGTTACTAAATTTTAAAGTGCTAAGCCACTGAAATCTGTAGTAACACAGTTTTTCCTATCACCGTTTGCAGGAAACTCTGCTCCAAAACAAAAGCTGCTACAAAAATATCAAGAATACAGTAATTCTTAAAATCTCTAAAAATTACCATGGTAACATACACAAATTATAAATGGGAAACTAAGTTAGTTTGTTTGTTACGAGGCAACGTCTAAACTATTAAGCCGATTTATTAGATTCACATTTTAATTAGAGATTCTAACTAAATTACAATAATGTATCCCGAGACATCAAATATTTGTCTATATTTGACGTGCGCTGCCATTTTGTAATTTGTTCGAAAATTTTGATTACTATGGATGGAAATTCCTTTAACGCTTTGTTAGAAAATACAATACATAAATAGATAGAATAAATATGTAGATCGCCTTGTTACAATTATGTATAAGGGTAAAAAATTAAGGCTAAACGAAGTTCTCGTAAGTAATTATCGGCGGTTAGCTCACAATTCAATTAAGTATAGTATCAGCTTTTTCTATTTTTTGAGTAATAATAATCATATTTTAATTTTAATCACTTTCCAATTATTATGTTTATATATTTTACAGTTCTTGGTCGATACCTATGCGACGCCGCGGGCGGATATTATTATATAAATAAGCATTTTTTTAATTTTTATTATATTAGTCATCAACGTTTGATAGGCTTCAAAAGCTAGGAGTTTTTCTATGCATAGCCTTCATAAGTCCAAGGTCCAAAATAAAAAACTAAATAATGTTTTTGTCATCAATTACAACAATTGGCTTTTCACGGTCTAAGGATTTTCTGTAATTAAAAATTTTACTAATACCGGAACTGAAGGTCAAATAAGTTTTGTAATCCTGGTCGCCTTAACTATTTATCTGTTATTATATTATCCTTAACTACTTGTCTGTATATTAACGCCTATAAACTATGCCTTAAGTCTTAATCACAACAAGCCCTAACAAACGAACCATGACATTATGACAAATCGTGATAGCACGGTGATGTAATTAGTTTTCTACCTCGTCCTTAATAAAGGGACCGAATTGAGACATCTACATTTTCATGCTTTAGGTTCTAATAATAATTAACCATCCCATTGTTTTATACAGATTTTATAGCTAATAACTATTTCTATTTGTATATATGTGTACTATATTGCGATTGGAGCAAATCTTACTATAATAAATACATACACAGTTGAGTCAACCTCAAATAAATTTCTCTGATCCCAAAGTAAGCAGTTAAACACTTGCATTATGGAACCAGAAACAACGAAGCTACCACAAGCGCTCAGATCCGAGAAAATGTTAAAAAGTGTTCTGTACATTGACCCGTACGGAAATCGAACTCGGGACTTCAGTGCTGGCGATACCATCAAAAACGGTGTGTACGCCACTCGTCTACGGAGTCAAGTATAAATGTCATTATTTAACTACCTTCTTATGAATACCTGTTACAATGACGCAACATTCGAATATGTTATGTAATAGGGCAGTGAAGAAGTTTCTATATGTTTTGACGACTGAAGCTGAGCCCTTACGTATGATTATGAAATATATCGATTAGGAAAGGACGATAAATAACCATTTTTTACTTATTTATTTTAATTACGTGTGTCACGATAGCCGAGTGGTTGGGTGGTCGGAATTTCGAGTCGAGAGACTAGAGTTCGGTCCCCAGGTGGCGGGCTCGTACAAATGGGTTTTTTTCAAAACCTATGTACGATTCAGATCATTGGCTTGGAAATAAAGACGTCGACGGGCTCACCACCTGTAACGTTGTCCCGAAAATATATTCAGTGGAAGGTGGTTCCAAGGGACTTAATTGTCTAGACAAGACCTCTGTCTACCCCTGTATTGGAAATTGGGTGAAGATTTTTATTTATTTATTAAATTATGTAATTTATATTCAGTGAAATACATTACATATGGAAGTGCTACCATGCAGCCGAACGCACATAAATTTTCTTATATAAGAAAATTCTAAGGAAGTTAACTCTATAAATAAGACGCTACTTTCTTACTTTGTATACATTTGGTTGTATAATGTATATGTGCTATTTTGTTCAATAATTTGTTACCGTTTCGCAGGCTAAAGAATTTTTCGGACTACTGATCAAAAAACTGCATCAATTACACAGTGACAGTGACATCTGACAGTCCTCTCTTGATAGTTCTAACACTACTTTAAGAATTCTGAGGAGACGCAAACAGGTGGAAACGTATGGGTGCATTGGCCAGTGCTGTTTAATGTAAAGATTAATATTTCCCAACCAAACTCTTTGAGTTGTTGCTGAGTGAAAACCACACGCTTTCTGTCAAAATGGTTTGTTTTGTCTCGCGACACATCAGCTGTTAGTAGTATACATCCGTATCGACTTTTATCCCATGCGATAAAAGATCAAAATACATGATTACATTCTAACACGACCATACTTACATCATCACCTTATTTTAATTCAATCCGGTAATTTCTATATAGTTTGTGGAGCTCGAATCGTCTACGACCATGTTCTATCTGATAGGCTAGATCCCCTGGCATTGCGAAAAGACGTTGCATCTCTTCGCGTTTTTTACAAGATTTACTACGGGGAGTGCTCCGAGGAAGTGTTCGGATAAATCCCAGTCGCTGAATTTCACCATCGTACCTTACAGCATAGTCAAAAATTCCATCACACTATCTTGGTGCTTGGCATTCCACCACAGTGCGGTTTTCGCGGAATTTTTTGC
Organism: Sericinus montela; assembly: GCA_029286605.1. Lineage (NCBI taxonomy): Eukaryota > Metazoa > Arthropoda > Insecta > Lepidoptera > Papilionidae > Sericinus > Sericinus montela. Next base: position 3,778,847 of record JAGSMR010000014.1, read on the forward strand.
CACGCAATTGCACTATATGGAATGTGCTGTCGTCAGTGGTTTTTCCGGACCCTTACGACTTAGGAAAGAAAAGAGCCTATACCTTTCTCAAAATCCGGCAACGCATCTGCTATGCCTCTGGTATTGCGGATGTTCATGGGCGGTGGTAATCACTTACCATTACGTGAGCCACCTGTTCGTTTGCCTCCCTTCTCTATAAAAAAAGCTTAACTGCCCTTTGCCCATTATTTTGTTTGCACAACTTTGTCCTAGGACATCTAATTGTCATCAATAGCGATATTTTTTATAGAAAGGGACAATATCACACACATTGCTCTAATCCTTCAGTAAGTTGCTAAAGCACTTGTTTTATGGAAACAGTAACAACGTGTGGAACAAATTGACACCTGTTTTCATGATGTCGTCAGCTCTTAGGTCCCGGGTTTAATCCCCATAAGAACCAAGGAAAATAACCATTTCTGTTCCATAACATACTACAATTAGAGCAATGTATTTAGTGTTGTTCCTATCTAATATTTATTTATTTATGCACTATTTGGGACAATGTCACAGGTGGTGAGACTATCGCAGTTTTAGTGTTCAAGTCAAGGATATAAATCGCACATTTAAAAAAACTCATCGGTAAGAAGCCTTCAACATCGGGATTGCACTCGGGTCTCTTAATTTCAATGCAGATCTCACAACTCAGCTATCCTGATCTAAAATATAATTTATAAACAAACCCAAATAAGACGACAAACATTTAGAAGGAAAATAACAAAGAACACAATAACATAGCGTGTTTTATTTGAAATCAATAGGTAACTTTCTTTTGTCTTAATAAAACTTTGCCAATCACGAGCCAAACTCAACGCACAACTCGGTAAGGGAATATAAATTCGTTCATTTAATCATAGGGAGCGTAGTTATACATATAATATAAAACAAAAACAACAGAACAATGTTACTAAACATTTCTGTGTGGCTACGGCGTATGTAAATGCCACCTCCTCTCTTCCCGTGGACGTCGAAAAGCCTTGAAGCCCGATAGATGGCGGGCTAACCATCTCGAAATACCACAAGAAAATTCTGCGAATCGGTTACTGGCTGCAGCGTCTAAGTTGCAAGGTGTCTGGTACTGCGATCGTCAATCCGCTCGCCGAGTATGGCGATTATTGTATATCCTTCTGTACGGGAGAATGTCCTGCAGCGGAATTATATTGGTTATTATAATGATAAAAATATATCAAAGTACTGTAAAGTAAATTTGAAGATTTGAAGGTATGAACCAGAAAGACTTCACTACTCGACACAATATGTTTACAATCTCGAAATATTTTTTATACTGAATGTATTTCTCAGACCATGGAGAAATTCTATAACTTAAAAAAGTGATTAAGAAAATAAATTGTATTGTAAAAAGCGTTAAAATGTGCATTATTGTAAATATTTTATTGACAGATATTCTTAAGAAACACCCCACGCATTTTTATAATAAAATTATTACTTCATCACTCTACTTTTTTTTAACTCTTTAAATTTTTTTTGAACTGTTACTAAAGCATTTTTTAGAGTTTATTAATATTATTTATTTTCTAGTCTTTCTTTAAAAGTTTTCTTTAAAAGTCACGATAGCCGAGTGGTTGGGTGGTCGGAATTTCGAGTCTATAGACCCGAGTTCGATCCCCAGTTGGTAGGCTCGTACCAACGGGTTTTTCAAAAACTTATGTACGAATATCGTTGGCTTGGACATAAAGACGGCGACGGGCTCACCACCTGTCACGTTGTCCCGAAAATATCTTCGGTGGAAGGTGGGTCGAAGGGACTTAATTGTCTAGACTCGACCTCCGTCTACCCCGGTATTGGGAATTGCGTGAAGATATTTTTTTTATATATTTTATTTATTTATTTTCTGCTTTTTAGCTTTATAATAAAATACATAGTAAGCTAATAAAAGCGTGTTAAAAATTGAATAATTTTGATGCCCTGTTTAAAAATATATCAAATCAAATAAAAAAAATCATTATCGAAATAAGAATTTACATTCGCTTATCGATAGTCATTTTTCAACTACCACCGTTTCGTAGTGAGATTTCTCTAAGGGAGAAGAAACAGGCGAAAGAAACTCCGTTAGTATCCTCTGTATTTGGTTAATCTTTTTTTTAATATCATACAAAATTTAATGTGATATTTTCTAGAAATAGCTTGGGAGCGATCTCCTCATTCTCAGAGGTTAATGTTATTAATATATTCGTTTCTATTATAACAAGCCTTCTTATAAATCTTTTCTTTAATACATTTGTTAAACCTGTTACAGTTACTAAGACAGTTCACCCCTTGCTACTGTAAATGTACAAAATGATAGTATAGTTTAAAACAAATGTCGTAAGCACTTACTTACGACACCCACGGGTAGAAAGAGGATCGCAAATTCTCCAGTGTGACAAGAAGACATTTTAGATTACATAGTAATAAACTCTTCTTTTATGCGGTGTAGTAAAAATGTTGAATGTAATTAAATCTTGTTTATTGCGTTACAAATATAACATAAATAATTAAATAATATAACATTATAAAATATAACGTTATATAATATAACATATGTACTGGAGAACTGGATCTAACTCAAGGAAACGTACACACAGATCGAGATCGATCGAGATTAAGGCAGCAATATATAAAAATGACAACCTTGAGTTAGATTGAACCATGAATAAACAATTACACGGACAATTTCCTACTAAAGTTTTGGATCAGGCTAATTATACATATTAGCCTGATCCAAAGCTTTAGTAGGAAATTGTCCGTGTAATTGTTTATTCCGATATCCTTGGTTGTCATTTTTATATATTGCTGCCTTGAGAACTTTCCTTTAATTGGATAAAGAAACAACACATACTCCCAAGCATAGAGTTGTCGATTTTTGCCATACAGGACCACGCTGTCATGACCAGACAACATCTACGAGACATATTGAAAGAAACAGTGGACGGAAAATGTCGCCTATATGCTTGCAAAGATGAGACCACGCAGCACATTATTTTAGGATGTGACAAACTGGCGGGGACTTACTATGTTAAACGTCACAAGAACCTTGTCCAGTGCGTCTACTGGTATCTAGCCAAAAAACACAAAATGGAAGTTAACGATCTTTGGTGGAAAGAAACACTCATTCAGCCACAGGTTAAAGAAAATGATATCACTAAAATTCTTTGGGAGATGCCCATTCAAACTGATATCACCGTCACAAATAATAGACCAGATTTAATATATATTAACAAAGAAAATAATAAAACATTTTTGATAGATATAACGGTGCCTTCTGACTACGACATGGGAACTAAGGCAATTGAGAATCTCAGTAAATATCATCTTTTAAAATCTGAAGTCAGTCGGTTATGGAATACAAAAGCAACTGTCATCCCGATAGTAGTAAAAACATACATAGATATCAGCATCCTTCAGAAACAAGCAGCTATACACTCATCAACCATTATTAGTACACAACATACAAGATCAACACACTAAAAATACGCAAAATACATTAAATACGTAACATTCACTTACTACCCAACAGACATCCAGTACTCGTACATTAGACCATTCAAACAGAATACATTCATCAAACACTCAACAGTCAACAGACACTCGCCCAAGGAGGAACCGCAGAAAAAGAAGATCAAATCGCACACAACAAAACGCTGATACACACATGTAGTGTGCATACGAGTATAGAACTTAATTATACATTTAATACAACTTTTAAGCTTAAGGGGTTAACGTGTAAATATCTTTTTTCCTGTGGATTACGGGACGGGATATTTACTGAAATCCGATGTTAATCGTGAAAGTGAAAACACTAATTATTAACATAAATATACAAATTTGAGAAGCGCTTCGATAGTTTGGGCACATTAACAGAGTGAAGTTCTAATAGTGAAGAAAATATTTACCGCGAAAATTAACTGTGAAAAGTAAGAGTAGAAGAAAATGAACCCCGCCAGGGACTGTGAGTGTAAGAGAACCATAAGAAAGGGGTCGAGGTAGTTCGATACTAATTTTTGAAGTCCATGGCAGCAAAATGCTTGAAGAGAGAAGGAAAGGTGCGTGTATGAAGAGAAAGATTAATTTGAAAGAAACGAAAGAACGAAACGAAAGAATTAGCGTATCAGTAGTATGCATAAGAAGCATGTAAAGACGTCTACTCCATTAGGAAGTGCGCGTGAAGATATAATATTTGTTTATATCCGGGTTGTTTTTTTCCCGACCCAAATTAATACGTTCAGTGTAAAGCCTTGCGGTTTTCTTTTCAACTATGTAAGCGTAGCCGTAATGTCTATATTTCTGTTTGTAGACGTAGACGAATATACATGTTGTCATTTTGCGACGAAAGTAACTTTCAAAAGCTATGTTAGAGGGCTGTTGAGGTCATATACGCATTGCAGTAAATATCAGATAGGAGTTCTTATTGATCTTAAACCATTTATCAGTTTTTTTTTGGAAAGCGCAACACAGCAAATGTGTATATGATGAGATGAGAAGTTTCCCTTCATAAATTTGTGTACCAATCCATTTGGATTAGTGTCTTATTTTTTAATTTTTATCCCTCAATCTGTCCGATTCTAAGTCGTTATCATTAACATCAATGTCATGGCATGATGTCCATTGTGTGAAAAACCACTGCAGGACATAGCGGGCATAGTTCACTCCAACCGCTACGCTTGACAAGCGGATTGGCGATCGCACAAGGCGCCTCGCACCCTAAACGTTACAGCGCGTCTTCGTCTGCTGTATTTTTTTTATATTTAGAGATGATTATTGCGCTATCCATCGAATCGCATTTTCAAGTCATCGTACGGATTGCATTTTCAAGGCGTTCCCTTTAATCAACTCTTAGTACATCCACCGGAAGGGGGGAAGGGCACGTAAACCACAGGACACGCCATTCGCTATAGTTAAGTCAATTATGCAAATATACAAGAGACACAATTGTCTCATTTAATGAAACATTAAGTTATTCTGGATCCATTTTAAATAGCCAGCCTTGACACAACTTATGGACGAGCCTGGAATAATTGCTGATAAATTGAATAAGCAGGTTTAATTGAAATTAACTTTATTTCTTAAAGAGTAGAGTTCAGAGTCTACAATCGAACTTCGTAGTTACTACTTTTCTCTGATGGTGCTGTTATTTTATTCCAGTATTCTGCGAGAACGTTAGCCTTCAGTTTTCAATTTGTCTAGCAAAGTACGAAAGCACTGGCGGCTCTACTATTTACATCCTTTTGACTAGACTGAAAAATACATCAAATAGTCTATTTATAAAATTAGATAATGGTATAAAAATTACGTAGTTGTGGTCGTAAAAATAAAATAAAATATCTTCACGCAATTCCCAATACAGGGGTAGACAGAGGTCAAGTCTAGACAATTAAGTCCCTTTGACCCACCTTCCACCGAAGATATTTTCGGGAGAATGTGACAGATGGTGAGCCTGTAGCCGTCTTTATGTCCTAGCCGACGATGAAATTCGTACATAAGTTTTTGAAAAACTCATTGGTACTGCCACTTGGGGATCGAACTCGGGTCTCTCGACTCGAAATTCCGACCACCCAACAACTCGGCTATCGTGACTTTTACTAGTTGTGGTCGTGTTATGTGTTTAACCCTGTTTAACTATCAACTGCTTAATGATCGTATAACAGAATAGTTTCTTTTACTTTTTCACTATTTATGACAAGTCACTTTTAGAAGCCGATACCACCAAGGCAAACACATATTAATAATATTTTCAACTAATTTATGTTTATTCCGAACAATGTGACTAGTAATAAGTCACGATAGCCGAGTTGCTGGGTGCTCGGAATTTCGAGTCGAGAGACCCGAGTTCGATCCCCAGGTGGCAGTACCAATGAGTTTTTCAAAAAATTTATGTACGAATTTCATCGTTGGCTTGGACATAAAGGCGGCGACGGGCTCACCACCTGTCACGTTGTCCCGAAAATATCTTCGGTGGAAGGTGGGTCAAAGGGACTTAATTGTCTAGACTTGACCTCTGTCTACCCCTGTATTGGGAATTGCGTGAAGATATTTATTTATTTATTTTACTATTTATGACCCAAGGTGCGTCGTAAATCAATTATAAGAGTAAGTTTATCTTAATTTTACCTCGATTAAGAATTTATTATTTATACACATAAATAAAATTGGAGTGTTTGTTTTTAATATTGAAATAACCGTTTTTTACTACATTTATGTGAATATATACGGTGTTTTTGGTATGTGTAACCAATTTTTGCCCATGCAATGTCTGTCTTTCTGTCTGTTTGTTCCGCATTTCCAGACTTTCACTGACAGATAACTAATGTTATAAGGAGTAACATAGGCTACTTTTATTTTAGAAATATAATTAGAGTTCCGCATTAAGAGTTAACCTGCGGGCAAAGCCGCGGGGGACAACTAGTAATCTCATATAAAGGCATAAGATATATCTAATAGAAGTGAAAAAGGTATTTAGGGATATTTGGCGAACTGTTTTAATAATAGCAATAAACATTTTATGATAATGACCGCCTGTTTAATAACGATCATAAGGATATGTCATAAGTAGAATAACAACTTTGTGTCTTCAAAACATTTTTATGTGTTTTTAACAGTGGTAGAGCCACGCAACAGCTTTTGTTGTTGCATGAATGGGCCGGCTCGACCGGGGAAGTACCACGACCTCACAGAATACCGGCGTGAAGTAGAAGTCTAACAAATTTCTGCGTTTCGTCTGGTGAGTGCAGGTAACCGGAGGCCCTCACACCTCCCTCCCCAATTCTGGGGGGGGCCTTTAAGGTAGGCAACGCATCTGCTGTGCCTCTGGTATTGCGGGTGTTCATGGGCGGCGGTAATCACTTACCATCACGTGAGACACCTGCTGGTTTGCCTCCCTTTTCTATAAAAAAATGTATTCATAAAATAAGTATGCGTAAAAAGAAAAATTTTTAAAATTAACTAACACGAGTGGAATATGAACTGCGATGCCCGTGCCATCGTGTACCGCCTGCATGAGTTGAAATTTTAAATCTCTCTTGTACGCCTAATAAAAAGGTAACAAGTCTTTGCACCTTGGCTACACCATTTTCGATAAGAATTATCATTTTTAGAGCTTGTATGCTATGACGATCAACTAGTTAGAAAGGTCAGGGTCACCTCCCTGCAAAGCTAAAAGTTTACGGGTTCAAATCCACCTAGAGGCAAACATTTACGTCATAACTATGAATGTTTCTACTTGAGTTATGTTTGTATATACATATATATACGTACGAATATTTATCTATAAATATACAGGTTTATATAAGACATCAGCAGTAGAACTAAGGCAACTGATATAGCCGTAAGGATCGCAGAAAGAGCACTGAAGGTCAGATAAGTTTTTTATTTCTCGTCGCCTGAACTACTTACCTCTATGGTCTAAATGCCCATAACCTATGCCTTAAGGAAGTCTTAATCACAACAAGCCCTAACAAACGAACCCTGACATTATGACAAATCGTGATAGCACGGTGGTGTAATTAGTTTTCTGTCTCGTCCTTAATAAAGGGACCGAATTGAGATTTCCTTGGGTCAACGAAATGGAGGCTGAGATAATTTTCATGCTTTAGGTTCTCATAATAATTAATCGTCCCATTGTTTTATACAGGTTCGTAAAAATTATACATACTTTGTATATGATGCATATTTCTGTGTACTATATTCCGATTATAGCATATCTTACTATAATAAATACATACACAGTTGAGGCAACTTCACGTACATTGCTCTGATTCCAAAGTATGCATTATAAACACTTGCATCATGGAATCAAAAATAACGAAGCTACCACAAACGCACAGACCCGAGAAAATGTTTAAAAGTGTTCTCTACATTGACCCGACCGGAAATCGAACCCGGGACTTCAGTGCTGGGGATACCATGAAAACGCGTGTATACGCCACTCGTCCACGGAGGTTGTCAAGAAAAAATGTCATTAATGAACTACCTTCTCATGAATGCCTGTTTCAATGACGCAACATTCGAATATGTTATGTAATAGGGCGGTGAAAATGTTTCTACATATTTTGACAACTGACAATTTAAGTCCTTAGGAATTAGGAAATGACGATAAATAACCACTTTTTTATTTATTTATTTTAACTATGTAATTTATATTTATTAAAATACATTCCATATGATAGTGCTACCATGCAGCCGAGCGCAAATAAATTTTCTTATATAAGAAAATTCTTAGGGAGTTAACTCTATAAATAAGACGTTACTTTCTTACTTTGTATACATTTGGTTGTATAATGTATATGTGCTATTTTGTTTAATAATTTGTTCCCATTTCGCAGGTAGCGACATTGTCCCATTGCTAAAGAATATTTCGGACTACTGGTCAAAAAACTGTATCAATTACACAGTAACAGTGAAATCTGACAGTCCTCTCTTGATAGTTCTAATATTTTCCACCCAACTCTTTGAGGTTTTGCTGAGTGGTATTTATGAGGTCTGGTGTTATAATAATGAAAAACCTCGTTTTTTCGTGTCTCATCAGCTGTTGGTAGTAAACATCGCTAACGATTCCCTTTTCCCATGCGTTAAAAGATTGTGATGAATGATACCATACGTACATCACCTTCTTTCTAGTCAATCCCGGTTTCTCTATAGTCTGTGGAGCTTGCCTTTGCCATAATTTTGTTCGCATATTCTTGATCTAGGAAATCCGGTTTTCATCACTAGCGATTATTCTTTTTACAGATAGATTCTCTCAGCTATCCTGATCTCAAATACAATTTATAAACAAACCCAAATAAGACGACAAACATTTAAAAGGAAAATAAGAAAGAATACAATAACATAGCGTGTTTTATTTGAAATCAATAACTTTCTTTTGTCTTAATAAAACTTTGCGAATCACAAACCAAACTCAACGAACAACTCGGTAAGGGAATATAAATTCGTTCATTTAATCTTAGGGAGCGTAGTTATATATCTAATATAAACCCAAATACTACAGAATAATCTTACTAAATATTTCTGTGTGACTACGGCGTATTTAAATGCCACCTCCTCTCTTCCCGTGGGTGTCGTAAAAGCCTTGAAGCCCGACATAAGGTGGGCTAACCATCTCGAAATACCACACCAAAATTCTGCGGATCTGTGACGCGCAGCAGTGTCTAAGGTGCAAGGTGTCAGGTACTGCGATCGCCAATGCGCTCGCCAAGCGTTACGATTATGACATATACTTCTGTACGGGAGAATGTCTTACAGTGGAGTTATACGGGCTGTTATTATAATAATGATTATATTAAACTACTGTAAAGTAAAATAATACTGTTGTGAACCAGAAAGACCACTACTCGACATAATATGATTACGATCTCGAAATATTTTTGTATAATGAATGTATTTCTCAGACTTGCGGGTTTCCTCACGATGTACCATAGAGAAATTCTATACTCGTAACTTAAGAAAATTGTGATTAAGAAAATAAATTGTGTCGTAAAAAACCGTTATAATGTGAATTTTTGTAAATATTTTATTGACAGATATTCTTAAAAAACTTCCCACGCAATTTTAAAATAAAATGATTTCTTCGTCACCCTTTTTTTCAACTCTTTAAAATATTTTGTACTGTCAATACGGCTACTAAAGCATTTTTTTAGAGTTTTAAAATATTATTTATTTTCTACTTTTGAGCTTAATACAAAATCGTTGTCTTACTTTTTAAACTATTATTTGTTATTAATTAATTTATTATATGTCACGATAGCCGGTTGAGTGGTCGGAATTCCGAGTCAATAGACCCGAGTTCGATCCCCATATGGTAGGCTCGTACCAATGGGTTTTTCAAAAACTTATGTACGAATTATATCGATGGCTTGGACATAAAGACGGCGACGGGCTCACCACCTGTCACGTTGTCCCGAAAATATCTTCGGTGGAAGGTGGGTCGAAGGGACTTAATTGTCTAGACTCGACCTCTGTCTACCCCTGTATTGGGAAGTGCGTGAAGATATTTTATATATATTTTTAATTAATTTATTTAAATTTGATAGCAATATTATATTAACATCAGTCCTTGATCAGTGTGCGAATATCAATCCGAAGTTTTAAAATGGGTGGAAATAACGTTAAAAACTTGCGCTACATAGATACTTAGCAATGTAATAAATGCGTGTTAAAAATTAAATAATATCGAAGTTTGTTTAAAAATATATCAAATCAAATTAAAAATCATTATCGAAATAAGAATGTACATTCGCCTATCGATAGTCATTTTTAAACTACCACCGTTTCGTAATAAGATTTCTCTAAGGGAGAAGAAACAGGCGAAAGAAGCTCCGTCAGTATACTCTGTATTTGGTTAATATTTTATTAACATCATACAAAATTTAATGTGATATTTTCTAGAAATAGCTTGGGAGCGATCTCCTTATTCTCAGAGGTTAATGTTATTAATATATTCATTTATATTATAACAAGCCTTCTTATAAATCTTTTCTTTGATACATTTGTTAAATCTATTAAAGTCACTTAGACACAAGTCCGTCACAAGTCACCGTGCTACTGTAAATGTACAATATGATAGTATAGTTTACAACAAATTTAAGCACTTACGACACCCACGGAAAGAAAGAGGATCGCAAATTCTCCAGTGTGACAAGAAGACATTTTCGATAATATAGTAATGAACTCTTCTTTTCTGCGGTGTAATAAAATGTTGAATGTAATAAAATGTTGTTTATTGTGTTACAAATATAAAAAATATCTTCACGCAATTCCCAATACAGGGGTAGACAGAGGTCTAGTCTAGACATTTAAATCCCTTCGACCCACCTTCCACCGAAGATATTTTACAAATATAACTTAAATAATTAAATAATATAACATTATATAATATAACATAAATATATAAATTTGATTAGCGCTTCGATAGTTTGGGCACATTAACAGAGTGAAGATCGAATGGTGAAATTACTGCGAAAGTTAACTGTGAAAAGTAATAGAAAGTTAACCCCGCCAGGAACTTTAATTTACGATAAGTGTAAATTAACCATAAAATAGGGGTCGAGGTAGTCCGATACTTACTTTTGAAGTCCATGGCAGCAAATTGCTTGAAGAGAGAAGGGCCAAGAATATGAGGATGAAGAATATGAGTCATTTTGCGACAAGTGTGTTACTTTCAAAAGCTATTTTAGAAGGTTGTTGAGGTCTTATACGCATTGCAGTAAACATCAGATAAGAATTCTTATTGATCAAACCATTTAGCAACATTTTCTTGACAAGCGGATTGGCGATCGCACAAGGCGCCTCGCACCTTAAACGTTGTTACAGCGCGTCTTCGTCTGCTGTGTTTTTTTATATTTAGAGATGATTATCGCGCTATTCATCGGATCGCATTTTCAAGTCATGGTACGGATTGCATTTTCAAGGCTTTTCCTTTAATCAACTCTTAGTACATCCATTGGAAGGGGGGGCACGTAGACCACAAGACACGCCATTCGCTATAGTTAAGTCAATTATGCAAATTTACAAGAGACACAATTGTCTCATTAAATGAAACATTAAGTTATTCTGGACCCATTTTAAATAGCCAGCCTTGACCTCAACTTATGGACGAGCCTGGAATAATTGCTGATAAATTGAATTATCAGGTTTAATTGAAATGAATTTTATTATGTAAGTAGTAGAGTTTACAGTCTACAACCGAGCTTCGTAGCTTTTCTCTGATGGTGCTGTTATTTTATTCCAGTATTCTGCGAGAACGTTAGCCTTCAGTTTTCAATTTGTCTAGCAATGTGCGTAAGCACTGGCGGCTCTACTATTTACATCCCCCGAAAAATACATCAAATAACTTTTTTGTTGAATTTGATTTTAATGGTATATAAATTACGTAGTTCCATGTTTAACTATCAACTTCTTTTTGAATCCTATAACAGAATAGTTTCTTTTACTTTTTCACGATTTATGCTTGTGTGTCATAAATCAATTATAAGAGTAAGATTATCTTCATTTTACCTCGCTTAAGAATTTATTATTTATACACATAAATAAAATTGGAGGGTTTGTTTTTAATATTGAAATAACCGTTTTTTATTACATGTATATGAATATATACTCGTACGGTACACACACCAAAATAAAATTGTTTTACAATTTTTGTCTGTCTGTCTTTCTATATATGTTTGTTCCGGATTAACGGACTTTCACTGACAGATAGCTAATATTATAAGGAGTAACATAGGCTACTTTTATTTTAGAAACATAATTAGGGTTCCGCTTTAAGTATTAAACTGCGGGCAAAGCCGCGGGGGACAGCTAGTAATGTAATATAAAGCATAAGATATATCTAATAGAAGTGAAAAAGATATTTATGGATATTTGGCGATCTGTTTTATAATAGCAATAAACATTTTATGATAATGACCGCCTGTTTAATAACGATCATAAGGATATGTCATAAGTAGAATAACAACTATGTATCTTCAAAACATTTTTATGTACTCCTAAAATAAGTAAGCGTAAAAACCTTTTGTGTGTATTTTTGTGAAGAAAATGAAAAATTTTTAAAATTAAGCGGAATACGAACTAGCAACCTCCAATGCTTCTTCTTTGATCTTTGAGTCACCGTATACCGCCTGTATAAGTTGAAATTTGAAACCTCTCTCATACGCCTAATAAGAAAAACGGTAACAAGTCTTTGCACCTTGGCTACACTGTTTTCGATAATAATTAACATTTTTAGAGTCATGGATTTTTATGTGTATATAGGACGTATGAATCTATAAATGTACAGGTTTCTAAGTATATTGTATTATTGTCTGTATCGTGACCCGGGGTGAGCAGCACTAAGGCTGCTCACTTGTGACACGGTGTCCTAAATTAGTTTCGATGAAAAGTGAATCAAAAGGACTTAATTGTCTTGACCCTTTCGCGTAATGCTCCAGTATTGGGAAATTACGTGAAGATAAAAAAATCTATTTGTATCGAGAAGCCGAGCCAAGCGATAGCCGAGAGGTTGGGTGATCGAAATTCCAGTTAAGAAACCAGAGTTCGAACCCCAGACGGTAGCCTCGTATCAATAGTTTTTTTTTTAAACTTATATACGATATATGTCATTAGACTGGACATAAAAAACGGCGACAAGCTGACAATCTGTCACGTTGTCTTCGGTGAAATGTGGATTGAAAGAACTCAATTGTCTAGAACTCTGTCTACCCCAGTGTTGGGAATGGCTTGAAGATATATTATTTTATAAAGTTTTTCAAGAGTAATAATATATGGACCATGAAGTACAGGATTAGTTAACGTTTTATGTATAAATTAATCCTAAGACTTGATAGACGAACTACAGTCGTAATTGAAACTTTGAACAAAATTAAAGTTTTTCATTTAACTTTTTCAGACTTTTTCATTTAATAGGCGTAACTTGTGTTAAGTACAAAAAAAATATCTTCACTCCATTCCCAATACTAGCCTATTACCTACTAAACTATTAAGTTCTTTCGACCTTACATCGAAGACATATTTTGGGACAATGTGACAGTTGGTGAGCCAGTAGCTATCTTTATGTCCTAGCCACCATATAAATCGTTCGAAAATTTAGAAAAAAACTATTGGTACGAGCCTACCACCTGGTCGAACTCGGGTCTCTTGACTCGAATTCTGATCGTCCAACCACTTGACTATCGTATTAAATAAGTGTTATGTAAATACGACAAAATTCAACATGATATGACTATGTCGTCTCTTATTTACATATTTGTAACTTGTACCTGTAAAAGTTTACTCTTGGTTATACTGTTCCACATAATATTTATTAAAATATTTATAAAAATAAATATTTTCACACAATTCCCAATACAGGGACAGATAGCTAATATTATAAGGTCTAGTCTAGACATTTAAGTCCCTTCGACCCACCTTCCACCGTAGATATTTTCGGGACAACGTGACAGGTGGTGAGCCTCTCGCCGTCTTTTATGCCCAAGCCACCGATATAATTTGTACATAGGTTTTTAGAAAAACCCATTGGTACGGCCACTTGAGGATCGAACTCGAAATTCCGACCACCCAACCACTCGACTATCGTGAATTTTTAAATATTTGTTCTGTTAGAATATCAAGACTGCGACTTAAACAAACACAATTAAAGTTCCAACAATCATCCAGACCCGATTATTTTTTATTTTAATTATAATTTATTTGTAACATAATATACATTGTAGATTATTTATTGAATTATAATATAAATCTATTTTATAAAATTTAAGATATATTTAGATATTTTATTGAATAGAATTATGGAAGGATGTTTTTAAGATTGATAGGAAATATTTTTTATAATTATAAATTTAATTATGGTTGCACGCCCTACGCAGCAGTACAAGTTGCTCATTAAATATTGTAGAAGTTGTGAAAAACTCCAAGTGGTCCTCCTTGAGCGCTTCGCCTGTACTGTGATGATCAGAGGTCTAGACAACCCTTTACCGGGACAGCGTGAGGTAGGAAATCTGTCACCGGCATATTGTCTAAGATATCGATACAATTGGTACATTAAATTTAAAAAAAAATCATTGGTATAAGCTATGGTCCAAGGAATCAAACAACATCGTGGCTAATTAAAAAAAATAAAGTAGATTAAAAGTAAATTTAAAATTAAATAAAATGAGATTAAATTAAATTAATCTTTTTTAATTTTAATCTATCCTAATCCTATAGCATCATGTACTATTATTCACCAACAACAATTTCTTTCTTCAAGATAACCCGTATCTTGAAGGAAGAAATAACAAAGGCCGCCAAAAGAAATATCATCGCCGCAATTATTATTGTTTTTACAGATAGATTTGTTTTTATAGATTCTGTTATTACAGAAGAAAGTAATGAATTGATTCCATCAAATCATTACTTTCTTATGTAAAAATATGTACAAATATGTGAATAATTTCTAACTTTTACGTAAAGTTCCTTTAATGTTATAATAGAAAATTGAAGTATTATTTAAATTTTCAATTCTACAGAAGCGCTCTAACCTACATTTTCTCATTTTCAAATCCTGTCTCAAGCAACACTGTGTGATTGGCTTTCCTCCAGTAGCAGTAACGGCACAGAGTATATACTATACAGTGAACCATAGAGTAATACTTATGTTTACAGACAGTGAGCCCCGCGGCACAATGGGAGAAGGTTGTGTGGCAAAGCGAGAGCATTCATTTTCGCGCCTTATTTCTGATGCGTGTTATTCAAGCCGTTTGATATATTCACGTGTGTGAAAATATAAAGCTCTTTGAATTCTGTGTGTAGTTATCGGATGCAGTGTATTGCGTGTGTTTTCCGCGTTAGCTGAACCGTGTAAAAACAGTTGTCGCCAGTTTATGATTAACCTCTCGTTATATTAAATATTACTGAAATACCAATAAATTACTGGTATTTATTTAGCAAATAATAAATGTTATGTATAATCGGTTCTGAAAGGTTTTCGACAATTTATTTGAATATAATTGGATAAGTATTCTTCTTTGCAGGATAATATTTTTGTAACATTATGATATCACATAAAAAGGATTAGAATATTTTAATTATTATTTATTGTTCCTA
This sequence comes from Sericinus montela, assembly GCA_029286605.1. Classification (NCBI taxonomy): domain Eukaryota; kingdom Metazoa; phylum Arthropoda; class Insecta; order Lepidoptera; family Papilionidae; genus Sericinus; species Sericinus montela. The sequence goes on from JAGSMR010000014.1 coordinate 3,794,456, forward strand.
ATAGTATATGTATTATTATAACTTAATATTTTAACGTATTTTAATATAAAATGTTATTTTATATAAACAATAGTTACATATCTTTACACATCTATCTACGTAATCATTATACTTGCCTCATTTGCTACGTACTTTTTTAACTTACATACTTTGCTTCTATCAAATTGGAAAATATTTCACTCACGTCGAAGTGTCTAAAAGATCTAGATATTCCCAACCTTTAATTATCAAGAAAGTCACTATAGACTAGTGGTTTGGTGGTCGGAATTTCGAGTCAAGACACCCGAGTTCGATCCCCAGGTGGCAGGCTCGTGCCAATGGGTTTTTCAAAAGAAACTTATGTTTGAATTATATTATTGCTTGGACATAAAGACGACGACGAGCTCACCACCTATCACATTGTCCCGAAAATATCTTCGGTGGAAGGAGGGTCGAAGGGACTTAATAGTCTAGACTAGACCTCTGACTACCCCAATATTGAATTGCGTGAAGATATTTATTTATTTTATTTATTCAATTACCAAGAACAATTTGCCCACATCAATAAATAAATTAGAGGTGATACTAATTGTAGTATAAAGTTCGTAAATAAAACGTCAAAAGATTTACATCTAAATATAACACCTCATTGATCTCCATTCGAGCGAAGGCTAGTGACCTTGCAATAAACGAGCTTCGAGTAAGATATAAACAATTAGGGTAAAAGGGTTGTATTCAGAGAGATAAATCATGAGCTACATACCTTTACACATTATGTGAAATTTGAAGACTCCTACGTCCGCTCACAAAAATATAATATTAACATGAATATGTAAAAAGAGATAGGTATTAGTATGAGATGATTGACAACTGTGTATTAGTTAAAGATATTTAAAAATAATAAAGCATTAAAGCCGACCATCATACAATATTTGGTAGTCATCCTGCTTCGAAGCAAAACTTTTGTGTGAGGTATATATGAATATTTATCTATGAAGGCACATTCCAACGACACGATGGCATGGACACTAAGTTGTCGATAAGCTCACCACCTGTCACATTGTCCAAAGTAAGTTTCGCTGAAAAGTGTGTCGAAAGTACTCAATTGTCATACAGTATTGGGAAATATGTGGAGATATAGAGATAGGAATTATTCCGACATGACAAACTTTCACAATCATAATATTAGTGGGATTAGACAAAAGTCGTCAGTATCGTATTAGTGTATCTTATTATTTTTCTTTACAGCCTATCAAGAGACCACTACTGGACATAGTCCTCCCCCAAAGATTTACACAAAGAGCGGTCCCCAGCCACCTGCATACATCGACTTCCCGTAACATTTTGCAAGTCGTCACTCCATCTCGAGGGAGGTAGTCCCACATTGCGCTTGTCTATACGAGGTTGCCACTCGAGAACCTTTTTCCCCACCGGTTATCAGTTCGTCGAGCTATGTGGCCGCGGCGGAGTATATACTTCCAGCTAGATTCCCGAACGGATTCGGCGACTGACCTCTGGGTCGAAGTTAGACTTACCCAGTCTGACAATTTGTCCCTGGTATACGTATAGTTAGTGATCCCAACAACAATCATTAGAAATGATCCTCGTCTTGTCGATGTTCATCTTAAGACCAACCTGTTGGGAGATACTGAGGTCATTGAGCATGGCACTAAGTTGGTTATAAGATGATTATAACTAAATAGAATATATATCATTGATCGCAAGAAACTGGGCGGGAAATCTGTGTTGAGTAAGATATAAAACAATTGAGGTAAAAGGTCTCCATTCTCCCGAAATAAATCAAGAGCTACCGATCTGAACCGTAATCGCTATGGGATCGGGCACTCGTTTAGTTTTTTTAGTACGTGGGTGCAATTTTTTCAATCAAAGTAAACCTTTTTCTTTTATAGTATTGCGGTGAAAAACTTTCAGTCCATCTGATGGTAAATGGCTACTGAAGCTCAGAGACCTACATGTAATTCCAAACAAAGTTAGGTCATCTCCAGTGCCGTATAGCCCGTACTCACACTAGCTCGTTTATGCCTTTGTAAACGAACGAGAGAAGGAGTTTGCCACATTTAAAAAACAAAAAAAGTGTATAAATAGTAAAATAAATATATAAATATCTTCACGCAATTCCCAATACAGGGGTAGACAGAGGTCAAGTCTAGACAATTAAGTCCCTTTGACCCACCTTCCACCGAAGATATTTTCGGGACAACGTGACAGGTGGTGAGCCCGTCGCCGCCTTTATGTCCAAGCCAACGACGAACATAAGTTTTGAAAACTCATTGGTACTGCCACCTGGGGATCGAACTCGGGTCTCTCGACTCGAAATTCCGACCACCCAACAACTCGGCTATCGTGACTTTAAATAGTGAACGTTTAAAATAGTGATACACATTTCCCATATCTCTGTTTAATAGCTTTATAATGTTTTCAAGGCGAGTAGAGTCCATAAAAGTAATTTAACTAAGTGATAAAGGTTTATTTTCATTAATAAAAATTTCTTCACCGCGTTTCCAATTCTGGTGTAGACAGATGTCTGGACAATTAAGTCCGGTAAAACCACCTTTCAACGAATACATTTTTGGGACAACGTGATAGGTGATAAGCCTATCGTCGTCTTTATGTCTAAGCCAACGATATAAATTGTACGTTTTAGTATATTATTCACCGACTTTATGGTAATATGGATATATGGAGGAAGATCACAATTTGCGATATCTCGACTTCTTAAGGACGCCGGGAATCGAATAGGAAAATTGTTTTTTTTTGGTTTGGAAGTGTACCCTATACTTCCAGTTAGCCAAGTAGTTTTTGTTTGTTGTAGCTATTTGAAGGATCCGCCTTGAAAATTGAATTCCGAATTGAAAAAAAACCATGAACAATTGAAATTTAAAAAGATGTCATATGTGTCCTTTCAGATTCACATTCCCGTACGGTATTGATTGTTTTAAATATTTCAGTCGTTTTGTAATTAATCGAGAGTTACAAAGGAGCGTACATTCCACACAAGACATAAAAGGCATTGGTCTACACCGGATTCAATCGATCATCGACGATTGATTCAATGAGGAATATAATTTGATGAAATAAATACTTATATACTACATTTCATACCTTAACATTGCCAAATGACTTACGTCGAACGTAAAAGTTATTGCGACTAATTTCTAAAATATCTCATTTGCTTAATAACATAAGCTCTGCTTATTATGTCACGGTAGCCGAGTGGTTGGCTGATTGGGAGTTGGGGTGTTGGATTGGAGTCAAGAGATCGGAGTTCGAATCTCCAGTAAGTTTTTGACAATGAATTTTTACAAGATTTATGTTGTTGGCTTGGCTTATATCAAGACGGCGGCAGGCAAACCAGCTGTCACGTTGTCCCAAAAAAAAAAGGTTTTTTGGAAGGGACTGTACTGGACTGTATTGAGAAATGCGTAAAGTTTAAAAAATAAGCTCGGCATGATTTACATATTTAAATATTACACAAATAAACACTAAAGTATTTTTTATGATATCTTTTTTCACCACTACTGGCTGTAAGAAGGATTTGCCTAAAACCTCTCTCTTTACAATATCATGCAGATAGCTAATTCTTCAGAAGGTGATGCCCATCATAGGCTTTTTTCCGTCATAGACGATATGTATTGTAATGAAATTTCATTGAAATTTCTGGATTTGCAGTGGCATTTAAAGTGTAAATTTTTTGTAATCTATCAAAGACTTTAATGCACAAAAGACTTTGCTAATTTATGAGAGATGAAGTCATGAAACCGTTTTCTAAGCGATCCACGTTCTTTCTGTCGTGAGTGGAATGGATAATTTCACTGAAAAGCCTTTTTAGTAGAGAATAAAAACATCATATTGAATGTCATCTCCAGTGCCGTATAGCCCGTACTCACACTAGCTCGTTTATGCCTTTGTAAACGAACGAGAGAAGGAGTTTGCCACATTTAAAAAACAAAAAAAGTGTATAAATAGTGAACGTTTAAAATAGTGATACACATTTCCCATATCTCTGTTTAATAGCTTTATAATGTTTTCAAGGCGAGTAGAGTCCATAAAAGTAGTTTAACTAAGTGATAAAGGTTTATTTTCATTAATAAAAAAATTTCTTCACGGCGTTTCCAATTCTGATGTAGACAGATGTCTGGACAATTAAGTCCGGAAAACCCACCTTCCAACGAATACATTTTTTGAGACAACGTGATAGGTGATAAGCCTATCGTCGTCTTTATGTCTAAGCCAACGATATAAATTGTACGTTTTAGTATATTATTCACCGACTTTATGGTAATATGGATATATGGAGGAAGATCACAATTTGCGATATCTCGACTTCTTAAGGACGCCGGGAATCGAATAGGAAAATTGTTTTTTTTTTGGTTTGGAAGTGTACCCTATACTTCCAGTTAGCCAAGTAGTTTTTCGTTTTTTGTAGCTATTTGAAGGCGGATCAATTGAAAAAAAACGATGAACAATTGAAATTTAAAAAGATGTCATATGTGTCCTTTCAGATTCACATTCCCGTACGGTATTGATTGTTTTAAATATTTCAGTCGTTTTGTAATTAATCGAGAGTTACAAAGGAGCGTACATTCCACACAAGACATAAAAGGCATTGGTCTACACCGGATTCAATCGATCATCGACGATTGATTCAATGAGGAATATAATTTGATGAAATAAATACTTATATACTACATTTCATACCTTAACATTGCCAAATGACTTACGTCGAACGTAAAAGTTATTGCGACTAATTTCTAAAATATCTCATTTGCTTAATAACATAAGCTCTGCTTATTATGTCTGACCAACGATATAAATTGTACGTTTTAGTATATTATTCACCGACTTTATGGTAATATGGATATATGGAGGAAGATCACAATTTGCGATATCTCGACTTCTTAAGGACGCCGGGAATCGAATAGGAAAATTGTTTTTTTTTTGGTTTGGAAGTGTACCCTATACTTCCAGTTAGCCAAGTAGTTTTTCGTTTTTTGTAGCTATTTGAAGGCGGATCAATTGAAAAAAAACGATGAACAATTGAAATTTAAAAAGATGTCATATGTGTCCTTTCAGATTCACATTCCCGTACGGTATTGATTGTTTTAAATATTTCAGTCGTTTTGTAATTAATCGAGAGTTACAAAGGAGCGTACATTCCACACAAGACATAAAAGGCATTGGTCTACACCGGATTCAATCGATCATCGACGATTGATTCAATGAGGAATATAATTTGATGAAATAAATACTTATACACTACATTTCATACCTTAAAATTGCCAAATGACTTACGTCGAACGTAAAAGTTATTGCGACTAATTTCTAAAATATCTCATTTGTTTAATAACATAAGCTCTGCGTCACGGTAGCCGAGTGGTTGGCTGATTGGGAGTTGGGGTGTTGGATTGGAGTCAAGAGATCGGAGTTCGAATCTCCAGTAAGTTTTTGACAATGAATTTTTACAAGATTTATGTTGTTGGCTTGGCTTATATCAAGACGGCGGCAGGCAAACCAGCTGTCACGTTGTCCCAAAAAAAAAAGGTTTTTTGGAAGGGACTGTACTGGACTGTATTGAGAAATGCGTAAAGTTTAAAAAATAAGCTCGGCATGATTTACATATTTAAATATTACACAAATAAACACTAAAGTATTTTTTATGATATCTTTTTTCACCACTACTGGCTGTAAGGAGGATTTGCCTAAAACCTCTCTTTACAATATCATGCAGATAGCTAATTCTTCAGAAGGTGATGCCCATCATAGGCTTTTTTCCGTCATAGACGACATGTATTATAATGGTCAACATTGAAATTTCAGGATCTGCAGTGGCATTTAAAGTGTAAATTTTTGTAATCTATCAAGACTTTAATAAACAGAAGACCTTGCTAATTTATGAGAGATGAAGTCATGAAACCGTTTTCTAAGCGATCCACGTTCTTTCTGTCGTGAGTGGAATGGATAATTTCACTGAAAAGCCTTTTTAGTAGAGAATAAAAACATCATATTGAATGTCATCTCCAGTGCCGTATAGCCCGTACTCACACTAGCTCGTTTATGCCTTTGTAAACGAACGAGAGAAGGAGTTTGCCACATTTAAAAACAAAAAAATTAAATCAGCATGATTTACATATTTAAATATTACACAAATAAACACTAAAGTATTTTTATGATATCTTTTTCACCACTACTGGCTGTAAGGAGGATTTGCCTAAAACCTCTCTTTACAATATCATGCAGATAACTAATTCTTCAGAAGGTGATGCCCATCATAGGCTTTTTTCCGTCATAGACGACATGTATTATAATGGTCAACATTGAAATTTCAGGATCTGCAGTGGCATTTAAAGTGTAAATTTTTGTAATCTATCAAAGACTTTAATGCACAAAAGACTTTGCTAATTTATGAGAGATGAAGTCATGAAACCGTTTTCTAAGCGATCCACGTTCTTTCTGTCGTGAGTGGAATGGATAATTTCACTGAAAAGCCTTTTTAGTAGAGAATAAAAACATCATATTGAATATCTATTTTCAATAACAATATTTTCATGTGAGCAAATTGCTCGAAGAAAGGAGGGTCAACAGTGCTCGGATACCTAGACGTGCATGTATGAAGAAAATTATGAATCTAAAAGAAGCGAAAGAGGTATGTAAGGATCATGACACTTGGCGATATGTTCTCTATGGCTCCCCCGTCAGGGACTTTGCCTGTAGATAAATAAATAAATAAATAGCAATATTTCGATTTAGTTCAATTTTGAATCAAAATTTATTATTAGTGATTATAAGAGTACCACAGAAAGTTCTCGAAACAATTATTCAAGCTAATCCTGCAGATCATCGCCATCAGCCCCAGCATTCTTGTTGGGGTTGATGACTATATTTATACTAAGGGTTTTAGGTTAGAATCGCACAAGAAACACTTGTGAAATGACCATGACGTATGGAATTTTATATAGAAATAAAATATTTTTTTATCGATATTAGTAGTACAGGCCGAGAAGAAAATGAATATTCAAAATGAAATTAATTTTGATTAGTGCGTCGATTTTAATTTTTATAGATAGTTAAAACAGGATAGAAATTTTTTTTAGTAAATATCTCAAAGTGACAAAGTATTGAAAAGTATTACAACTTTTGATAAATGTCTCTTGTCCGTAATTTTTTTACGTCATGGTAATAGATATACATAGATACATGAAAATGTATACATTATTAATAATGGATTCAATATAAAAAAAGAAAGAAAAAAATCTTATAATATATATGTAGATAAGACGCGTAAACTAATATTTATTTTCTAATTTTTTAAAAAAAATAAATTTTTATCACAAATTAATTTTAACACTAGTAGAGCCACGCATCAGCTTTTGTTGTTGCATGAATGGGCCGGCTCCACCGGGGAAGTACCACGACCTCACAGAATGCCGGCCTGAAGTAGAAGTCTAACAAACTTCTGCGTTTCGTCTGGTGAGTGCAGGTAACCGGAGGCCAACACACTCCCCTCCCCCAATTCTGGGGGGAGGGGTGGGTACACTCTAAGGCCGGCAACGCATCTGCTATGCCTCTGGTATTGCGGGTGTTCACGGGCGGCGGTAATCACTTATCATCACGTGAGTCACCTGCTCGTTTGCCTCCCTTTTCTATAAAAAAAAAAAAATTAAATTATTATTTTATTATATTGTTTGTATTATATTTAACGATTACGAGTTATTGATCGGATAAGAAGTTGCAGTGAAATTGAATTTCAAACTTCCTAAAGGCAAACGAGAATTGAAAATTTTGCCAAGTCATTACAAAGAAAGTAGAATGCAGTCTGCGTTGAATAACATTTTCAATATTTACCGCACGTGATAAATCATGAACAAAAACTACTTACATTACTTACTACATTTGTACAAATACAAAATATATATTATATTGGAGGATATTACTTCTAGAAGCTTCTCACGACTACAATCGGATGGATTTTTTGACTACTCGATTTTATGACAGATATTATCAATTTAAGCATCAATAGCCTAATGGTTTAGGATACGGACTGTGAAACATAACGTCACTGGTACGAATTCACCATTTGACAGTTGTCGTAAACAACTCTAGACACAACATTTTAGCTTAGTTGGAGTGGTTAACAGGAATATAAGTAACATAATTCGACAATGCGAGTACTTTAAGAAAAACGATGGAAATAAAAATATATATATATCTTCGCGCTGTTCCCTTCTATTGCCCACCATATAAATTTAGGCGTTCTCTTCCTAAAAGCATTAAATGGGACAAGTTTATTATCCATCCTTTTTTAATAGACAGCTGTTGACCCAACTTTATTACGGGCTGGGAATCCCTGGGGCGTTAAAGGTCAAACTCAACAATTTCACCGGTTGGCGTTCCAGCTATTTACACATGAAGTATAAATGTCGAGTAATTAGTGCCTAAAATCAGTATATTAGATAAAAAAACAAACTAATTAATTAATTTCTAAGGTAGCAGAGTAGAGTTCCCAAGACACAAAATATATTATTAATAAATATTAATATATTTACAAAATATTTATAAATATTAATATTTACGAATAATAAGGACTAGATTACTATTATACTATTATTACACTATTTACGAGAAAAGATCGAGATCCTTATATACCTCTTTCGCTTTTCTTTCAAATTTATAATTATTTTCATTCATGCAATATATCCAAGCAAACTTGACCCTTCCTCTGCGAGCAAATAGCTCACATAGTTTTCAAAAGTTAGTCTTGGTCTACCTCGACCCCTTTTAATATTAACTTTTGCTATATGTACTATCTATATTCGTACAAAGTATTAATTATGTGTATACATTTAATATGTGTGATAAGGTAATTATTTATTGGATTTAATATGTATAACAAATAAAAGCAATTGATAAATAAATACTTTTGCAGCCCCAGCTGAATTTAGATTTCTAATAATAGAGATAATAATTTAAATAATCCTATTTTTTCAATATAAAATATAAGATTCTCATCTCATGGTGTTTGCAATTAAACTCCTCCGAAACGGCTCGTTCGTTTTTTATGAAACTTTTGTGTGCATATCGGTTAGGGGTATTTTAACAGTGGTAGAGCCATGCATCAGCTTTTGCTGTTGCATGAATGGACCGGCTCGACCGGGGAAATACCACGACCTCACAGAATAACGGCGTGAAGTAGAAGTCTAACAAACTTCTGCGTTTCGCCTGGTGAGTGTAGGTAACCGGAGGCCCATACACCCCCTCCCCCAATTCTGGGGGGAGGCACTTTAAGGGCGTCAACGCATCTGCTATGCCTCTGGTATTGCGGGTGTTTATAGACGGTGGTAATCACTTACCATCACGTGAGCCACCTGCTCGTTTGCCTCCCTTTTCGATAAAAAAAAGGTCTGCGAATCGGACAACATGTTATTTTCATCCCCCTATTTGTTCAGGGTGGTCCACTTCAATTTTTTTTTATATTTTAGACATAGTATTTTGTTTTTATTTTTTTATGATACAGCATACAAAAATACATACAGCCCTAACTTTTTACCTTTCTACGATCCACCCCTATTTTTTTATATGGCAAAACAACGTTTGCGGGGTCAGCAGGTATGTATATAAGATAAACTCGCTTAAAGGAATAAGAAAATACAATAATCATCAATAGTTTCAAGTGTTATGTTCACTTTATTATTCAATTCGATATTTTATTCATAGTTCTCTTCTACGCTAGCAAATTATTCCGTCGTCATGTCAGTCGATTACTGCGGCGAAATTGTGAAGTTGTTGCGAACCTGAAGTGCGAAGAACTGAAGGGATGTTGTAATCAGTTCTATAAGTTTGTTACAGTTACTCTATATTAGTTTGTTACTCTATAAGTTGTTATTAAGTTTGATACAGACATTTTTAAGCCACTACAGCTGAGTGTTCGAGTGTTAGGAGTTCGAGTTAAGAGACCCCTTTTCGATCCCCAGGTTGCAGGCTCGGACCATTGGTTTTTTTTCCAAAACTTATGTACGATTTATGTCGTTGGTATGGACACACAGACGGCAACAGGCTTACCACCTGTCATGTTATCTCAAATAAAGGTGTGGTTAGATGTGCACTTAATGAACTAAAGTGTCTAGACCTCTGGCTATTTCTTTGTCAAAGGCAAGTTAAAGCTTACTAATAATATTAAAGTTGGCCATATCAAGCATTAAAACTTTGACGTCTCCCAAAAGAAGAAAGGGGCTGAAAGAAAGAGGCTGATACATAATTAAGAAACTTTTAAAAACTTTCTTTTTGTTGGCACGTCTGTTTGTTTTAATATTCACATTTCCCAAAGGTACGGTAAGGTGAGATATTCCACATACGCTCATTTTGAAAATAAGTTGGTGTTTTAACTTAAGTAACCTTTACTTTCTGCGTGATAAGTAGGCTAGAGAATACTTTAACACGTTTCATTTTATTACAGAAGTTTATGAGAAAAGCTACGTAAGTTTTTTCTTTAAAGTTAAAGGTGGCAATCCAGCAGTCGATTCATTTCCAGATGTTAAGTAAACTGAACATATGAGGGGTTGCGAGACGTTTCCGAGGCTTGTAAGAGAAAGTGGGACAAAGAGAGCATAGTGATTTGCAGTTTCTCGTTGCATTTTTCCATAATCAGGTAAAGATTGCTGAGTAGTTGGGTAATCGAATTTAGTGTCAAGAGACCCGAGTTCAAAAAAAAATGTCTTCGATAGAAGGTGGATCTAAAAGACTTAATTGTCTAGACCTATATCTACCACAGTAGTGTAATGGGAATAGCGTGAATATATTTTTTTTGATGTTATAAAATGCCCTATGATATCATGTTTAGGAACAAACCTCCTCATTTGTCCACATCATCACTATGTATGTTTTAAGAGTTGATGGCAGCTTAAGCACTTATATTATGGGAATCAAAAACATCGTAGGTACCACAAACCTCCAGACCCGAGAAAAATGGGGAAAGTATTCTCTACATTGACCCGGTCGGGTCAACGTAGAATATGCTTTTTCTATTTTTCGGTTTAACGGACCCGAATTACTTTAAATATTGACAGGTCGTTGCTTTTCATCGAGAATTATGAAAATACTTTGTATCTCATTGTTCTCCCGCGGGAAATCGGAAACTATTTTCATCATTTGAAACAGGTTGTACGGTTCACAACATAATAAATTTATATTTATTTATTTATTATGTACGGTTTTGGACATTAGCATGTACGAATACGAAAACACTTTGAACACGAGTTGATGCGTTAGGTTTAGGAATAGTTTTTCTTCTTTTATAGGTTTGTTTCTCTTTGTGTCTGGCTGAAAATGTAAAAAGTAAAGTTACTCGTACATTTAAAAAAACAGTAATAATGTTTATTTGAAATTTGTAAATTGTAATCACTATTTAAAGAAGAAAAATTAAAATTGAAAACGATTTCCCTCAATTTTTTTATTATTGTCTTTAAATTACTCTTTAGTGTTTGTAATGTTGACATTGCCACCGCACCTAAGGGTTGCGGGTTCGTTTCCCGCTAGGGGCTAACATTGTGTGATGGATATGAATGTTAGTATAGATAGATACATTCATGACTCACGGAGGAATGTATGCATAAATTTTTACTAAATATTTATGTAGTCAATAAATAGTAATGTACGTAATAATATTGTACCGTCAGCGAAACACGTGGACACTCAGGCGGCGATAGGCTCACCACAGGTAACGTCACGTTCCCAAAATAACCTCCGGCAGGTCAAAATCACTAAATTGTCTAGACCTCTGGCCCCCCGTTTATTACATACCAAGCATATATGCCGATTGCTCGTTTGCTACGTTTTCTAACTTCTACTATAAAACAGGAATTCTAGAATCAATCAAGAGTACTATGCGACAGAATGCTATAAAGCTCGCCGTAGTTCGTAAATTGAATGTGAAGAGCGGTTCATTCGCACTAAACAGATACTGAAATTTCAAATTTGCATGACCCAGTTGCTCAGTAATTGTTCTATTTCTCCGGTTTTGATAAAATTTTTCTTTTCCTTATATTATTATATAGCAAGCAACAGTTGTTTATTAACAAGCAACATTTTGTCTCAGCGTTGCCTGGTTAATAATTAATAAATGAACACATTACATACGTACATCGAGGAACTGATAACCGTTGAGGAAATGGCTTCCAAGCGGCAACCTCTTTTAGGTAAAAACAATGCAGGCCGAGCCCCCACAAGATGGAGTGACGACCTGTAAAATGTTGCGGGGGGTCGATTCATGCAAGTGGCTTAGGACTGTGCTTTGTAACAAATTTTAGGAGAGGCCATAAAGACACTTGATAGGCTATAGGGAAGAAGATGATAAGTCTTCATTCTCAATATATTTCTACATTACTTAAGCTGAACTAAATTATTACTTCGTGGTCCGTGCAGACCTTGTCCTATCTGTTTAATGCGTTTTGAGAATGCACTTTCGTTTGAAAAAAAATGCTAAATCAAAATTATTTTTTTTTATTTCGACACTATCCCCACCAATCTTATTTTCAAGCTAAAGAAAATATCTTAAATTTCAAGCTGTAAGAAACTATTTTCATCATTTGAAACAGGTTGTACGGTTCACAACATAATAAATTTATATTTATTTATTTATTATGTACGGTTTTGGACATTAGCATGTACGAATACGAAAACACTTTGAACACGAGTTGATGCGTTAGGTTTAGGAATAGTTTTTCTTCTTTTATAGGTTTGTTTCTCTTTGTGTCTGGCTGAAAATGTAAAAAGTAAAGTTACTCGTACATTTAAAAAAAACAGTAATAATGTTTATTTGAAATTTGTAAATTGTAATCACTATTTAAAGAAGAAAAATTAAAATTGAAAACGATTTCCCTCAATTTTTTATTGTATTTCTGTCCCCCAAAGCGAATGTGATTCAAATCATTTTTATAAAACTGTTCAAACAACAAAAGATGCAACCTGCGAAATGAAAAAAAATTGTCATTTATGAACTTAACTGTAGTAAGAGTACCATAAAATTTTATCAAAATGTTCTGAATCAGGGAATTAAGGTGAAGCTCGCTATAGTCGCCTTCTTACGGGTTGTGGGGGTTAAAAGGAATTTGATTCCATTTTTAAAAAATTTGCGCAAGTATCTACAACACCATTCTTTATTATATTGTTGTCATTGATATCTATACAAAAAATGGAATAAGCTATTTCTATTTAGGACACTTAGACAGCATAACGTGCGAAAATTATTAAAAAAAAAACTATACAATGAAAACAAAGAAAACACTAAAGGTACAAATACAATTAAGCCAACAGAGCATGCAACTAAGATGAACTGTAACAGCTAGATCTCTACTACTAGACATACGCCAACTAAGTTAAAACTAGAAGTGAATTAAAGTATTTTTAACCGACTTCAAAAATTCTTTTTAAAAAAGGTACTGTTCAGTTTGACGTGGTGACACGTTAGGATCTGATGATGAAATCCGAAGAGAATCAAGAAAATTCGACAAATTCTACTAGAGTTATGAGTATTTCACCTCTTTTTTGACAGAATTAGGCTGTTGTATCTGTGACTCACTGTATAAGGACGCTAAGCTGATGACTGAGGTCACTGCACTCCTTAAAGCTCCTAACCTTTTAGGTAATAATATAATATTTGTTGACAGATACTACTCGGTATATTCTTGTTGGAAAATAAGAGACGAATTGGGTGTTAAATAATTTTTCAAAAATAGATTTTGGCGCAATTTTTGTTATTTATTCATATTTTCTATTATATGGCTTCTCGTTATAAACTTCTGCCAGTGTCAAATTTTTAATTCAACGTAAATTTTCATCCAGTAAGACAATACGCCGGCGGCGTAGGCTTGTTGAATAATTTAACGAGTTATTCTTTGCTGTTACGACTTCCAGAATTTTCCTCATAGTTCGGAATCACCTAAATTGTACTATGAAATTTTAATATCATACATGCCATTCATTCATTGTTACTTATGCTTCTTAATTTTAGTACTCATAACGTATTTATATTTTATTTACTGTATATTACATGGAATAGGAAAATAATTACTGTAAAATGAAGAAGGATAAGATCTCCTAACTTAACTCTTTTTATAAACACCTGACTTTTTTGGGGACCACCCAGATTTTGTCCGACACCAGTAATTTTAAAGTCGAGAAAAAGTAATTATTTGAGCAGTGATTTGTGTTTCGTAGTTAAGAATCTTTCCCAGCGAAGCGTCGTCTAAAGCAACTCGGCCAAATATAAGAGACGATTAAACGTAAAATTAAAAAGATTCAAAGTTTTAGTAATTCTCCGTACTCTAAATGGAATATCCAAACTAAAACCATAAATTACGACCCGATAGTGTCGTTGGGGGTTCGAATCCCAGTCCTACAAGTGTATTCAAGTCATGGATGCTATGTGTATTATAAACATTATTTCGATGGAAATGTATATGTATGCATGTTTATTATATCCATAACTTGGATACGAACCCGACGATAAGACCACCTGACACATGTAAATAATAAATATCTTCACGCAATTCCCAATACAGGGGTAGACAGAGGTCAAGTCTAGACAATTAAGTTCCTTTGACCCACCTTCCACCGAAGATATTTTCGGGACAACGTGACAGGTGGTGAGTTCGTCGCCGCCTTTATGTCCAAGCCAACGATGAAATTCGTACATAAGTTTTTTTGAAAAACTCATTGGTACTGCCACCTGGGGATCGAACTCGGGTCTCTCGACTCGAAATTCCGACCACCCAACAACTCGGCTATCGTGACTTATAAACATACTGACACGTTATCCTAAATAAGCTTCGGTGAAAAGGTGGTCAAAAGGACGTCTTTGTTTTGGCTATCTGTCTGTCCCAATATAGAAAATAGTGTAAAGATACATACGGGAAAGAGACATACGGGCATAAAAATATGATTAGGATATATTATAATTATACATATTGCAAACATATGGATATCTCCAGAATTTCTGTTCTACGTTCCATTCGCCATTGTCTAATGTCCAAATTCGTTTAAAGCCAATTCATAAAATCCTTTTACTAAGACAAAACTATCGGCTTTAATTACACACTTATTAATTCGAAAATAATAATATTTAACATTGTAACTTTAAAGTTTTTTACACTTATTAAGATAAATAAATATAAATGAGACGTTATCAATATTAATTCATGCATCATTTATACATATAAGGTAACTGAAGTAATTGAGAATACTTGAAGATTGCTTGAATTCTTGTACAAGTATGAATATAATTTATAAATTTATTTTGATTCTATATTCAGAAGTGATATATCTTGACCAAAATGTAATGGAAGCTCTTACTATTCATGTGCACGATGTGTACTTGTCTTGTCATGAGGATTATGTGTCTCTAAGTAATCGTTATAAATCACTACTTACAATCGTTTTTACTCAATGCCTTCCTTTATATTAAATAAATATATTCATACATAGATAGGGAAAACATCACAATTTCAGATTTCAAAACAAGCAGCTAAGGCAATTGTGTTATGGAGACGGAAACAGCGAAAGCAGAAAAAGTGGTTTTTCTATATTAAAACGTCCGGGAATCGAACGCGTGAACTCAGACATGACGACACCTTGAAAACCGGTGTTGTCTTTATTTCTTAAAGTCCCCTAAAAGTACTGTACGGCGTCTGTTGCGGAAAGGATTTACTATGAACGCCACACAATGTAGATTCCCGATACAGGGGTAGACAAAGGTCTAGTCTAGACAATTAAGCCCCTTTGACCCACCTTCCACCGAAGATATTTTTGGAACAATGTGACAGGTGGTGAGCCCGTCGCCGTCTTTATGTCCAAGCCCACGATATAGTTCGTATATAAGTTTTTGAGAAAGTCATTGGTACGAGCCTGCCACCTGGGGATCGAACTCGGGTCCTTTGACTCGAAATTCCGACTACCCAACCACTGGGCTGTTGGCCACACACTGTATACTATAATTGCCATCAATCCATCCATCCATTAATTCGCAACAGCCTTACTCCGTCGAGTATTTCTCGATAAGAGAACACATCATTTAAATTATATCAAGTGTCGATCAGAACATATAAAACGCAATTCCAATACAGGGGTAGACAGAGGTCAAGTCTAGACAATTAAGTCCCTTTGACCCACCTTCCACCGAAGATATTTTCGGGACAACGTGACAGGTGGTGAGCCCGTCGCCGCCTTTATGTCCAAGCCAACGATGAAATTCGTACATAAGTTTTTGAAAAACTCATTGGTACTGCCACCTGGGGATCGAACTCGGGTCTCTCGACTCGAAATTCCGACCACCCAACAACTCGGCTATCGTGACTTTTTTACATATAACATATAAAACAGCTTCATTATTATGTTAAGCGCTGTCCTTATCAGCTCTCCGACAGACACGGATTTCCTATTATGTCGGCGTATGATTAGATATTATATATTAAAAATGATGCATATTTTAGCACTAACGACCTCCGAGGAGAAGTGGCGTAAACAAATTCAGTTTCATGGTATCGCCAGCTCTGATGTCTTTTCGATTCCCTGTCGGGTCAATGTAGGAAACCCTTTCTCTAAATTTTCTCGAGCCTGAGTATTTGTGGTACCTTCGTTGTTTCTAATTCCATAACAAAAACGCTTTAGTTGTTTACTTTGAGATCCGAGCAATGTATGTCAATTCGTCCCTACCTTTGTATGTACTTATTTATTATTATTTTTAATGATCATATTACTATTATTACTTTTCACACAATTTCCCAATACAGGGATAAGCAGAGATATAAACAGTGAAGTACTTTCGACCCACGTTTTACCGAAGCTCATTTGAGTCAACGTGATAGGTGGTAAGCCTATCTTGTCATCGTACAAGGAAAAGTCAAGTTAAAATAGATATTTATTTGTGAATTACAACCCATTAAACGAATTTAGATTTGATTCGATTTAAAATGTTACAAATCTTAGCCTCTATGTAGGATAGATCTTTATGTCTCTATGTAGGAGACCAAGTACGGGCAAAAGGACCCCCCTTTTGCCTGTACTTGGTACTGGTAACCGAGCACACACACTACATTTGTTTTTGTATTGTGGTGTCGTAAATTATATTTAAGTAGCGTGAAGCTTTGTCCTCCAAAACTAAAAACTTCTTATTTAAACTTCGACCACTTATTTGCCCTATTAAATGTAAAAGTTTTAAAAACGTCGTTTTACTAAGTATACCTTCTTTTAAGCGAAACGTTTATTCCTGCTTTCAATTTTGAAAATGACGGACTTCCATGCAACCGTTCGATCCTTATTTTACCTTCTCAGAGGTAAAATTTGCATTTGTATATATATCCTAAGAGAATTCTCACAACATTAAAGTTTTTTCCTTTAATTTTGTAACATAAAAGTTGTCAAATACTAAAACTTCAAGTGAAGTTTAAGAATGTGTTGATCGACTGTTGGTTAACGGGACACAATAGTAACAATCTTGAAAAATACAAAAAAAAGCCCTAAAGTATGCCACGCCCTGGCCATAAGCTAGCCTACTCATGTATTACCAAAGGCAACAATAATCTACAACATAACGAATTTCATTGAAATTTTGAGGTCTCTATAAATTAAAAATTGAATTGAAAACTTTATTATTTTCAAATAACATTTTAAGGCTACAATGTTTTTCTTTACTAATGACTAATGACTTCAAAACAGCAGGCTATGTCTGTCTTTTGTAAAATGATATTTTTGCCAATAGATTCTGATGCTAGTTTAATTAAAAGGTTTTTGTGTGTTTGACTTGTACCTATGTACTCGCACGAGAATTGGTGCTAAATTAACGAAAATTTTATTAATGTTCACCCTCTACTGAATTATTTATAAAAAATATTGTCAATGTGTAACAATAAAGAACAAAAAACGAAAAAATATAATTTAAAATTTAAAAACTGTAAAAAAAAATCTTCACACTATTCCCAATACTGGGGTAGACAGAGGTCCCGACAATTAAGTCCTTTCAACCCACCTTTCACCGAAGTATTTTTTGGGACAATGTGATGGTGGTGATGCTGACGCCGTCTAAATGCCCAAGCAAATGATATAAATCGTATATAAGTTTTGAAAAAACTCATTGATACGACACTACCACCTGGGGCTCGAACTCATGTTTCTCGACTATCCTGACCTTTTAAATTAAATCACCTTATTTGAAATCAGATGAAACTAAATTAAGGCTTTCAAATGGCTCTCGAGCTTTGGCTAATTAGATTTATTTTGTCAAGCCAATTTACATTATAATTGTCTTGCAAGTGGAATTTAAAATAAATGAAATTATAAAAATGTTAAAATGATTTTTTTTAATGTTAAATATCTATCATGTAAAAATACGTAGCACAGAAAATATTTAACATTATATACGAATAAACGGTATTTACTCGTTCAAAACATTTTAAATACATTAACGTAGCACTAACAAAGCACACAATTCTCTGAAATTGTTTTTGGTTTAAACCTAGAACAGCTAACACTGTCACAGTAGTAATAAACGTTACAGAAGTAAATATATAAAGATCAGAATTTAAGTTTTAGTATTATAGTTTTTATAAGTGTTACATATATGCACACACAAAGTTATATAGTTATTAAAATATCTTAAAGCGCTATCTATTTACAGCTAATCTCAAAAAATTCTATAAGTACATTTGTAAATAAATAAATACCTTCACTCAATTCCCAATACAGGGATAGACAAAGGTTTAGTTAGACAATTAAGTTCTTTGTTCCCACCTTCTACCGAAGATATTTTCGGGTCAAGCCCATCGCCATCTTACATATACACAAATATTCATAATATTATAAATATACTATAATAATATAGTATAAAGTATAGCAAATAGGTCCTTAGGACGTTGATGTTGGTCCTTTGTTGTGTTGGATGTTGGTCCTTTGGGACAAAGTGATAGGTTGTGATCCAGGCGCGTTGGGACAAAGACGCCGACAGCGTCTTAACTCGTATGTCCAAGTTATAAAAGGTACATAAGTTTTTGAAAAACCTATGAGTACGAGTACGCCTTGGGGATCGAACTCGGATCTCTCGGCTCGAATTCTGTTCACCCAACCACTCGGCTATCGTGATTGTTTGGGATAAAAAATATTTATTACAAAAATAACACAAAGTTTAGTTGAAGGTCCACATCTCTCTGAAATTAATTTCACCGCCCCTTCGAGATCAATGAGACAAGTAAATATCTTTTAATCCCTCAGAGTTCTACTTATTATATACAAAAGATATTTTTAATCAGTACAGCTAATAAAGTAAATAAACTGTATGACTTTCCTGAATTTGCACTCTTAAATACAGCTCCAAGTACATGAAAGACTATTATAATTAAAAATGGTTTAACTCGATTCCCTGACCGTCAATTAAAAATCCTGTTATGTACTGTGTACACAAGCTTTTAGTGTTAATATGCAGGAATTTTAAAATAGTGTATTAATTCATTCATATTTTGTATGGTTACGGTGTCCCTGTATGTTTATCAAATAAATAAAAAATAGTTACTGAACATGTACTTAACAAATATGTAGTTACTTAAGCAAAAGCAACTCCTTTTGTATGTCTATTAATAGCATTCTAACGGCTAAAAAAATTATTTTTATATAACTGGATATTTAAGTACTTTATTTATAAACGACGACGGCGACGGGCTCACTACCTGTCACGTTGTCCCGAAAATATCATCGGTGGAAGGTGAATAGAAACGACTTAATTGTCTAGACCCCCGTCTACCCCTGTATTAGGAATGGCGTGAAAATATTTATTGTGTTTACATGAAGACTTTCGTGATGAGTGGTATCCACATCGGTTTTCATGGTGTCGCCAGCACTAAGGTCCTGTGATCGACGCGCGGACATGTTAATGTAGAAATGTACTTTTTCCACATTGTCTCGGGACTGGGTGTTTACGTTACCTTCGTTGTTTCCGTTCCCATATGAGTACATATTTTTTATAATAACTCCTCCGACAACTACCAGGATATTATCTAACGCGATAAGGAAGCTAAGTAAACACTGTGTCTTATGCTAGTAACATTAGACAGGATGTTAATGAAGCAAAAATAAAGTTTTACGAGAATATGAAACTGACAGTTTTGCTAGTAAAAAAATGCTCATATAATATAAAAGGTTATTCAAACGAGTCTCATAAACGATTATGTAATACTTGTCTTCGAACATCGATTAAAGGTTCGCGTAAAATTGGTTTTGACTTGGGTTTAGTATGTCTTTTTAAAAACTCATTGAGGCCGTCTGTTAAAAATAAGTAAAATATATAATAAATATCTTGACGCAATTCCCAATACAGGGATAGACAGAGGTAAAGTCTAGACAATTAAGTCCATTTGACCCACCTTCCACCGAAGATATTTTCGGGACAACGTGACAGGTGGTGAGCCCGTCACCGCCTTTTATGTCCAAGCCAACGATGAAATACGTACATAAGTTTTTGAAAAACTCATTGGTACTGCCACCTGGGGATCAAACTCGGGTCTCTCGACTCGAAATTCCGACCACCCAACAACTCGGCTATCGTTATTAAAAATAAGTGACTCTAAATTAATAAAATACACAGAACACACGCATAAAGTGAAGTTTTAAAGTGAATTGTATGCATAAAAAACCAAGGATCATAAATAAAGAAAACTATCAAAATGAATAACTGAATTGTTTGTGGCTACGAACTCAAACTTAAACACATCTAGACAAGCTGTTGATGGAAGATTGAAATTTCGAACAGCACTTTCTATAACTAGATGTTGCTCGTAAATAGAAAAAAAATACAATCACCGTCGTCTAGACTGATTCATGTGTGAGTCACAATCCATAAAGCTTACCTAGAATAAGTGCATTGACCTTTTTATGTTCCAGTAGTGGTGCATGCAGAGTTTATGTCGAGGAAGGTAATTTCACTGCGCACGTTTACATGCGTTAGTATAAACTGCAAAAGTAGATTTTTCAATCATTTTAACTGCCATATACATACCTGTATGTACAGGTATTGTATATTGATATGACGATCTATGACAGTTCACTGCAGACACCCGGACTGTCCCATAAAGGAGGGTTTGCGATATATGCCACGCTTGGCAAGCGGATTGACGATCTTAATGCCAGGCATCTAGTACCTTAGACACTGCTGCCCATCACCGGTCTGGTCTGGTATTATTCTAGATGTCTATTCCGCCATCTGTCCGTAGCCAATTGCGTTTTCATGGATTTTCTCTTAGTCGTCTCTTCTCCGCGGGAAGAAAAGGCCACCTCTTTCTTCTTGTATTTTATATTACGGCGATATACTGGGAATGGGTACTCGTGGATCGCTCCCATATTATTTCCAAATATTCTATTTTTAAAATTGCAATCTTATTAGAAAAAATAACAAAAAAGAGTATACTTGCAAAGTTTCTTTCGCCTATTACTTCTACGTTACAGGAACCTCATTACGAAACGGTGGTAGATTAAAAAATGATAATCGATGAATGTTTTATTAAAAGAATTTAATTGTCTAGACTTGTGTCTAACCCAGTATTGGAAATATATTTATATTTATTTATCTTCACGCACAATCCCTGACGGGGTAGCCAGAGAGAACAGATCGCCAAGTGTCACGATCCCTACATACTTCTTTCGCTTCTTTCAGATTCATCATCTTCTTCATACATGCACGTCTAGGTATCCGAGTACTCTTGACCCTCCTCTCTTCGAGCAATTTGCTTACATGGTCTTCGAAAGTTAATCTCGGTCTACCTCGACACCTTTTAATATTAACTTTCGCGCTATATATTTTCTTCACCATTCGGTCCTCACTCATTCGCTCAACGTAAAGTATTGGAAATTACGTGAAGAAATATTTTTTATTTATTAATTTGACCTAGCGACACGTAATCTTATGAAAATAATGATATTAAAGAAGCATTAACATCGTGACACAGATTTTCACTTAAAATTAACTTAAGAAGTTAAAATAATCGCCTCTCTAAAAAAGTTGTTGATTTTTTAAAATTTCTTATTTGTAAAAAAAACGCACAGTAAAAGTAATTTCATTTAAATAAGAATAAAAGTAGTTTTATTCAAGTAAAAAAATATATATTCACGCCATTCTCAATATAGGGGTAGATAGAGGTCTAGTCTTGACAATTAAGTCCCTTGCCATGTCCAAGCCAACGATATAATTCGCACATAAGTTTTTGAAAAAACCATTGCTACGAGCCTGCCACCTGGGGATCGAACTCGGGTCTCTTTACTCGGAATTCCTACCACCCATCGGCTCGGCTATCGTGACTATTGTCACGATATTTCATGTGTGCATTTTTATACACACGTTAAATTGAAATGTTATATATTATACATACAAGTATAATACGTATTATAAAAATATTAATTTAAAAAATATACATTTGGGTAGGTACTGACTGAAAATCTGTGTAGCGGTTAATCCTGCAACGTTATGCTGAGTCAGTACCGTTTCATTTGACATGAAACGGGTTTTGGTTATTTTAGTTTCTTTTATTACTATTTCTGTATACTTTTGTGTCGGTGTTAGTGAATAAATAAATCATTGATTCATATTAATACATAAATGCAAAAGTATCTCTATCCTATGTGTGTCTGTATTTATTACGACGCAAACTACTGAACTTAAATAAAACGAAGTACTCAGGTTACTACATTGTATACATATATGAAAATAAGAAAAATATAGGCTTTACTTTTACCTTTACTTAATTTTTCATTTTCAGACTACGAGTAAATATTCCACGCAGATAAACTCAGATTACATTCAGGACGGCAGCTTTTATTCTATATTTTAATTAACAAAGAACAAGGCGTTTCTAAACGAACTAGAAAACAAAGCTTCATAATAAATGCTAATAAAGAAAAAGGTCACAATAGCTGTGTGAGTGAGTGAGTGAGTGAGTGATCAGAATTAGATCGCAAGACAGGATTGGACGATGAAACAATGAGTTTTTTCGAAAATTGAGTACGATTTCTATCATAGGCTAGCACATTAAGTTGGCGAAAGCTCGTTTACTGTTACGTTGTTCTATAAGCTTCGATGAAACGTGAGTCGACAAGGTTGAATTGTCTAAACCTATAAGCGTCGGGAATACAGTCGTAAGCTATTAAAATACAGCTCGATAACTAAGCTTTGTTCGGATAGAGGCTTCTAATCCCGAGAAGCGCATATAATAATGAGGAATGTAAATTTATATCTGGCGAGTCAAGAACGTGTATATCTATGTGTATTATTTTTATATTTTGGAATATGTGTATGTATGTTGTCACCAGTTACCAATAAAAAATGAAATCTAGTCTAGAATAGACAGCTTATGCATGTATTGTTCAAATATAAACAAAACTAACCTTTTAAAATTCAACAGTGCGAAACATTGCTACAAAATTTTCTTTAACTGGAAATACGCGTCGACCAACTTTGACTACGGAAACAGGTAACATTAATTATTATCAAATGAGCTACGCAAGCGTGGGTTGTGGAAGAAAATTTAACCAATTTAAACTTTATTTTGCAACAAATATTATAACAGTAACACTGTAGGCAGAATTTTAATTAACAATAAAGCAGTTTGTGTGTGCCGTGTGGCGTCGGCATAAGATTTTATCTTTTCTTCCTCAGGGGGTTGTAAGTGGTGACGAAGGGAGTGACTGAAAATAGAGATGGTTTTGGACAAACGCCGGTACAGCCATGTTAAAATGAAGCAGACTGGTAACGTCTGCTTCATTTACGCACCGTTCCATATACCCTTCTGCCCGTTACCAGGGCAGAAGTGTATACGGCGGGTGTTGTCTTGTACAGGGTGGGCCATGAATTACTTAACATTTGAAGAAATCGTATAAAAAAACCATTAACATATTTTAGAAATCGTTTATTTACGAGAAAGCTAATTAGTTGTTATTTATTTTTAAAAATTATTTCGTCTAAATGACCACATGTTTCGCTTTTTGCACTCATCTCAGCGAGTCCTGAAGTTTTCGAATACTCTTCTGCAAAGAGACCGCGAGATCGCCGTCATCTCTTCGAGCATTTTTTCTTTAAGTTGACGCAGTGTTTTCGGTTTATCAATGTAGACACGACTCTTTAAATTACCCCATAAAAAGAAGTCTGCTGGGGATAGATCTGGACTTCTGGGTGGCCATGGGATGTCACCTGTCTGGATATCAGCTTTTCCGGAAACATGTGTTTGACCACCGGCAAGGACTCGTTCGATGTGTGACACGTGGCTCCATCTTGTTGAAACCATATGTTACGATTATAGCCAGCAAATTCCAGTAGCATCGGTGCTAAGAACTACCGTAACATTTTCACATACTCGGCAGAATTAACAGTAACTGAACGGCCTCGAGAATCTTCAAAAAAGTAAGGTCTGATGATTCCTTTTGCTGAAATTTTAGCCCATACAGCCCTTAGGAGAGTGAAGTGGCCTCTCATGTTTAGTTTTAGGATTTTCGCTGCTCCAATACCTGCAATTCTGTTTGTTTACATGTCCATTTAGGTGGAAATGAGCTTCGTCAGAAAATAAGATGTTGTGAAAATTACTGAAACGAGTTAACATTGTTTCGGCATATGCCTTCCCCAATATAAATCATTAAGGTTTATTTCTTGCACTAGCTGGATCTTATATGGATGTAGTTTCAAATCTAATTTCAAAATACGGCGTAATGAGGTGCGGGATAATCCTAATTCAGCCGAACGTTTGCGTGTCGATAAATCTGGATCACGTCGAACAGAAGCGGAAACTTGCTGCACGTTCTCATCGCTCCGAGAAGTCCGTGGGCCGCCGGTTTGTTTCACATTTAGTGTAGATCCCGTCTCTTCGAACTTCTCCACCCATTTCTTTATTAAAGGAGCACTTGGACACTGACTTAAGTCGTGTAAACCATATTCAACGCGAAATAAGCGTCTCACAGTAATGAGCGAAAAGTCGTTTAAATAAAACTGTTTCACCCAGTAAGCACGTTGCGGCCCCGTAAAGCGATCCATTGCGACTAAATTTCCAAGAAGCGAGCTAGTGCCCCCGCCCGCGCCCGCGCCCCGCGCTGCAACAGTTTGCGCGGTAAGTTACATTTAATGTTAACGAATTCTTGGCCCACCCTGTACCTCTATCGTGAGCGATATAGCTCCTTCCTCTCCTCTTCCTCCATCCTACCCTCTTCACGGGAGACGCCGATATCCTGTAGTAGACTTTTACAAGCACTTCAGGAAGTAGAATAGCTGCTTATAAATTTTAATGTTTTGGAATTTTTTTCTAAAAGAGTCGGGGGATCGGAATTCGAGTGAAGAGACTCGAGTTTGATCCCTAAATCTTGTACCAATGGGTTTTTTTAAACTTATGCACGATTAACATCGTTGGCTTGGACATAAAGACGGCGACGGGCTCACCACCTGTCACGTAAACCCAAAAAAACTCTTCGGTGGACGGCGGGTCGAAAAGACTTAATTGTAATTATTTAGTGCTTATACATTAAATTATTCCTCGTAATTTTCTTTTTCATTATAATTCTTCTATGTCCTTTTATGTTCTATTCAGTTCTAGTCTATTCCATTCTATTCTATTTATCTATATAGTTATTTTCACGCACAGTCCTTGATAGGGTAGAGGTAGCCAGAAAGAACAGATCACCAAGTGTCACAATGCTTATATACCTCTTTCGCTTCTTCAGATTCATCATTTTCCTCATAAACGCACATTTAGGTATCCGATTCTCTTGACCCTCTCCCCTTCGAGCAATTTGCTTACATAGTCTTCGAAAGTCTCGACCTACTTCAACACCTTTTAATCTTAACTATCGTACTATATATTTTCTTCGCCATTCGGTCTTCACTCATTCGCTCAACGTGGCCGAACCATCGAAGCACGCCCTTATCAATTTTAGTGATAAGGTCATCTATTAAACCTGCCATATTGCGAATCCCTTCGTTTCCTTTTCGTTCGGCTAAGGTAACGCCGCACATTTTACGAAGAGATCACGTCTCCACTTCATTCAACTTGCTTTTATCCTTTTCTGGCACACACAGGTTTCGCTGCCTTATAAAAAAGCCGAAACCAGCATTGCATTATGCATCGCAAGGCGCGTACTTTTCACTACGCCTTGCCTTTTGACTAACGTAGCCCGAGTAACGTAGGCAGGATCATTCACCTGTTCTTTGTTTTTCACTCTTCGTTTTAATTTCGTCCCTTTCAAATACCAGAACCATAGTTTTATCAGCATTCAAACGGTGACTTTTATTTTTACATTCCTCTTTCATACGTGGCTAATGTCTGCTGCAGCTCTGCCTCTGATGGTGCAATAAGCACTACTATGTCACCCAATTTCACACCCAAAGAACTATCTTTTAGTTTTAGTGAACTGCTGTCGAGATACAAATTAAATAGCTAGGAAGACATGACACTACCCTGTTTTACGCCCGTTTGGACGGTAAACACCCAAACAGGTCATGCCCTACCTGCACACAGGCTTTGCTGTCACTATAAAGTGGCTGCACAACCCTTAGCAGTGGGCTATCTACACCATACCCCGGCAACAATTCCCACATTACTATTCTTTACTATTCTATTTATTACTAGCTGCCCACCGCGGCTTTGCCCGCAGTTTAATACTTAACCTGGAACCCTAATTATGTTTGTAAAATAAAAGTAGCCTATGTTACCCCGTATAACATTAGCTAGTCCTGTTAAAATCGGTCCAGCCGTTTAAGAGATTAGCCGGAATAAATAAACAGACAGACGGAAAAAAATTGTAAAAAAATATTTTGGTGTATGTACAGTATATATTCATATACATATATGTATAGGATGGAGTGTCTGTTTGTTATAGCAGACTGCAAATTGCAGCTATTCGCAAATATTATTAAAAGTTTGTTCATTACTCGTATTCAGCTCACGTAACTCATTCCGGTATGAGTTATCCGAATTGAAATGTTTCATGAAGTAAAATATAAAGAAAACTTGAGTAAAATTAGATGATATGATGTATGAAGTTTGTCTTGTCAAAAAACCTTCAGAGTCTAGAAGGACCAACTGCAATTCAAATATATAATGCATATTTGAATTATACTATTTCAGTTATATGTTTATGTTCTTCTTCTTATTCTTCTTCTTCTTTACAGCCTGTAAACGTTTACTGCTGAACATAGGCTCCCTACTAAAGATATCCACAAAACACGGTCCTCATTCACCTGTATCCATCCCTCCGTTTAATGTTGTACAGGTCGTCACTACCTGGCCTTTGATTGCCACTTGAAAACCTTTCGTCTCCAACGGTTGTAATTCTGCGAGCTTACCTTAATGACGTATGTGTATAAACTGTCAGAAAGTTACCCTGCTTTTGCTGCGGATATCACCACCAGGTTATAAAAATGATTTTTAATATTATTGGAAAATATTTGTATAGGTACTTCTCTGTACATATTCTTCTTCGTCAATTCCATTGGGAACAAATTTATACATAATCAATTGAGTATCTCTCATTGTATATATTTTGTGTGTTATATACAGCTATACACGTATATATCTGTACGTGTAATTATGGGTAAAAGCAATAATTAAATTATGGAATTAATAAAAGTGCATGTGAATTGACTTATATTTAACATATACATAATTCTCGTGTCACTTTGATTTTTTTTTATACAAAAAGGGAGGCAAACGAGCAGGTGGTTCACGTGATGGTAAGTGATCACTGCCGTTCATGAACACCCACAATACCAGAGGCAAAGCAGAAGCGTTGCCTCCCTTAGAGTGCCCCCGTCCCCCAGAATTGGGGGAGGGGAGTGTGTGGGCCACCGGTTACCTGCACTCACCAGACGAAACGCAGAAGTTTGTTAGACTTCTACTTTACGCCGGTATTCTGTGAGGTCGTGGTACTTCCCCGGTCGAGCCGGCCCATCCATGCAAAAGCAAAAGCTGACGCGTGGCTCTACTACTGTAAAAATGCTCTCTACGAACTTCGAAACTTCTCTGGGATAGGATTTCAGTTTTAATCACGTACATTTTAATAATTCCTAAGCAGAAGTACTTCTGCTGGGTCTCCAAAGTAAATATACTAACGGACACGGCAGACGTAGTTCTTAGTATATAAAAATATATTCCAGAAGAATTTTACTAAGTTGCGACAGCCGAGTGGTTAGAAGGTCGGGCCAGCCATTTCAGAGATTAGACAGACAAAACTTGTAAAAAAAAATTGTATTGGTGTATGTGTCGTATACATTCATATACATGTAGTAAAAAACTTTTATTTCAATGTTACAGACAGAAACTTCAATTTTATTTGTATGTAAAGATTATTTATACGAATTTAACTGTTTTGGACTGTCGAGTGAAAATATAAAAAATTTCGTAGACAACTCATGTTTGTGAAAAAACATGAGTTTTCTACGAAATTTTCGATTTGCGGCTACAAGCGATAACTTCTATATCTAGTCATGATTAATGCATTACGTGACCAAAGCCAGTTAACTCGGGAAAGGTTTACGCGAAATGAGGGACACCAAAGCAATATAGAAGCTTTACTTGTCAAAATATTTATACTGCCTGAGCTATACAAATAGCACAGTTTCACGAACAGTTCTTCTCCATTACAGCCTATCAAAAGTCTACTGTGAACTAACCAGAAAATACTGTGTTTGAATCGATTTTTTAATCCTACTAATAGTATACATATATGTATGAAATTTTATGCTTTAATAGTAGATCGAAATTAGCTGAAAATTGGCACAAATATAGATTTCGACTCAACGTGACATATAGAATACTTTTTATGCAAGTTTTTGTTTGTTCCCGCCAAACAATACACGACATTTGACAATTTTAAGAGAGCTAAAACACACTAGGCACGTTACGACGCTAGCCTCCGGCATTACAGAACTGGGAAGAAATATTATAAACGTGACTGAAATCATCAAAAGAGATAGCGTGCTAATTCCTCGTATCCCAACGATATCAAACAAATTACTATTCCAATTTAAAAGGCTGCAATTTCCCATAAAATTTGCGTTCACTAGGGCCATAAATAAATCTCAGGGCCAAACGCTGAGAGAAGTCATTTACAAACTTCTTGCTTCTCCCACGGTCAATTATACGCTGCATGCTCAAGATTATCAAGTGCGCGAAAGTTACATGCATTGGCAGAGAATAATAAATCATGTAATGTAGTCTACGTAATCAAATTAGATTAAGGATGTTGTGATTTCTATTTCGACCGTACACAACTCTATAAGCCGCCCCATATAACATGCTCTCTTTTTTGTAATTTTAGCTTACTCAATATTTTTATTATATTTTTTTCATAAAAGAAAATTGGTTTACGAACGAATTTATTAATTATATACTTCTTATACTGTTTTTTTTTTTTCATTTTACACTGGATTTTATTTATTTTATTTCATTTATCTAGGGAATTAAAACAATAAAAAAACTTTCTCTCATGAATTTTTTTTTATAATTCAAAATGCATATTTTTTTAAATAATCTACATTTTAAGTATAAGTTTATAAATTACGTATTTTATACACCTACCGCAGACTTAAATTCGGACACGCAATCTACCTTGACACTTCTGGCCACGTCCCAAAACTGTCAACTGTCAGGAATTCATTTATATTTCCTGAAAAGGAGTTCCCGTTTTAATGCGGCCCACTTTCATTTTGATATGACAACAATAACTCTTTGTTATATCTTACTTTACTCTTTACTCCTGAGTATTGTTAGAGAACACCTGAGCTTTACTTAGCCTCAATAGATAGATATACATACTATATACGTAACGATCAGTATAGTCCTCTGACGTAGACATCTATAAGGATGATCCCAACGTTTAACGTGAGGAATGGCGATCACATCACCAGACCCTCCGGAAACTTAAACGCTACCTGCCAACGGTATACTTCATTTTGATCAGGTTCTTTTACGGTATGCGAATGCTTTTCCCTCAGTCGCCTCTGGGTATACCCACCGGAAAAGAGTTTTTGTTACGTCACTAAATAGCGATAAATCATTCGTAAAAGTCACGATAGCCGAGTGGTTGGGTGATCGGAATTTCAATTCAAGAGACCCGAGTTCGATCCCCGGTTGGCAGGCTCGTACCAATGGGTTTTTCAGTGAAAATCAGTAACACGCTATCCCCTGGATCTCTTTAGATCTGATTAAGGGACATGCCTTAAAAACTCCATTGGCCGATAGATGGCCCGTATAGAAAAATACTTGAACGAAGTTTGGCAGACTGGTAACGGGCAGTAGCGTCTTAGGAGCGTGGTGTCTGGTACTCGCCAATCCGCTTGCCGAGCGTAGTGTTTGTGGCAATCCCACAGGGAGAGGTAATAAATCCTGCAGCGGACTTTCTCAGGCTTTTATGTATAAATGTATGTAATCACTAATTATTTCCCGGTAACAAGATTGTGTTTGGTGATGGAAATCAAAGTGAACAATAAAACCACAGACTATAAACGGTAGATGTGTTCAAAATGGCGTCACAGAATATCAAGTGCATTTCTAAACTGTGTAGTAATGAAGAAACTTAAGATCGCAGTCAGGAAGTGGCGGAGGATGCGCCTTTTCCGAAAGAGAGACGGTAAGTTCTCTGAATAAATAAGGAGAGAAACAGATTAAATTTTAATGCTTACGTTTAAGAGACAGCCATTTATTATTCTTTATATATTTATTATTCATCTAACCTAAACGGTTAGAGCAATATGGTGCTTTTTGAGTGTATTGAAGTGGGTGGGATGATTTATCTTCATCTATTTTCCTAATAAAGGAATAAGAAAGAGTTCTAGACAATTAAATTCCTTCGACACACATCTCACCTTATCGTATTCAGGACCAAGTGACAGGGGGTGATCCTATAGCTCTTTCATCATTCATCTCATCTTTGTGTCCTAACTAACGCTTCAATGTAATTACATACATATACATTTAAAAGATAAAAAAAAAAAAAATATCTTCACGCAATTACCAATAAAGGGGTAGACAGAGGTCAAGTCTAGACAATTAAGTCCCTTTGACCCAAGATATTACATTTAAATAGATAAATATTTATATGTCCATATGAATATCCATGACTCGAATACAAATATTCATATTCATAACATAAATGTTTGCCGCTAGCGGCATTCAAACCAGCAACACTTAGCTTCGAATCTAAGCGTTTTGTTTGTGCGAGCAATCTTTCACTTTTCGTTATACTATTTAATACGTTTGATAGTATTCATTTATTTTTCAAGTATAAAGGTTAAATATCCATACCTAAACGAATAGTAATGTAAAAAGTAAAAAGTTTTGAGTATTACTAGAAGACAGTGCTGCTTTAATTTAATTTATTGCCGATGTAAAATACGCAGTGACAATGCGTATTTTACATTAGCAATTAAATAATGTAGCAAATTAATACAATGCAAACAATTAGATTAAATCGCCATATTTTGTGATTGTTATTAGACAATTTAGTTACTTATATACTGTTTTTGTATTTCTAAAATATCAAGTACAACCTATGTACAACTTATAAATAACTCAAAGGTATTGACGATCTTCCTCTTTAGAATTCTTAAGTTAGATCCATGGCCCACTCAAGTATAGGCATGCCCCTCGACCTTTCGCTATTTGATCTCAAAATACTGTAGTACTCTTCGAGAATATCTGTTTTTAGAAAGCAAGCGATCCATAATTTTATGTATTAAATATACGAGTATGTCTACAGAAAAATATATGTTCCACATATTTGTGTCTGAAGAAATCAAAAGTTGTCGATGAGGTATATTTATAAATTTTACATCTTGTTGCATTTCTATACAATAGGGTTTCTTATACTTTTATTTCGAAGTTTCCATGGGAACGAGTAACGTAGTACCATTTTAAATGGCAAGTAATAACGCCATTTAAAAAGGTACTATAATATTAATTAAACTTTATATTTAAAAGTAAATACAGTGACATTTCTATAAATTTATCGCGAACAGCGTGAGTTGTTACTGTGTGGCAATGGCGTAAGAATATTGCCATATCTTTACTTCCCATGGGTTGCAAAAATGCGTTAAAGTTACGATGGAATAAAGTTCCGTTTAGTTTCTCTCCTTAATAAGGTGTTGAAATGGTTTTAGTAGTCTGAAGCATTCCCCAGGTTTAGGCAACACTTTCAGCTACTTTTTATCATCACACTACGCGGGCGAAGTTAGGAAGCTACATTAATGTATAGATTCTTCGAAATCCGTTCAGTAATTTTTACGTAAAAGAGTAACGGACATCACCCTCAGAAACTTTCGCATTTATAATAGTGGGTTAGGATAGGATACTTCACACTTATCGCAATGTAATGGCCAAATTACACAAAATGTTTATAAATAGTATCCTATGTATTATTCTGATTGTAAAAGTTATAGACTGTTTTTTTTTTTTTAACATTATAAGCTAGCGTTTAACTACAATCCCACCTGATGGTAAGTGGCGATGTAGTTTTTGTTGGTAGGCACACTAGCTTAGAAAAAGCTCTTGAAGACACCCACATTGTAATCAGACGGAAAGACTGATGCAGGCAAATTATTCCAGTCCTTTGCTGTACGCATTATGAACGACGAAGCAAAACGCTTCGTCCGAATGCAGGGTATATCCACAACAAAAGGATGGAGACCCGCCGTGCGTCTTGTTGTTCGATGATGGAAAGGGGAAGGGGGAATTAACTCATGTAATTCCTTCGCACACTCTCCAAAATGTAACCTGTAGAACACCGAGAGACTGTAAAGTTTTATCATTACGGGTCAACATCCGCTGTTACGGGAGATTCCCATATCCCGCAGTGGACTTCACCAGGCCGTTATGTGTGTGCGTAAATACATTTGTATTTACATAAAATTTCACTGTCAACAGATCTGTCAGCGACCCGGCAACTATCGATCGATCAGGCTCCGTCGACTTCCAGCACCCCCGCGCATCATCCTCGCCCCGTGCCCACGGAACTGCAACTGGTAAAATATTAAAAAAAATATTTTAATATTAAAAAAAAGAAAAACATTTAGGTCAAGAGAGTCATCCATGCGGCAGGCTCGTGCCATTGGGTTTATTCAAAACTTATCTACGATTTATATCGTTTGTTTGGATATGAAGACGGCGACAGGCTCACCACCTGTTACGTTGTCCCGAAAATTGTCTTCGGTGGAAAGTGCTTAGAAAATACTAAATTGTTTAGACTTCTGTCAACCATATAGATTAGAAGATATTTTATTTATACATCACCTCGCACTTCACAATACTCCTAGTTAGAGGTATAGACATTTGTTCTAGACAGAAGTCCTTTCAACTCACATTTCATCAGATCTTATTTTGACAGATGTTGAGCCGTCGCCATCTTTGTGACCGAGCCAACGATACAATATACTCACATAAACATATAAACATCCATGATTCGTGTACAAACATTCACATTCATCTCACAAATATTTTTCTCTCCGTCTTAACCATTATGTTATTAAATTAAAGAGAAAAAAATATTGTTATCTTTGTTAGGTTTTTTTTTTATTCCAGTATATTTTATTTTTGTAATAATCCATATCTGTTAGGGAATATACCTACATGAAGAGAGCTTATTCTTTCTTCAATACACATTTTTTTATATCTTCACGCCATTTACCACACTGGGATGGATAGATTTTTCACCGAAACTTTTCTCCGAAACCACCGGTCGCCGTTATAGTATCCAACCTAACCTTCAAATATACTAATAAACATCCATGATTCATCCATGTTCATTTCAGAAATATTTTTTTCTCCGTCTTACCATTATGTCATTTATATGTATTTTTGTGTGTCAGTGGAATTTCTATTTGTAATAATTAATATCCGATAGGTAATATATGTACAATAAGAGTGCTTTCTTTGCTTCACTTTACAATTTGCTTTCCTATCTTCACGATATATCCCATGCTGAGGTAGACAGAAGTCTAGACAATTTAACCATAGCTTCAACGCAGAGTCACTCGGCTATCGAGTCGTCATTTTTACTTTGTTTATTTATGTAGGACAATATAAAACACTATCTTACTACAAAATAGTGTTAAAATTTTCGAGATACCGAAATGGAAAAAAATAGTTGATACAATGAAGTCAATAAAATAAATCTGAAAAAAATTCGCTCTAAAATTCCTGTGCTTTATTTATTTATTTTTTATTTTAATAATATTAAATTTATATACTATTTTTTTTCAATCCTGCTATTAATTAAAAAGAAATCTCTAATTCGCTGCCAGAAAAAGCTACTTGATATTGCATATGCTTACTGTCTTATTTTCATTTTAAAAATTTGAAGTTATTAACAATTAAAAAAAAACTCTAAAATCTTTTAATTTCAGGAACCAGACGAGGGTCAAAAATTAAGGGAACAACAATTAAGACAATTTGCGTTCTTTCAGCTTAGAATACATTTAAAGAGAGGCCAAAACCTGGTCGCAATGGATAAGAACGGTAAGTCATCGAAACTCGTGCCACTCACTGGACACTCGGGACACCTCAAACACCAAAGCTATGGCCCACACTGGCACTCAACATAATTAATTAAAAACTATCACAGGTATATTAAAAAAATAATCTGCTTATTATTTATGCACAGCTGCTAAAATTGTGCCAGTAACATAAAGATAATTTGGAAAAATAAATATTTAATTAACTTATCACAATGTGGTTTCGTAATTCTAATAAATTGTTTTTCGAGAAGAAATTTTAAAAATAATATTAAAAAGTATAATAATAATATTATTAAAGCAAGAATTATTAAAATAATATTACCTTGAGGGTTGAAGAATGAAGAATTTCAAACTTAAATAAAATTAATTTATTATCAAGTTCCAGTGTAATAACGCTATTTTTCTGCTCATGATTGGCTACAAAAATTAAAAAACAATATTTATGTTATAAAATATTTAGCACTTCAAAAATTTTACGATTTTAATATGTTGTTAAATTTTACTGTATTTCTCACTTCATCTCGCCACATATCACACACGCGTTAATTATATATTAATGTGTCATATTTGTATTTATTTATATTTTTATTTGCACCTTACAATTTTATTGCATTTAGTTAGAGCTTTTGCTTTTGTAGAGTTTTAATTAATAAAATTAGATTTAGCAATTATAATATTATAATCTGGAAGCAATTGCAAGTATAATTAAACCTAATTTTTCATTATGTAATTACTAAATTCTTGTAGTTTTAAAGACAAAAAAAATTAAATTGAAACCATTTTGATTTTAATTTTAAATTTATGTAGAATAAAATAACCTAGTATATACATGAATATTAGTAACCCTTGTGTAAACATAATTGTTAACATTTTGTAAATGATTAAAGACCAGTAGAAATTAGAGCTTAATTATCAATTTATTTTGGCTTTTTACTATTCTAATCGGATGTTTTGCGGGGTCGAAAACCAGGTTTGTTGTCAGGCACCAGTGACCCATACGTGAAATTCAAGGCCGGGGGCAGACTCCTACACAAGTCGAGGATAGTGTACAGGGACCTTAATCCAGTATGGGACGAGGTATTCACGGTACCGATTGAAGACCCTTTTGTGCCCGTACAGCTTAAGGTAAACATATACTCGTAATTTAACACTAATTTTTGTTATTAGTCACGATAGTTGTGTGAGTAGGTCTGAATTTGTATCAGGAGATGAGATGTCCAAGCCAACGATATAATTCGTACATAAGTTTTTTGAAAAAGCCATTGGTACGAGCCTGCCACCTGGGGATTGAACTCGGGTCTCTTGACTCGAAATTCCGACCACCCAACCACTCGGATATCGTGACTTTCTATGCTTTTAAAGTTGTTATTGAAAAAGTAACTTCGCAACAATCCGCATGCAAATATAAAAAGGTATATGTTACCTGGTCAGAAGAGAAGAAGTGCACCACCCTCCCTCCCACAATGAATTTCCGCAAAGTAACGCCTGAGTCAATTAACTTTTTTATGCTTTTCTTAAAAAGAATTAACATTAATGGTGTTTAGGTAATCGGAATTCGAATCGAGAGACCCGATTACAATCACCGGTGGTAGGTCACGTATCAATGAGTTTTTAGGATATTAATGTACGACTGGATTTGATTACGCTTCAACATAAAAACTATGAATGACTCAGTCACGTTGATAAAAAAATTAGAAAAAAGTCCTCTTTTTTCGAACTTATATACCTACGGATATTCTTTCGCCGATTACTTCTCCATCAGAGGAATCTCATTAAGACACGGTGGTAGGTTTAAAAGTAAAGACTTTTCGCAAGTGATATTTATGTTCCTATTTCGAGTAATAAAGAATTTGATTTTAAATTGAGCCCAAATATTTAATTAAAGGCGTACTAAGAGAGGCAATTTGGTTTTTTACTTATCTTCACGCACGCGATTGGTTTTTTTAAAAATATTTTTTAATTTAATATTAAATTAAAAACTTATAAACATATACGTATCTTTGCTTCAAACAATAAAATGTAAATCTGTATACAAATAACTTCCCAATTCAATTCAATAAAAAATTCGTAAACAAACAAAGCATCCACTTAATGGAAAAAGATATTCGAAGCGTATAAAGTTTCTCTATGTTCGTAAACAACCAACCACGTAGATGTGCGTAATTTACGTAAACAATCGTTCTTGCGATGGCTTCCAGTCTGGAGACTGAGTCATAGACATTTTACGAATGAAATACATAGAGTTTTATGCGAACATTTGAATGATTTACTTTGTTTATAAGTTGTTTAATTATTTTTAACCTTTAAATAACCAATGAGATGTTAGACTATTGTCGTAAGCCACTTCAGAAACAAGATTGCTTAGCTTATTATATTTTTATTTTAGTATTACTAGAATTCCTAAAACCTCCGTTTATCAGTCTTAGGGTTATCAGTATTCCAATCGGAAGACTCTAGGTTGAGTCCGAGACAGCGGCATAATTAGGAACGGCGTACCAATAAGTATTTTCGAAACATATGTTCCATTTGAATCATGTCTTTCATGAGGTGTATCATGACGAGATGTAGACCTCATCTAGAAAATTTAGTCCTTTCCACCCACATTTCACCGGATCTTATTTTGGGACAACACGACAGATGGTGAGCCTGTAGTCGTCTTTATATCCAAGTTAACGAGTTGTTTTATTTATTTAAATTCTTGAGTCTGTTGGAACATTGTTAAATAAAATTTCTTTCTTTTATTTCAATTGCTCGTAAACACATAATAATTTACAGTAGTCTAGTTACAAACATCAAAATTTGTGATTTTTGTGTGCGTTGGTAACCGTCTACGATAAGGTGAAAGTTTCAATAAAAAAGTTATTTTCTGTTGTAACCTATTTACGAGTATATACACGCTCGTAAAACATCCCAAGCCGTAACTTAATTAAATTACGACAGCATTCTATAGCGGGCTATTCGTCTCCTATGTGACTAATAATACAGGATGAAGGATTATATTTTATTCGCACACTGACTATAGTGTTAGTGATATTATATTACACATGTAATTTATCAAGCTTTCATACAATTAATTGGTTAATTCAACACATGATTTATTTATTTATTTAGTAGTCCGGAATTGGTCTTAAATAGTAAATAATAGCTTCGATGGAAGGTGGGTCGAAAGGTCTTAATTTGTCTACACCTCTTTCTACCCCTGTATAGGGAATGGCGTAAAGAAATTTTTTCTTAAATAGTAGACGGATCTTTACACACCTTTTCGGGCACACTAATTAAAGGAGAAGAGAATAAAATAAATATAATATTCAATTGTTATATTTTATTGAGTTATATTTCACCTTATTGACTGTATAAAATAAAATTAATACGAAAACAAAGAAGTAAAAAGGCAAACATTTATCTAAATTTAATTTAAAGCTCGTACAATTTCGAATAAGTAATATGTAGTTCTGGATATTAAAAAATATAATAGTGGTCAGTGTTTCGGTCCTAAAATAAATAAGATAAATCCAAATATACTTTCACCTATGTTTTGTTTTTCGGCCTTATTTTCATACATATACGAGTCGAGAGACCCGAGTTCGATCCCCAGGTGGCAGTACCAATGAGTTTTTCAAAAACTTATGTACGAATTTCATCGTTGGCTTGGACATAAAGGCGGCGACGGGCTCACCACCTGTAACGTTGTCCCGAAAATATCTTCGGTGGAAGGTGGGTCAAAGGGACTTAATTGTCTAGACTTGACCTCTGTCTACCCCTGTATTGGGAATTACGTGAAGATTTTTTTTTTGTTTTCATACATTATTCTTTTTTTTTCTTTGGTCTTTGTGTGAAGTGAAGGATTCCACACCAGATTACATGTGAGCGGCGGTGTCAATGATGCGATATGTCTGGTACTGCGATCACGAATTCACTTGGAGTTTATAACAATTTTTTCTTATATCTTGTTTGTCTTTAACATATCACCAATACTGGTGTAGACAGAGGTCGAAACGATTCACCTTTCATGTCCTTTAAAATCACCTTTTCCCGAAGCCTATTTGGTAAACATGATAGTTTGCGAGCTTGTCGCCCTAGCTAACAAAGCAAATAGATACATTATATTTGTATGTAATTTTTAAACGTCCATTGACATGACGGAGGACCCCAAATTACCTAATCCGTTTGGATGTGAGTTTAGGCGTTTCAACTATTTAGTCATAAAATCTGTCTTTTTTTCTGTTCGATTGACAAACAAGGCATTGTAAATGGGTTCTGCAATCCAAGTGGAAAAAAAATGAAGACGTGTATCCGAATCACTGAGATAGAACGTTAATACCTCAAATATTGTCTTTGACTGATGATTTATATTCATCGCGCCATTATTGTTAAGGAACAATGTGTGATAGCGTAATCCATGCCATTGTCTGCAAATTGAACGGCTCCATTATTTAAGGAGTCTACATTTTGGGAATATATATACTCGTACATGGTTCCTATTGGAGTGTCGAATTTATAAAATACAAGCCTTATGCCATCGATTTAAAGTTTACATTAGCCTTTATAATCCGCTTTTTAATCTCAGTCTCATAAGAAATCTTTTTTTTATATATCTTTAATCCTATTACCCAATACTGCAGAAGCCAGAGGTCCAGAAATTGGGGAATATTTGGGTCTTATTCTGATCAATCAAATCCTTTTTTCTAAAATCAAGTTAAATTTTGAGCTAAGGTTAAAACTTCAAACTTTTCTTTATAGGATCTTTATATATAAAAAATCAGCTTCAGTGTGTCTGACTGCAAAACTCATTAATTAGAGATATTTACAAAACGCTACATTTCTCTAAAGATGTTTCAGTATACATTCATTCCGAAGTTTCCACAGAACTAGAAATTCAAATCGGGTTAGGTCAAAGGTTATAAATTGAAGACGTGTTTTCTTAGTTAGTCTTCTGGCTTTTAATGATTAATGAATAAGTGACTCAGTTACAAATCATTGATCCTTTACGTAAACGGTGACATGTCTGGGAAAAATCCGTGCTCCCAGATTCAATTCTGAATTATTCCAATGACCCTTCCTGTCTATACTTATAGCGGAGTGGTTGTGTGATCAGAATTTGAGACAAGAGACCCGAATTCAATTCCTAGCTAGGCTGGTGCAATGATATTTTTTTTTCAAAACTTATGTAAATGAATGCGACCGGCTCACCGCCGGTGAGATGGAAGGCCGGTCGTGTGGCGTTATATATTTGCCTATTAGATTAGAATTGAAAAAAAAAAATAAATGAAAATTCTTCTCTGAATAACTACTCACGATTGTCACAATGTGGTCCTGAGACATCTGTATGTTTGTATCCCTGTAATGTTGTATAGGTTGTCACTCGATCCAGTTCAACCAATACTGCATTTACCAGGTTACGAGGTACAAGGTTTCCACTCAAGAAACTTGAGATTAGAAATAAACTACAGCAAAAGTTTATAGAGCTTCAGCTTTGGTAGCATTGGCTTCACGATTAATAAAAATTAATAATTACGTTCAACATTCATCAACTTGTCATCCTGTCTCTAACCATTATTAATTAAACAAACAAACATTTATTTGACTACGAAGACCCAACACCCTAATTGTTGTCGACCCTACCTATTATTAGACCTAAAGTATTCCAAGGGGTGGATTAGGTCAGCGTCAATTGTTACTTAACATTAAACACTTTTATATTCGATTTAGAAATTTAATATTGTTGAAAAAGAAAAAAAGTTACGATAGCCCAGTGGTTGGGTGGTCGGAATTTCGAGTAAAGAGACCCGTGTTCAATCCCCAGGTGGCAGGCTCCTACCAATGGATTTTTCAGAAAACTTATGTACGAATTATATCGTTGGCTTGAACATAGAGACCGTGACTGACTTACCACCTGTCACGGTTGTCCCGAAAATATCTTCCGTGGAAGGTGGATCTAAGGGACTTAATTGTCTAGACTAAGACCTCTATCTACCCCTGTATTGGGAATTAAGTGAAGAAATTTATTTATTTTTTAATTATTTTAATATTATTGAATATGTAAATTATTTGGTCCAGGTTTCATTATCACGTCTTTCAGGTGTTCGATTATGATTGGGGTCTGCAAGATGACTTCATGGGTTCCTGCTACATCGACCTCACCGCATTGGAACTGGGTCGCACTCAGGACCTGGTGCTTTGCCTTCGGGACCCCAACAAACCGAACATGGATATGGGGGAGATTGTGTTAAACGTCACGCTGTGGCCGAAGTCACAAGAGGATAAAGAACAGGTAAAGTTTTTTCCTACTTAAATGTCCCAATACTATTGTTTTCGGTTTTTATATAAATCGAAAGGCACTTTCGAATACTGTATTGTAACTTTATTCTGTATTGATTTTCAGTAAGATACACTATGATCTCTGATCACTACGATCTTAATAATATTACATTTAAATATTATATTAATTTTAATAATATCATTAGGGTTTTTTAATATTAAACTACTAATCATGCATATACGAGTATTTATACATTAAGAGTAAAGGTAAAGTTGATATTGCGATTGGCTGCCGTCAGTTGGCGGTATAACGTCGTGGTAGTTCATTAGGTAGATAATTTGCCATCATTAAGTAGATAATTTGCCTTTCTTACAACCTATTCCTAGAAAAACCCAAAAAGATACATTTAAACTACACGTAACAAAATATAGTATTGTACAAAATGTAACGTTTAGGCGTTCTGAATTCAAATGAAGGTTTGGAATTATTAACATTAAATGAAATTTGCCTGTAAAAAGCATTATGGGTGTGAATTTTAAATTTATCATCTACATAATATTATGATTTTGTTTCGGTAGCGATCAATGCAATGTTTCATTTTTATTAAATTGCGACAACAAACAGTGCGAACTCTTTTTGTATTAAAAAAATGTCAGAAAAAAAAACAGAAATTTAAATAACGAACAAGGGCGAGATTCGAATTCGCCGGAAAGAGGCGAGAAGGAGCTTTAAACTTAGATTTTGTATAAGATAGAGCTCCTATATGACGCTTAAAAGGCGTACGGAAGAATAATGTAATATAAGAGGCGTATGAAAGAGATAAAAAATAAAACTTCAAAATTCATTGCTCAGTTTAGGCTTTATTTTAACCACGATAGTCCACAGGCACGTATAAGTACGTTCGTAAATTAGCAAAGAAAGGGAACCTTGAAAAGACGTTGACACAGAGAAAAAGATGCTATATGTATACATACTAAAGTAATAAATAAAATATATATATATCTTCACGCAATTCCCAATACAGGGGTAGACAGAGGTCGAGTCTAGACAATTAAGTCCCTTCGACCCACCTTTCACCGAAGATATTTTCGGGACAACGTGACAGGTGGTGAGCGCGTCGCCGCCTTTATGTCCAAGCCAACGATATTCGTACATAAGTTTTTGAAAAACTCATTGGTACGAGCCTACCAACTCGGGTCTATTGACTCGAAATTCCGACCACCCAACAACTCGGCTATCGTGACTACATACTAAAGTAAATACTACATACTAAAGTAAATAAATAAATAAATATCTTCACGCAACAGGGGTAGACAGAGGTCTAGTCTGGATAATTAAGTCCCTTTGACCCACTTTCCGCCGAAAATGTTTTTTCGGGACACCGTGACAAGTGGTGAGCCCGTCGCCGTATTTATGTCGAAGCCAACGATATAATTCGTACATAAGTTTTTGAAAAACCTATTGGTACCAGCCTGCCACCTAGGGATCGAACTGGATACTCTTGACTCGATCACACAGCTCTCGTGACATACTAAAGTATGATCTCAAATATCCAAAGTGTGTCTCAAATGACCATATGAGATATAATCCTGGTATTGTGATCAATAATCTAAAATACATAATTAATTTTCATAATTTTTATTCATTGTGATTTTTAAATAGTCATGAATTGTTACTTTGAAAAAGAGTTACTTCTAACGAGAAGTTAGATTACAAATATATTTTGGCAAGTAAAGCTTCTTTATTGCTTTAGAGTCCACCATTTCGCGTAAACCTTTTCCGAGTTAACTGGCTTTGGTCACGTAATGCATTAATCATGTTATCATAGATATAGAAGTTATTGCTTGTAGCCGCAAATCGAAAATTTCGTAAAAAAAACACATTTTATATTTTCACTGAACTGTCCAAAAGAGTATACTTATAAATAATATATATAATAACTTCACGCCGTTCCCAATACAGAGTTTGCCAGAGGTAGACACTTAAATCCTTTCGACCCACCTTCCTCCTATTTTTGGGACAATGTGACAGCTGGTTAGTCTGCCGCCGTCTTTATATCCAATCCAACAAAATATTGTCTTGCTCGCACCAATGGTATTTTTCAAAAAACTTTTTTACGATT
Source organism: Sericinus montela (assembly GCA_029286605.1). Taxonomy (NCBI): domain Eukaryota; kingdom Metazoa; phylum Arthropoda; class Insecta; order Lepidoptera; family Papilionidae; genus Sericinus; species Sericinus montela. The sequence continues at coordinate 3,837,344 of JAGSMR010000014.1, forward strand.
TAAATCGTGGGCTGAAGGAAGTGGGTTGAAGGGGGGTAGTAACAACTTAATTGTCTAGACCTCTGTCTACCCCAAGTATTGGAAAAGTATATGCCATAATTACCACGATTGTCAAACGACCACATTAACAGACACATCACGCCATAGACTATAATCGTATCTTCTGTATATTCCGCCATGTATCATTCGATGTTGGCAACACACACGTGAAGAAATGGCGGTAAATTAAATCGATACCATAAACAACAACAAACGGTAAAAATTCTATTCATGCTCCAATGTAAAAATCAACAATCCGTATCGGTGATTGTTGCTCGTAGTTTCCAAATTAGATTGTAATATGGCATTGAAGCATATTAGTGCAGTTATTATTATGTTCCATTGTATTTTTTTTGTATTTTTATTAGCTTTTCTAAGATATAGAAATACGACAATTGTATTTTGTACTAATACTGTCTTAGTTACTTGCAAAGTCACGAAAGCCGAGTGGTTGGGTGATCGGGATTCGAGTCAAGAGAACCGAGTTTGATCCCCAGGTGGCAGGCTCGTACCAATGGGTTTTTTTTTTTCAAAAACTTAAGTAGGATTTATATCGCTGGACATAAAGACGGCGACGGGCTCACTACCTATCACGATATACCAAAAACTGCTTCGATGGAATGTGGATCGAAAAGACTTAATTGTCTAGACCTCTGTCTACCCCTTTTTTTATTGTCTCAAATAATGTAAATTCTGGTACCGCTTGCATGGCTTCATGTGTTGTATCCGAACGCACAACAACACATTTAATTTTTCAATTCATTCGCAACGACAGTTATACGCTTGAAATTGACCACAGCTTATCTTTGCCACAGATGGTGCAGACAATTTAATGTTGGCAATGTTATTTTGCTCCTGAAGATGTTGCGTATAATGTAATGTATTTAGTAAGTTAAGCTAAGCAGTAATTAAATAAATAAGTTCTTTGTTTTTTTAACGTTTTGTAATTTATTATGTATAATAAATTACACAGAGATAATAAAATAGAATTAAAAGATAATAAATTCTTGTAATTAAATAAATGAAAAAAAGTAATTTCTATTGCGATCACTGAAGGGCATCTATGGACACCACTAAACAACATTTTGCAATATTAATTTGACTGGAAATTCCCTATGGATCTTTGCAAGAAATCAGAATTTCCAAAAAAAAGATCAACACATCGAAGTAATAATATACATAAATAGATAGATACATGGATAGATAAGAGCAATATCATGCATCTTGTAGTATGGGATCAGAAACAATGAAGGTACCACAAATAGCCAGACCCGAGAAAATGCTGAAAAAGTTTTTTTATAAACATATATATGTATCATTCATTAAATCTATACGAATTAGTTTCATAAAGTACATTTACATTATTTACTTTCGACGAAAATAAAACATTGCGCTAAATAATACTCGACACAAACCGTAAGCTACTCTGTGGCATAAGATAACTATACTTACTGCGGTCTACTGACAGTTAGTAACCGGCTGCAAATGGCGCGGCGCGTACATGTCCGCGCGAAAAAAGATAACCTTAAAACGCGAAAACAAAATAAATAAACGCAAATGAGTGATAGTGTGCATGGTGGCGAATTTCTGTGAACGTTTTAAAGTATTAGATAAAACTTACGTATAATTAAGACCTTTTTTCCAAATTCAATATTCTTTTTAAATTTATTGTGTGATATTTTTACCGATTTTTACTACCTCAAAGGAGTTTTTTATCAGTGAAACTAGGCATATTCGTTCTTCGCTAGTACCTTTTATATTTTATTACAAAGAATCAATAGTTTATACACATAACAAGAAAGTAGCACTTTATTAAAGTTTCACTGGGATCTTAATTATTTCTAAACGCTTATGTGCCTAAGTTAGAGTCGTTATTTTAGGTGTTTTTCTCATAAAGTCACAATATCCGAGGGGGTGGGTGATCGGAATTCGAGTCGAGAGACCAGAATCAGATACCCTAGGCTCGTAACAATGGGTTTTATTAAAAAACTTACGTAAGCGTACCCTAATAAGCATCTGTGAAAAGGGGGTCGAAAAGACGTCTTTTTCTAGACCTCTACCTATCCCAGTATAGAAAATAGCGTAAAGGTATAAAAATATAATTGGTATATATGCATATTAGATTGTTCTACGTTCCGTTCGCCATTGTCAAAACCAAATTTGTTTAAAGCCAAATCATAAAATCCATTTATTAAGACAAACGATCGGCTTAATTAGACACTTGTTAATTGGAAAATGATAACATTGTTATAATAGTTTAAAGTTTCTACACTTATTAAGATTAAACAGAAATGAGACGTTATAAGTATTAATTCAAACATATGAATAGTATAATATATAGATGTTTATTAGGACGAAAGGACTTAATTTAACTTAATTTGTTTTCTTTTATTCATCTCATAACAAACGTAAAATACAATGTGAATATGTCCAATAATCAGGTTGACTAATCACTATGATACACTATCGCAGCATTAAAAATACTATAGTAAAATATGTCAAAAGTAAATTAAAATATCTCAAAAAAGTTCTATTGAATAAAAATAAAAAAGTGGTGAAGTTTTACGACCTCCATTATCTTTGTTTGTTGGTTTTTTTATCAAGCATTTTTGTTTGTAAACAACTGTAGTCTGCATGAGTTAGCATACAAAAAACATTCCTGTGCCGTTATAGCATTGTTAAATTCATATAGCAAGGCCCATCATGTTAATATAAAATATCTTCACGCAATTCCCAATACAGGGGTAGACAGAGGTCTAGTCTAGACAATTAAGTCCCTTTGACCCACCTTCCACCGAAGATATTTTCGGGACAACATGACAGGTGGTGAGCCCGACGCCGTCTTTGTGTGCAAGCCAACGATAAAAATTGTACATAAGTTTTTGAAAAGCCCATTGTTATGAGCCTGCCACCTATTGATCGAACTCGTGTGGCTTTACTCAGAATTCCGACCATCCACCACTCGGCTATCGTGACTTTTAATGTTCATCATGTTCAGAGTAATTACGTTGGACTAAAGCATATAAAATAAAAAACTTCACTTTTGTTTTTTTACATTGTCTATGAATACAAACGAATGTGCATCCGCTTACTTTTTAAAACGATTTCATGCGATTATAGACTAGACCTCTGTTCACCCCTGTATTGGGAATTGCCCGAAGATATTTATTCATTTTTATTTATGTGATTAAGGAATTATAACTGGTTTAGAATTCAAGGCGTTTTTTGTACTCATTTCAATATTAATAATTGCTTTTTCATTTAAATGTATATACCTGCAATATGTGTTTAATCAAAACATTTAATTGATTTCTAAATTTGCTAATTATATCCCAATAAAGTGTAACGTCGTAACGTGTCGATCCTACGTAAGTTGTCGTTATCATGTAGACTTCATGACGTAATCGACCTAATTTACAAAATTCCATTAATCGAATGTATATTGTCCTCATCGAAATGTTATTTATTACTTATTGACTTATTTTTACGTATGATTGTTTGACGTGGTAGCCAGAGAGACCAGATCGCCAAGTCATTCTTCTTGACACATCTTTTTATAAGTAAGTCGACTCATTAAAAGTCACAGCCAGTGGTTGGGTGATCGGAATTCGAGTCGAGAGACCAGAATCAGATACCCTAGGCTCGTACCAATGGGTTTCCTGTATTGGGAATAGCGTAAAGACATTTTCTTCTTTATGGCATAACAAACGTTAAACATATTACAATATAATATGTGAAGATGCCCGATAATTTGACCAACAGGTTGACTTATCACCATGATACACTATCGCAGCATTAAAAATACTATAGTAAAATATGTCAAAAGTAAATTAAAATATCTCAAAAAGTTCTATTGAATAAAAATAAAAAGTGGTGAAGTTTTACGACCTCCATTATCTTTGTTTGTTTGTTTTTTTATCAAGCATTTTTGTTTGTAAACAACTGTAGTCTGCATGAGTTAGCATACAAAAAACATTCCTGTGCCGTTATAGCATTGTTAAATTCATATAGCAAGGCCCATCATGTTAATATAAAATATCTTCACGCAATTCCCAATACAGGGGTAGACAGAGGTCTAGTCTAGACAATTAAGTCCCTTTGACCCACCTTCCACCGAAGATATTTTCGGGACAACATGACTGGTGGTGAGCCCGACGCCGTCTTTGTGTGCAAGCCAACGATAAAATTTGTACATAAGTTTTTGAAAAGCCCATTGGTATGAGCCTGCCACCTATTGATCGAACTCGTGTGGCTTTACTCAGAATTCCGACCATCCACCACTCGGCTATCGTGACTTTTTAAATGTTCATCATGTTCAGAGTAATTACGTTGGACTAAAGCATATAAAATAAAAAACTTCACTTTTGTTTTTTTACATTGTCTATGAATACAAACGAATGTGCATCCGCTTACTTTTTAAAACGATTTCATGCGATTATAGACTAGACCTCTGTTCACCCCTGTATTGGGAATTGCCCGAAGATATTTATTCATTTTTATTTATGCGATTAAGGAATTATAACTGGTTTAGAATTCAAGGCGTTTTTTGTACTCATTTCAATATTAATAATTGCTTTTTCATTTAAATGTATATACCTGCAATATGCGTTTAATCAAAACATTCAATTGATTTCTAAATTTGCTAATTATATCCCAATAAAGTGTAACGTCGTAACGTGTCGATCCTACGTAAGTTGTCGTTATCATGTAGACTTCATGACGTAATCGACCTAATTTACAAAATTCCATTAATCGAATGTATATTGTCCTCATCGAAATGTTATTTATTACTTATTGACTTATTTTTACGTATGATTGTTTGACGTGGTAGCCAGAGAGACCAGATCGCCAAGTCATTCTTCTTGACACATCTTTTTATAAGTAAGTCGACTCATTAAAAGTCACAGCCGAGTGGTTGGGTGATCGGAATTCGAGTCGAGAGACCAGAATCAGATACCCTAGGCTCGTACCAATGGGTTTCCTGTATTGGGAATAGCGTAAAGACATTTTCTTCTTTATGGCATAACAAACGTTAAACATATTACAATATAATATGTGAAGATGCCCGATAATTTGACCAACAGGTTGACTTATCACCATGATACACTATCGCAGCATTAAAAATACTATAGTAAAATATGTCAAAAGTAAATTAAAATATCTCAAAAAGTTCTATTGAATAAAAATAAAAAGTGGTGAAGTTTTACGACCTCCATTATCTTTGTTTGTTTGTTTTTATCAAGCATTTTTGTTTGTAAACAACTGTAGTCTGCATGAGTTAGCATACAAAAACATTCCTGTGCCGTTATAGCATTGTTAAATTCATATAGCAAGGCCCATCATGTTAATATAAAATATCTTCACGCAATTCCCAATACAGGGTAGACAGAGGTCTAGTCTAGACAATTAAGTCCCTTTGACCCACCTTCCACCGAAGATATTTTCGGGACAACATGACTGGTGGTGAGCCCGTCTTTACGTCCAAGCCAACGATATAGTTCGTACATAAGTTTTGAAAAGCCCATTGGTATGAGCCTGCCACCTATTGATCGAACTCGTGTGGCTTTACTCAAATTCCGACCATCCACCACTCGGCTATCGTGACTTTTTAAATGTTCATCATGTTCAGAGTAATTACGTTGGACTAAAGCATATAAAATAAAAACTTCACTTGTTTTTACATTGTCTATGAATACAAACGAATGTGCATCCGCTTACTTTTAAAACGATTTCATGCGATTATAGACTAGACCTCTGTTCACCCCTGTATTGGGAATAGCGTAAAGACATTTTCTTCTTTATGGCATAACAAACGTTAAACATATTACAATATAATATGTGAAGATGCCCGATAATTTGACCAACAGGTTGACTTATCACCATGATACACTATCGCAGCATTAAAAATACTATAGTAAAATATGTCAAAAGTAAATTAAAATATCTCAAAAAAGTTCTATTGAATAAAAATAAAAAAGTGGTGAAGTTTTACGACCTCCATTATCTTTGTTTGTTTGTTTTTTTATCAAGCATTTTTGTTTGTAAACAACTGTAGTCTGCATGAGTTAGCATACAAAAAACATTCCTGTGCCGTTATAGCATTGTTAAATTCATATAGCAAGGCCCATCATGTTAATATAAAATATCTTCACGCAATTCCCAATACAGGGGTAGACAGAGGTCTAGTCTAGACAATTAAGTCCCTTTGACCCACCTTCCACCGAAGATATTTTCGGGACAACATGACTGGTGGTGAGCCCGACGCCGTCTTTGTGTGCAAGCCAACGATAAAATTTGTACATAAGTTTTTGAAAAGCCCATTGGTATGAGCCTGCCACCTATTGATCGAACTCGTGTGGCTTTACTCAGAATTCCGACCATCCACCACTCGGCTATCGTGACTTTTTAAATGTTCATCATGTTCAGAGTAATTACGTTGGACTAAAGCATATAAAATAAAAAACTTCACTTTTGTTTTTTTACATTGTCTATGAATACAAACGAATGTGCATCCGCTTACTTTTTAAAACGATTTCATGCGATTATAGACTAGACCTCTGTTCACCCCTGTATTGGGAATTGCCCGAAGATATTTATTCATTTTTATTTATGCGATTAAGGAATTATAACTGGTTTAGAATTCAAGGCGTTTTTTGTACTCATTTCAATATTAATAATTGCTTTTTCATTTAAATGTATATACCTGCAATATGCGTTTAATCAAAACATTCAATTGATTTCTAAATTTGCTAATTATATCCCAATAAAGTGTAACGTCGTAACGTGTCGATCCTACTTAAGTTGTCGTTATCATGTAGACTTCATGACGTAATCGACCTAATTTACAAAATTCCATTAATCGAATGTATATTGTCCTCATCGAAATGTTATTTATTACTTATTGACTTATTTTTACGTATGATTGTTTGACGTGGTAGCCAGAGAGACCAGATCGCCAAGTCATTCTTCTTGACACATCTTTTTATAAGTAAGTCGACTCATTAAAAGTCACAGCCGAGTGGTTGGGTGATCGGAATTCGAGTCGAGGACCCGATTTCGATCCCCTAGGCTCGTACCAATGGGTTTCCTGTATTGGGAATAGCGTAAAGACATTTTCTTCTTTATGGCATAACAAACGTTAAACATATTACAATATAATATGTGAAGATGCCCAATAATTTGACCAACAGGTTGACTTATCACCATGATACACTATCGCAGATTTAAAGTACAATACTGTAGTAAAATATGAAGTAAAGTTGAATATCGCAGAATCTCCGGTGGAAGGCCACCGAAGATATTTTCGGGACAACGTGAAAGGTGGTGAGCCCGTCTTTACGTCCAAGCCAACGATATAGTTCGTACATAAGTTTTTGAAAAACCCATTGGTACGAGCCTGCCACCTGGGGATCGAACTCGGGTCTCTTGACTCGAAATTCTGACCACCCAACCATTGGGCTGTCGTGACTTGACTTTAATAAAAATGTTTTCTGTTATATCCAAAAGATCTTTTCGTTTTACCACTACGGGTCAAGGAAACGCCGCACATTTTACGTGAAGTTATCATTTCTATTGCGATTAATTAGCTTGTATTCCATTACTTTCATTGCATTATGTATATATATATAGTCTGCCTCACGGTAAGTTGTGGAAAAAGGAAACAAATCGCACCTTTCCATTTCGTACTCTATATATATATATATATATATATATATATATATATATATATATATATATATATATATATATATATATATATATATATATATATATATATATATATATATATATATATATATATATATATATATATATATATATATATATATATATATATATATATATATATATATATATATATATATATATATATATATATATAAAATATATATATATATATATATATATATATATATATATATATATATATATATATAAAATATATATATATATATATATATTTTCTAATTATATAATTTTTAATTATAATTTCAAATTAACAAAGAAAAAAATTCGATAGCGGCCATTCGATGAATTGATGAATGTACTTGTTTCTTTTTACCTTAACGCGCTTCCCATACAGAGGTAGGCAGAGGTCTAAACAATGAAGTCACCCCGAGTCATCCTACAACGAGGCTCACCAAAAAACACATATATATATCATTAATGCAATTCAATAAAAAAAGTTTTTAAAACGTTTTAAATCTCTTTAAACTATAGGGGGTTCTTATCAGCCAATAAGTATAGCATTTAAAGTCACTGAGTGGCTCTACCAATTTTGGAAGCTTCTACAATATTATTCAATCCTCATTTGCTTCTGATGACGACTGTACAATATAGGAACAATGTAGAATTTGACACGCACACGAGTATGCCAGCATAAGTGTGCGAGAAGATTTATATCAAATCGAATGAATAAATAAAGGAGCCCGGATAAGGATGGATTACGAATAACAAGTTTATTCTATACTATTTTTTATCTTTAATTAAATTTCTTCACGCCATTCCCAATGCAGGGGTAGACAGAGGTCTAGACAATTAAGTCTCTTCGACCCACCTTCCACCGAAGATATTTTTGGGACAGCGTGACGGGTGCTAAGACCGTCGCCGACACAATGTCCAAGCCAACGATATAATTAGTACATAAGTTTTTGTGAAAACCCATTGGTACGAGCCTGCCACCTGGTGATCGAACTCCGGACCCTCGACTCAAAATTCCGACAACACTCCCACTCGGCTATCGTGACTTGTGTTTTTAGTTAAATAGGTTATTTAAATAGGTTGTCATTATTATCTTTATTCTTATTTGAGGTACATTCAAAGACCATCAATAACCATCACGACAAATCAAACCCGGTCGTAAATCTGTCAACGCATCAATCAAATGTCTGTTTATTTCCTTAAAGCATATTTCACAAGTTTGGTCCACAGTTTATTTTTAAACTTCTTGACTAAAGTTGTTATTGAAAAAGAAAAAATATATATAAAATATATTTTATATTTGCATGCGGAGTGTTGCCAAGTAACTTTTTCAATAACAACTTTACAATGAATTTCCGCTATTAACTGTCTTTTTGACTAAAGTGAATATAAAACTTAGGTTATATGTGTATGTCTAGACAGAAAGTTAGGCGCGAACACGTCGAAGAAAATTGCATCCAGTTGTAAGGTTATTAGTTAAATCAGTGCAATTGGGGATATTTGACACATAGAGGAAGATACGCCAGCGGTGTAAAAATTTAAAAAACAGAACTGACAAAATAAAAATAAGAAAGCAACTGGAAATACATTCGCATTTTATCATAAAGAGTCATAAATAAATTAAAATTTTATTTGGAGTATCAAAGTGTGACGCTTTACATTTTTGTGTTAGTTAAAATTAAAATTTCCTGAATCATTAAAACGCCACTATTAAAATAGATATTGTAATAAAAATTATAAAAACATACAACTCAGCAGACATGTTACTTTATTATATTCTTTTGATATGATTAATTTTGAATATGTGTAAGTAGATAAAATGTTATATAAAGTCACGATAGCCGACGGTTTGGGTGGTCAGAATTTCGAGTCAAGAGACCCGAGTTCGATCCCCAGGAGGCAGGCTCGTACCAATAGGTTTTTCAAAAATTTAAATTTTATTACACATTTTCGTCGAAGTTACCAAAAAAGCTAAAAACAGAATGAGGATGCACAAACAGGATGCTGAAAGTTACTGAGCTTTAGGAGAGGCTCAATACTTTTACACATTGTGAGAGAAGAAGAAAAGTAAAGTTGCAGCCTGTAAATGGCTGCAACTTTACTTTTCAACTATTAAATCAGTTTGGATTAACTTAAGTTTTCCTCCAATGAGAGAACTCTTAAGCTGAGAAGGCTTTGGACTCGTCAAGCTTGAACTTCGAATATTTATTGTATCATAGGGATCTTTGTTTTTTTTTTTTTTAATAGCGATTATATTTTATTTATTTAAATATTTTCACAAGCCTCTGACAAGGTAGCCAGAGAGATCGCCACGATCTTTACGAACATCTTCCGCTTCTTTTCATTTCATCATTTTCTTCATACATGCACGTCTAGGTATCTGAGTACTCTTGGCCCTCCCCTTTTTCTTCTTCAAGCAATTTGCTCACACGGTCTTCGAAAGTTAGTCTCGGCCTGCCTGGGACACCTTTCAACGTTAATTAATAATTTATTGAATAAATGGGTTCGAATCTTGCCCGTGTCAGTTGAATTTGTTAAATTTCTCTTTTTTTTAATAACAAATAGTTCACCATATCTATAAAAGCTTTAAAAATTCTCTCATCTCATCTAAAATTAAACAACACCTTAGAATAAATATTAAACTCCACCCCTACTTACATACGCAGAAAAATATATGTTTGAATTTTCGTTAAAGTGCCAAAAGGTGCGGTTTCCTGTCATACATCTGTGCATCAAGACCATGTCAATCTGTCAACAAATTACACCTTAAATAAATATCGTTGTTAGAAAATGCTTATCGTTTCTTAAAAGAAATAAATACATGACGACACTATTGGGAATCCCTTCAACTATTTTCCCTCAAGTTATCGAAAAACCATCTCCACAACATAAACAATTTTTCATGATACCCAACATATTAACATTCCTATCCACGTTCATATTTACGACCTAAATTCGAGACTTACCTACTAATAGAATTCATGCAGTTAGACTAAATTAGCAACCTAGCATTAGACCTAGACGTTTGCCTTTAATTATAGCTAATAATTATTCACCTTCAACTCATATGTGTTTTGACTCAGTCAAATATTTGGCAAGTAAACACAAGACATTGAAATCTTTGCGATTTTATAGGAAATATACCTATTTATGTATAAAAATCATTTATTTTGTATGTCACTAAACTTCTCCTAAATGGCTCTCCTATTGTGACTTTTTTAATAAATGATCTTTCTCTTCATACACGAATACACGAATTTTCTCAAAAATTACATTAAACTCGATACACTTCGAACCTAAAACAGCTTGCTTAAGCCTATATTTTGCATATAGGTTACACAAAAAATATATGCTAGAGTAATTTCCAACAGATTAACGTACACATTTGTACAGAAAATTTGCAAGTTTAACAGTAAAAATATTTTTTTTGAACGAACAGACAGTGTCTGACTCATCTTTGTTCGTAATTCTGACGACACTGTATATACAGTGATAACCACGTTAGATTGGCACTCTTTTTTGTTAAAGAAGGATTTCTTTCTAGTCAAACCATCATCGAAGCAACAGCAAAAAGTTGAAAGAATTATCATGTTTTTTTATTGTAATGAGTTGAGAGTTGAGAGTGAGTTTTTATTGAGTTTTTTTACTTAGTGAATTGGCTAAAAATACTATGATTCTAAGTAATAGTTAATTCTTACTACATACAAAAGGCTTGTATCAGATAATTGGACAACTAGGAACAAGACAAGACAGTTCTCAAAAGACCTATCAGGGCGATCGAAGAAACATGATGGAGATCTGAAAAGAGCTCTCTGTCTTGTAACATCGTAGCCGCCACATTGGTCGGAGTCTTCACTCTAGTGTTCGTACGATATACTCAATCACAGCTCATAGTTCGCAGTTACCTTGTATTTGGCGTTCAATACCTTCTTCCAAAGGCTCACCAGCCATGTTGTTCCAAATAAGTACCGGTGTAACGTAAATCGACATAATTAACTGTCCTGTCTGCTGCCCCAGTGTTAGGAAATGAGTGAAGATAAAAAAATTTAACTGTGTTACTTTTTAATCTAACCTTCACGCTCGAGGTAACAGGCGGATACGTCCACGGAATGATACGACAATACGAATAAAAGTCCGTGCGTGGGTTACCAGTTCAAAAAAAATTTCAACGTACGGCCTCTCTTGAAGGAGAGTTTGTCATAACCGCTATGCTTGGCAAGCGGATTGGCTCGCAATACATCTCATCTGGCACATTTGACGCCAGAATAGTTGATTATTATTTAGTATTTGGTTCCGCCTACTGTTGATGACGAAAGAAATTTTAAGGCCCTTATTCACATCTTATGACACCTACGGAAAAAAAAGGGTTGGTAAATTTTTACGCGACTAAGATACGGCAAATTTTTTTGTATTGGGTATGTTACTAGAGACAAGTATAATAAGAGATGAATATTTGTTTGTTCATTTAGTCAGATATAGCCAGATAGTGGTAGGGTGTTTGGGATTCGAATCAAGATACCCGAGTTCGATCCCCAGGTGGCAGTCTCGTACCAATGGGTTTTCTTCAAAATTTAAGTACGAATTATATCGTTGGCTTGGATATAAAGACGGCGACGGGCTAACCACCTGTCACATTGTCCCAAAAATGTCCTTAGTGGAAATTGTATAAACAGGACTTAATTGTCTAGAGCTCTTACTACCTGAATTGGGAATGGCGTGAAGATATTTATTTTATTTGTTTAAATTTGTGTAATTGATACCTATTGAAAGAATTTTCACCTTATTATCTATCTGTACTTGATACAAATACAATACGAAACCTGTTTCGAAACTGACCTTGAACTTTCCAATAGATAAAAATAGAATGAATATAAGTTAAAAACAAGCAGAGCTATTGACAACTATATTTCCCCCTGCTGTTCTACCCGCTTGGAGTATTATAACGGCATTCAGATCAAATCATATCAAATCGATGAAATTTGTAAATTAGGTAATCGGAAGCTTCGAGAGAAGCAGAATGAGTTGGTAATTAAACTTCTTTTACGTACGTCACCAAATGTTACGATTTTCCTTTACAAACTGTCGTCCTCATTTCAACCCATCCAGTGACATAATTTCATAATAATAATCAACAGCCTTCAAACCAATTTTCATAATCCTAATTCCAAAAATGACATATTCCCACAAAGCCTTGATCTGACTTTGAATGGAATGGGTTTACTTCTTTAAGTTTTAAGCAGCAATTTCCTAAATCCTTTCTCAGTTGAGGTGTCCTACTCATAATTAATTAATCTCCTTGATAGATTTCTTCCAAGGCAAAAGTCAAGTAGATTTAGACAATTCGGGCATAGTCGGTGTACGAATGAATGAACTTTCGCTGTTATATATTATGATGTAATAATTAATGTTAACAATATCCAATCATCAAAACACTTGGACTTACCGTTGCTTGGGAAATGGACTTCATGTATAAAATTTAAAGGTTATTTACATAAATGAATATTCATAAGAGCTTTATTATTGTTTAGTTTCCTTAAAATAAATCATTATAGAATGGAAGTCACGATAGCCGAGTGGATGGGTGGTCGGAATTTCGTGTCGAGAGACTCGAATTCGATCATCAAGTGGCAGGCTCGTACCAATGGGTTTTTTCAAAAACCTATGTACGATTCATATCGTTGGCTTGGACATAAAGACGACAGGCTCGCCACCTGTCACGTTTTCCCGAAAATATCTTCTCAGAATCTCTTCAGTGTCAGTTCCATTAGACGAGCATTCAAACGATGTCCTGTTTTTCTTCGATACGCCCAAAGCCCTTAGTCTTCATTTAACACCCTTTTCACCGTGCTTCTGCTTAGGCCCATCTGAAGGGCCAACAATTTCTGCTTACGTTTGGAATTTGTTTGAATTCGCGCCTTCACAGCTTTTAACACTGCTGGAGTCCTAACAGACCGAGGGCGACCAATTCTTGACCTGTCATCTATACTAGAGTTTTCATTGTATCGTTTAATGGTACGATAAACAAATCTTTTGGTTATATTCAAATTTTTCAGTATATCAAAAATTTGAATTGGCGCGTAACCGCAACGATGCAACGCAATAACTGCAACACGGTCTTCTTTCAGCGTCCAATCTATATTTAAAAATGAGCAAAATTCTAAAAAGTATACAGTTTTATTTTCATGAACAATTCTAAATTCGAATAAACTTTTTTGTGACCAGCATTCTAAAAGAAAAGTTTTTACTGTGTGACAATACTTATGACCTGACTGTGTATATTCATACTTATATATTTATTCACGTTTCCAAGTATTCTGAGATGGTTATGGAAGATTTAAACGCTTTTCAATTTTCCTGAAATTCACAGGTAATAAATTTCTCGTGTAAAGTTCACTCATTGCAACCCGACTGCCACAATGATGTCACCTGCATTTTATCTTTGATCTGACACCATAGCTCCAAGGCCTCGTTGGCAAATGGCCGCAAACTAATCTACATTACATATACTTATCAGAGCCTACGATCGCTTGTATACTGCATTGTTCAGTTTGTTACCTACATTTAATATCCTAGTAGTTAATTCTTTTCTCGGAACCCCTGGGAAAAAAAGTTCTCGAGTGATAAACTTGTTTAGACAAACGCAATGTAGGGCGACCTTCCACAATGGAGTGACGACTAGTAAAATATTGCGGGAAGTTGGTGGATGCAGGAGGCTGAGCACCTCTTTTGCGGAAAACTATGGGGAGGCCTATTTGGCCTCTTGATAGGCTGTAAAGAAGAAGAATTAATCCCTTTTACAAGTAGATAAACGAATAAAACCGTTTGGTGATTGTAACATGGTGTCAGATTAAGAATTTACAATCCATTTCTTTCCGTGGATGTTGCAGAGGTGGCTAAGAAAACAGCCTTTAAATATCAATACAAGTATCTTCAAAGCTGTCTCTTAAAAAGAGAAATATTTTCGGCATTCGTCATCAATTATCGTTAAACGTGTTCCCTAAAATAATAAGTTAGTATCATTAATACACAGCCTCACCATCACCAACATCTTGGGGTTGATCATCAAAACCATGGCTCCGAAATTACGAACTCATACACCTCTATACATTATGAAGCTGTATAAGGCGATGCTTTCGTGACTCGTTTAACATTACACTGACATAATTAAATAATTAACATGACTGTATTTTTGAATAAAAACAATCTTATTCAAATAAATACATCTTAATACAATTGTCACGATAGCCGAGTTGTTGGGTGGTCGGAATTTCGAATCGAAAGACCTAAGTTCGATCCCCAGGTGGCAGTGAGTTTTTCAAAAACTTATGTACGAATTTCATAGTTAGCTTGCACATAAAGGCGGCGACGGGCTCACCTCCTGTCACGTTGTCCCGAAAATATCTTCGGTGGAAGTAGGGTCAAAGGGACTTAATTGTCTAGACTTAACATCTATCTACCCCTGTATTGGGAATTGCGTGAAGATATTTATTTATTTAATTAACGTCAGTAGAAATTGTAATTGATACAAGCATATGAAACAAATGTAAATTGTTTCATTCTTTCTTTCTTTTCTTTTCATTTCTCACATTCTTCTTCTTTCTTAATATGTCCTCTCATTTACAAACTTAAAAGCTAATAAAATAAAACCACCGTAAACGGTAAATCATAACGGTCATACCAATGACCGTTATGATTTAAGAGTGTGCCACTCTCTTTCTTCTCGTGGGTGTTATAAGCCTTTTAAGGTTAGCTAGCCCAGCCTAGCAAGCCTAGCTTACGACACAAGTAATATATAATCACGACAAAGAAAAAAGCTTTGACAATATCGATGACCAACAACATTTGGTGGAATAACCATCTCAAAAAAAAACCTAACCAAAATATGCAGACCGGTAACGGCCGTCAGCGTCTAAGGTGCAAGGTGTCTGGTACTACGATCACCAACACGCTTGCCGAGCGTGGCGATATTATCAAATTCTTCCACCGGAAAGACCTCTTAGACCAGTGGCCAGTGGGCCATTAATAAATGAACTTGATACATATTTCAATATTTTAATCGATTAACTTCTTAAATTTCCAATCTTTTTAATTCACATTTCGACTATCTTGTTGAACACTGTCAGCACTTACCGTTTAGAACATATATTCTCGTTAAAAACACAATTAGGTATGACGAAAACAATACTTGTCTATCTTAAAAGTTTACGATGAAGAAAAACACGTTGCTTGTATTCTGACGCTATCTTCATCTAAAAATAATATCTGTTCCGATAATATCATAAGGAAATGTTATTATTCTAATCGGCGTTGATGTCAAGGTTCTTTATTTCTCGATATTGCAGCGTTATGGTGCATACGCTTACTTCTTCCACGCTCAGACCTAGTACATACATACATACATACATAACGGCCTGTTAAAGTCCACTGCAGGACATAGGCCTCTCCCAAGGGGAGGATTTGCCATTATCGCCACGCTTGGCAAGCGGATTGGCGATCGCAGTACCAGACCTCTCGCACCCCAGACACTGCTGCCCATCTTCGGTCTGATTATTTTGGTCTGATATTTTTAGAGATGGTTATACCACCATCTTTCGGTCGCACTAACGATATTTAAGACTGTTTCCTTTAGTGGCCTCTTACGACACCCACGGGAAGATAGGGTGAAGTGCAAATTCTAACTGTCATATACAGTTTAAAGTGTTACACAGTAGCGTAACATTTTAAACTGTATGATAATATAACACGATTCTATGAAAGACGAGAGCAGACCTAGTAATTGTCGTAAGATGCGTTTGTTTCATTCAACACTACGTTTGCCTATACTTTTCTAGCCTAACGGTTATATCTTCGAACTATTTGAACGGTCCGTTACACTTCAGTGTGCTGATCTTTATGGCTATATGTTACCTTCTTCTGCGTATATCTTCGTTGGAGATTCTCTCACGCAGAAAAGCAAATAGCTTCGCCCTTTCCTAGACCCGCTGAACAGCTCTGACATTCAATAAATGTATTTAAAAATTGAAGGAGAGCCTATGTGGCCTAGTTGAAAACCTAGTTGGTAATAACCCCGAAGCTAAGGGTTGCGGGTTCGTTTCTCGCTAGGGTCAAACATTTGTGTTTAATATGAATGTTTGCACTCGAGTCATGCAAGTTTGTGTGTATATTTATCATTCTAAATATGTATGTATGTATGTAAGAATATTGTACCGTTAGCTTGGATATAAAAGCGTCAACAGGATCACCACCTGTCACGTTGCCCCAACTAGGATTCAGCAATAGGTGGGTGGAAAGGTCTTAGTTGTCAAGACTTCTGTCTACTCCGGTAGAGGAAATGCAGGAAAATATTTTTTTTTTGTATTTTAATTTATAGGATGTGTATTCATTGCCAATCATGAAAAATATATTTACTTTGAAAATGTTCGTATTGAAAACGTTTTCAGTATAGTTAACTTCCCAAAATATTGCGTTTACATTAACCCATAATTACTTATACAATTGATTCTGAGTAAATGAATACGTCGTCTACGTAGTGTGTTTATCGAAATGAAACAGTTGTACCAGTTGCTGCCTACTGTTACGACGTTTTTCAATTTAATAACCGTCCGTCATAATTTGAAGTGAAACTTTGTGTATTAACTACACAAAGTTTCACTTCAAATTAACAATTAAAGGTAGCACCTTTAATTTTATTGAAGGCTGTACCAAATTTGTATATATTTTGGTATGAAATAGCATTCAGTGCAAGTGATAAAAATAAACATGTCGGAAATAGAAAACAAAATGGAACGACTCAAAAGTCGACTAATAAAAATACATGAAAAGATTCAAGACACAGTGGAAGATATTCAGGATCAAGTACAACAAAAACTAGAGAAATCTAAGCTGGGAAGTTTTGTCTCTCATTTATCTGAAGAGAGAAGTTCAATCGAAGACAATTCAACAGATGGTGATAAAATCTCAACAGATTCTGGTGAAAATAAATTTAAAAAGAATGATAAGTCTAATAGTATTCCATCTGTAATTGTTAATGAACCGGACGGTGTGAATTATGAAGATCAAAAAGAGATTTGCAGAAACTTTCTAAGAATTGAAAGCAATGGTGTAATGTACAGAAGTTTGTCAGATTCCGATTTAACTTTTGAAAATGACACTAATTATGACAGCTCTAGTGATTCCTGCATTTCGTGTTTGTCTTCCAGTGACGAAAGGTATCAATTCATATCTAATGTACCCAATAACATTCTATATATAATCTGTTGGAAACAATTTTACTATGTCAAGCTTTAAAATCAAATCCTAACAATAGTGTAATTTTTTTCCACGTCTTAAGGTCGATCAGCAGAAAATGCTTTTATCAATTAAGTCTCGTATGTTCCTTACTGTTTTGTAAGGTTAAATAAAGAATAAATAAATACATATACGTATTATATTATACTTATGCGTAATATCCTATAGTATAAATAGAACTGATAAGACATACTGTTGTTTAAGAAAAAGTTAAAAATAGTGGAAGCTTTCCCGACCGCTAAAGTTACGAATTGTAATAAATATTAATGTCTGACTTATTGGTCATTTTGTAGACCTGTGTATTATAAACGTCAATTATAATAATTAATTAGCTTAGCTAGCCAAGTCATGAGTTCTGGGTTTATACAAATTCCATATTTATGCTATAATATCAAAAACTGATTTTTAGTTATAATTGTGTACTAAAAGTTTAATCGACCAGTATTAATTTTATGCGTAACGTTGACAGAAACTTAGAGATAAGACCGAGAGCAGGAAGTCTACCTGGCCAGAAATTGGACACGCCCATCACACATAACACTTGCAGTGACCTAATTGAGAAGATAGGGAACCGTTTCCCAAGATTGAAGAGTAAGGGTGAAAGGATACATAGGGTATTATGATTTAAAAGCCTTTGTGGTTTTGGTGGTGGCTTTTGCATGAGCTGTTGCTGAAATAGAAGGTGTTACTAATTATAGATGTAACTATTACATATATATTTGTTAATTTTTCATTCTATATCTTCTACTAATACTTCTTACTTAATTTAAAGCGGTTTGTGTAACAGTTGTGTTATTTCTAACCTTTCTAACAAGACAAACCTATTATATGTATGCTTTTTTCTACTTCAAGATTGATGTTTATGGAATTGTTATATTGTTAAATCTCTGAGCGGTTTTTTATTTATATATTTATGGACATTGTTAACCGGATTAATACCTCTGTCTCGATAAATATGAGAGCCATAATAAACTTTGTGTCTCGCCTGGTCCCTGAGATTATCGTAGTTTTACATATTGTGAAGACAAGCAACTTCCTAGGGGGTCTCGCTATCATCTCGCGAAAGCTTTTTCAGACTTTATTTCGTTCAGCCATTGTCCCAATTAACACAGTAAAGGCAGATTTTTTAGTAGGTTATATTTTTAATATAGTATAAATTTACAAGCTTATTAGATATGTCACGATAGCCGAGTTGTTGGGTGGTCGGAATTTCGAGTCGAGAGACCCGAGTTCGACCCCAGGTGGCAGTACCAATGAGTTTTTCAAAAAACTTATGTACGAATTTCATCGTTGGCTTGGAAATAAAGGCGGCGACGGGCTCACCACCTGTCACGTTGTCCCGAAAATATCTTCGCTGGAAGGTGGGTCAAAGGGACTTAATTGTCTAGACTTGACCTCTGTCTACCCCTGTATTGGGAATTGCGTGAAGATATTTATTTATTATTATTTTTTATTAGATATGTGTAATTGGCACTAAATGATCGACCGTGGCGTCATGAGCAACGCCGCTAAATCTTATTAATATTTTATTAAAATCAAATACTAGTGAAGAATATATGTACATAGCAATTAATGTGTGATTTTTATTTATTTACCATAAAGGACATGACTTTTGTTTTTCCAAGAAATTCACCAAGTGGACTACTTCATTTCTAACTGCACCAAATTTTTATTTATGAAAATAAAATTATGTGTTCGAATAGCAACCATATTTGCATGTATTTGCATTTCAATGTTATTGTAATAATAGTAAATTACGGTTTATATCCTTAACATGATATGGATCGTTAAGAAACCGACACCATGTAGCAATCCATGAGTATATATATATATATATATATATATATATATATATATATATATATATATATATATATATATATATATATATATATATATATATATAAATATATATATATATATATATATATATATATATATATATATATATATATATATATATATATATATATATATATATATATATATATATATATATATATATATAAGTCACATACAGGGGTAGACAGAGGTCAAGTCTAGACAATTAATTCCCTTTGTCCCACCTTCCACCGAAGATATTTTCGGGACAACGTGACAGGTGGTGAGCCCGTCGCCGTCTTTATGTCCAAGCCAACGATGAAATTCGTACATAAGTTTTTTGAAAAACTCATTGGTACTGCCACCTGGGGATCGAACTCGGGTCTCTCGACTCGAAATTCCGACCACCCAACAACTCGGCTATCGTGACTTATAATAACTAATAACATTTCAAACTCTCTTTACGAGAGACCTATGTCTTGCAGTGAAGTTTTGGGGTCTTATTAATGTACTGTGTGTCTAGCTGTGAAACTTTTAAATATATACCTATATGTTATTACAATCAAAATTTTTGTAAACAGAAAGTCATCTAAAACCAAAATAAGAAATGAATATAAATATATATATATATATATATATAGTATATTGATACGACATGGATCTTAAATACATCGAAGTTTTTGGAGTATTCCGTAAAAAAATAGAATAGAATGGTACTGTATAAATCTATTAAAAAAATGCAAAAATCTCTTGTGAAAAATCGTAATACCTTAGCAATTTATGTTTCGTGTTAAAATTAGCTATAAACAACAACTTAACCGTAGGATTCTCATGCGGGCATCACTAAACATAATGCTAAAAGTCCAAAAACCTTCCAATTTTAACGAGTTTATATCTAGCAATAACATATCACGCAATTCCCAATACAGGGGTAGACAGAGGTCAAGTCTAGACAATTAATTCCCTTTGTCCCACCTTCCACCGAAGATATTTTCGGGACAACGTGACAGGTGGTGAGCCCGTCGCCGTCTTTATGTCCAAGCCAACGATGAAATTCGTACATAAGTTTTTTGAAAAACTCATTGGTACTGCCACCTGGGGATCGAACTCGGGTCTCTCGACTCGAAATTCCGACCACCCAACAACTCGGCTATCGTGACTTATAATAACTAATAACATTTCAAACTCTCTTTACGAGAGACCTATGTCTTGCAGTGAAGTTTTGGGGTCTTATTAATGTACTGTGTGTCTAGCTGTGAAACTTTTAAATATATACCTATATGTTATTACAATCAAAATTTTTGTAAACAGAAAGTCATCTAAAACCAAAATAAGAAATGAATATAAATATATATATATATATATATATATATATATATATATATATATATATATATATATATATATATATATATATATATATATATATATATATATATATATATATATATATATATATATATATATATATATATATATATATATATATATATATATATATATATATATATATATATATATATATATATATATATATATATATATATATATATATATATATATATATATATATATATATATATATATATATATATATATATATATATATATATATATATATATATATATATATATATATATATATATATATATATATATATATATATATATATATATATATATATATATATATATATATATATATATATATATATATATATATATATATATATATATATATATATATATATATATATATATATATATATATATATATATATATATATATATATATATATATATATATATATATATATATATATATATATATATATATATATATATATATATATATATATATATATATATATATATATATATATATATATATATATATATATATATATATATATATATATATATATATATATATATATATATATATATATATATATATATATATATATATATATATATATATATATATATATATATATATATATATATATATATATATATATATATATATATATATATATATATATATATATATATATATATATATATATATATATATATATAAATATATATGAACGTATCATTCCAGTATCTTTTGAAGAATACGAGGCTGAGCGACGTGAACAAGAGACTGAAAGCACAGATCTGGAGCTCCGTGGTGACGATAGTGTTAGTTGAGGCAAAGAATCTTCCAGCGATGGATGTAGATACTAGATCAAGTGATCCATATTGTAAATTTAGGTGAATAATCTTTACATTTTTTTTTGTCAAGTTATCTCATGTACATTCAGCATCATGATCATCATCATTACAGCCTGTCTAAAGTCCCCTGCTGAACATAGGCTCTATAACTCATCTAAATCACAATTTTAAAGGTATGGTTGTGGTAGTGTATGAGTAAGTCAAGTAAGTGGGGATGTACGAAAACAGTTTTTGGTTTTGTTATTACAAACTGCGCTAAATAATTTTAGAAAAGATTCTTTGTCAATAATTTTTATTTATTTGCATCCGTATGTTGCCATTTTTTGTTACTCTCCGAATTTTTTCTTTCAAACATGGAGGAAAAATAATTGATTATCAAATTATTTTAACAATTCTAATAATAATAATCTATAAATTTAAACGTTCATTGAAGTAGCATTTGTACGTAAAGAGCATATGAAGGGCACATAATGATTTAGGCTGGTTTAGAACTAGAATGAGACTCCACGTCCTCCATCTAAGGTCAGTGAAGAATTGATTTCTCATCGTCATCCTGGACAAAACTTTCAGAGAAGAAACTTTTCCCTTAATTTTGTAATACGCCAGCATTTTAACGTTATTTCTACATTCTTTCAGACTATGTACAAACTATCTGTTTCGATTTTCAGGTTAGGTAATGAAAAATATAAAAGCAAAGTAGTGTGGAAATCACTACATCCATCGTGGCTTGAACAATTTGACCTTCATCTTTACGATGACCAGGAGCAGATTTTGGAAGTCACCGTGTGGGACAAGGACAAACAAACAAAAGACGACTTTTTAGGGAGGTAGGTATGTTTCATTTTATTTTAAAAATCGTTGTATATATATATATATATATATATATATATATATATATATATATATATATATATATATATATATATATATATATATATATATATATATATATATATATATATATATATATATATATATATATATATATATATATATATATATATATATATATATATATATATATATATATATATATATATATATATATATATATATATATATATATATATATATATATATATATATATATATATATATATATATATATATATATATATATATATATATATATATATATATATATATATATATATATATATATATATATATATATATATATATATATATATATATATATATATATATATATATATATATATATATATATATATATATATATATATATATATATATATATATATATATATATATATATATATATATATATATATATATATATATATATATATATATATATATATATATATATATATATATATATATATATATATATATATATATATATATATATATATATATATATATATATATATATATATATATATATATATATATATATATATATATATATATATATATATATATATATATATATATATATATATATATATATATATATATATATATATATATATATATATATATATATATATATATATATATATATATATATATATATATATATATATATATATATATATATATATATATATATATATATATATATATATATATATATATATATATATATATATATATATATATATATATATATATATATATATATATATATATATATATATATATATATATATATATATATATATATATATATATATATATATATATATATATATATATATATATATATATATATATATATATATATATATATATATATATATATATATATATATATATATATATATATATATATATATATATATATATATATATATATATATATATATATATATATATATATATATATATATATATATATATATATATATATATATATATATATATATATATATATATATATATATATATATATATATATATATATATATATATATATATATATATATATATATATATATATATATATATATATATATATATATATATATATATATATATATATATATATATATATATATATATATATATATATATATATATATATATATATATATATATATATATATATATATATATATATATATATATATATATATATATATATATATATATATATATATATATATATATATATATATATATATATATATATATATATATATATATATATATATATATATATATATATATATATATATATATATATATATATATATATATATATATATATATATATATATATATATATATATATATATATATATATATATATATATATATATATATATATATATATATATATATATATATATATATATATATATATATATATATATATATATATATATATATATATATATATATATATATATATATATATATATATATATATATATATATATATATATATATATATATATATATATATATATATATATATATATATATATATATATATATATATATATATATATATATATATATATATATATATATATATATATATATATATATATATATATATATATATATATATATATATATATATATATATATATATATATATATATATATATATATATATATATATATATATATATATATATATATATATATATATATATATATATATATATATATATATATATATATATATATATATATATATATATATATATATATATATATATATATATATATATATATATATATATATATATATATATATATATATATATATATATATATATATATATATATATATATATATATATATATATATATATATATATATATATATATATATATATATATATATATATATATATATATTAATACGTAAGTTCGGCTTGTATTGCCTGGTTCTCAGGCTTCAACCTGTTTAAATCCGGTTCTGTTAATATTGGAATAAAACAACTAACTTATGACCTTCAATAGGGCTAAACAATAATTTCTCGGTGGAATATAGTTATGGTACATAATTGTTATGTCGATAGCATTGTAGAGCCCTGCGTGTCAAAGAATAATGAATATCGTAATGCCCAAGAGACAGATGAGTGTGAAGGTTACATATTTACATTCCTTTGAATAAAAATCATCATATTATTTAATGCAGGCCGCAATTTCAAAAAAAAAATAATATGTACTCTACACGTATTATCTTTATGTATAGGATTTAATACCTGCATTAATAATCCAGAACCTTTTCACATAATATAACGAGCATTTTACACATACGTTATCTTCTTTTAAAATGTGGATTTAGTTAGTGGTAGTAGTATTAGTAACCTTACACTACAACTTGCAACATACAAATAGTTACAACACTTACGTTACAAAATGCCAGTTAAATCAAAATGTATGCTTTATGTTAACAGCACGCTAAATTATGAAGTTATGGAAAAATTTACTCAAGTATCCTGTTTTCACTTCGAAATTATATTAAAATTCTAAATATATATTAATATTATTTTATCTATCTCTCGCTCTCCTTCTAAAATCAACTCCGAAAATTCTATAGAAAAGCTTCGTTCCCACCTTGAATCAATCATATTGCAAAGGAATATTTTAATGACTGGGATATAATCGTAAATATCAAACCTAAGGCTTCAGAAGTAGCACAAGAATATAAAAATAGAGTTATCTTAATTTATCTTAATATGTTTTCTATATTTGGTAAAACTGCGGGACATAATTTTCCAGAGAAAAGAGTTGTCTGGACCACATTATGATAAAAATAAACAAACTAAAGTTATTATTACGTTGGCGTCTATTGATATATTAAAAACTTCTACCATTGATTATTACACAACTTTTTTAATTTTGTCTAAATAAAAGAATAATAAGCGCTTTTTCACGATACGGCAGAAGTCGTATTAGAGGTCATGTCAGTTAGTTTTTTAAATTTAATAATATAAAAATCACACAGCCGTACTCCTCGTGGCATGATACCAAGAAAACTGGCTGTATTTCTTTGTTGAATACACCGTAGAGCGAGAAAAAAACCAGCCCTCATGTCCTCAATGTCTGCGTATCGACTGTATGTTAACAGTTAACAAATGTATACTTTTAGATAATGAGAGTAAATTTTCAGATGCACAATAGACTTGTCGAAATTAGAACGGGAAAAGACGCACAGCATCTGGCAGGACTTGGAAGACGGCAACGGACAGATATTTTTATTGTTAACAATCAGTGGCACCACACAATCAGAGACCATCACCGACTTGACTAGTTACAGGGAGAACCCAAGAGATCTAGAAATTATCGAAAGGAGATATGTAAGTAATAATTAGAAATTTCAAATTTAAAAATATTGATTCTTGTAATATAGAAATACATACATAGATAGGGACTCCATTACACAAAAGCTCTAATCCCAAAAATTCACGATAGTCGAGTGGTTGGGTGGTCGGAATTTCGAGTCAAGAGACCCGAGTTCGATCCCCAGGTGGCAGGCTCGTACCAATGGGTTTTTCAAAAACTTATGTACGAATTACATCGTTGGCATGGACATAAAGACGGCGACGGGCTCACCACCTGTCACGTTGTCCTGAAAATATCTTCGGTGGAATGTGGGTCGCAGGGACTTAATTGTCTAGACTAGACCTCTATCTACCCCTGTATTGGGAATTGCGTGAAGATATTTAGTATTTATGTTTTCTAATCCCAAAGTAAGTAAGCTAGAGCACTTGTTTTATGGAATCAGATACAACGAAGGCACCACAAACACCCAGACACCCAGACCCGAGACAATGTAGAAAAAGTGGATTTCTACATTGAACCGACCATGAATCAGACCCGGGAACTTAGAGCTGTCGGGACCATGAAAATCGATGTGTTCGCCACTCGTCGTCTTAATGTACCTAGCTTTCCGCTTACGACTTCGCCTGTATTATTTCTACAAATTGCAGAATAGGTTCTTGAAGTCTTCTGAACCACGAACTCCCTCCCATATGTACAACAGTGGTAGAGCCACGGATCAGCTTTTGTTGTTGCATGAATGGGCCGACTCGACCTCGTGAAGTAGAAGTCTAACAATCTTCTGCGTTTCGGTTAGTGCCGGCAACCTGAGGCCCACACACCCCCCTAAGGCTGGCAACGCATCTGCTATGCCTCTGGTATTGCGGGTGTTCATGAGTGGCGGTAATCACTTACCATCACGTGAGCCACCTGCTCGTTTGCCTCCCTTTTCTATAAAAAAAATGTACAAAATCAAAAATGACGATGATGGACGAGATATTTATTTGGTTTGGATTTGCGTAAAAGTCGTTCTCATTGAGCATATACGTCGCGAAATGAAAAAGTCAATCGAGTGTATAATTTTAGAGATCTCTTGATGAGTGGTATTTCGCTTGATGACAGGCATTACAGATGTGGGTATTAAAGCTGCCAGGCTAAATTGCGTATGTACCCTTATAGATAGACTAAAATTTTCTCGCAGTGGGTTCCAGAATGTGGACAACAACGCCGAAAAAGGCCGAAAAAACGATGGCGTGACGAACTAGACGCTTTCTATGACGATTGGTTCGGAAACGCGAAAGATCATTGAAAGCATATGGGGTGACCTTGCCCAGCAGTTTTAGGTTAAAATATCGACGGACGGTTTAGGTAAAAAAATCATCATCATAACCGTCTGTAAAAGTCCACTGCAGGACGTATGCCTCTCTCGTACGGGAAGGCTTGCTATAATCGCCATGCTTAACAAGCAGATTTGACGATTGCAATACCATTTGCACCTTTGACACTGTCGCCACTCACCGGTCTTTTGAAATTTTGGTCGGGTTATTTCAAGATGGTAATTCTTCCATATTCCGCCATCGGAATTTAGGTAATTATATTTGAAGGCAAGAAGAAAGAGAGGGGGCTCTTACCACACGTAACATTATACTAACTTTCAGTTTTTAATGGGTTTCTACAATGCTGCGCCTGATTCTATTAACCATCCTATGTTCATCCAAGTATTTTTTGTAACGTATGTGACAATTATTTGTTTTAAGGCATGGTATAGGCTCAACGAGCACTCCAGTGGTGTTGGTTGGCTGTGTGTTAAAGTGTATGGCGCTAAAGGTCTAGCGGCCGCTGATTTGGGTGGGAAATCTGATCCCTTCTGTGTATTGGAACTGGGGAATGCGAGGTTGCAAACACACACGGAATATAAGACGTTAGCGCCGAACTGGATGAAGATATTCACTTTGTTAGTATTAATATACAGACACTATCTTAAAGATGCTTATTAGGGGCTGATTTTGATGCGTTGAATACCGTCTTTTTAAAAACAATAGATATCAATTTTCTGTATCTGAGTATGATTGGGATTGGAAGACAAGGGAATGGGTTCAAAGTAATTTTTATATTCAGTCAACTTATAGTTTTTTTTTTAATACACTATTATCTTATTGAAAAATCAGCCTTTTTTAATGTATTTATATTCTTCGTTATTATATTGATAGTTATTTAAGTTTCTGTAATTTACTTTTTGCGACTTTTTATATCTCTTTTATTTATAAAAAGTTGTAATAGAATGTTTATCTGAGATTTCTTATTAATTTGTTTTAAATAATGAAACATAAATGTCACTCCTTTATAATTAGAACATCTACTAGCCTAGATATGTTCTTATTGTAGCACAGTGAAAGACATCTCATCAATACTAGAAGTAACAGTTTACGACGAGGACCACGACCATAAAGTCGAGTTCCTTGGCAAACTAGCAGTGCCATTGCTAAACATAAGGAACGGAGAGAAGAGATGGTTTGCGCTTAAAGATAAAAAGATGAGAGCGCGGGCTAAGGGTAACTATCCGCAGATATTGCTGGAGATGATGGTCATTTGGAATCCGGTAAGAGTTTTAATTATATTTACAAATTCAGCGGTTTGGGCACGTTGAGCGAATGAGCGAAGACCGAATGGTGAAGAAAATATATAGCGCGAGAGTTAATATTAAAAAAGGTCGAGGTAGGCCGAAACTAACTTTCGAAGACCATGTGAATAAATTGCTCGAAGAGGGGAGGGTCAAGAGTACTCGGATACCTCGACGTGCATGTATGATGAAAATTAAGAATCTGAATGAAGCGAAAGAGGTATGTAAGTATCGTGACACTTGGCGATCTATTCTCCCTGGATACCCCGTCAGGGATTGTGCGTGAAGACAAATAATAATATCTTTAGTGGGGGAATAACCCATGGAAAGACCAAACTTTTTTTACGGTTCCACGCAGTCTAGATCTTGATAAACTGACACGCCATTTGTGACCCCTTATAATTAATATTATATGTTTACGTATTCAGCGAGAGACGCAACCTTAGAAAAAAAACTTAGAACATCTTCATGAAAGTAAACATTTAGAAGTTTATTTAACAAGAATTATAGATATAATATAAATATGCATCGCCAAATATGCGTCTCACTACTTGTCTGTCACGTTGTCCCGAAAATACCTTCGGTGGAAGGTGGGTCAAGGGGACTCAATTGTCTAGACTAGACCTCTGTGTACCCCTGTATTGGGAATTGTGTGAAGATATATTTTCACGAGGAAACGAGAGACGCAGCCGTAGAACAAGTAAAATATTTAGAAAACAAGTGTATATAACGAAAATTATAGACATAATATAAATAATCTATATCAAAAAATAACACGGAAAATTACACCGTCAAAATTCAACTTATAATTACATATTAAAGTCAACTTATAATTTTTGCAAAATTTTTTTTTAACTTCGTATGTATGACTTGAGTGAGATCTGACCAAGTTGATCTTCTTATAGCTGAAGGCGGCAATAAGAGTGATAAATCCGAAGGAGCCCAAATACATGCACCAGGAGTCGAAGTTCAAACGGCAACTGTTCATACGTAACGTGATGAGACTGAAGGCTATTATAATGTGGTTCATCGAGGTCGGGAAAATTTTACAGTGAGTGAGGGTTATGGCAATAATTAATTTGGCTAACTTTCTAGCTGGACTAATTCACACATATGTCCAAACTATCATTAAAATTTAGGTGGTTTAAGTAATCTAGATTAGGGTGGGTATGATTATGATTTGGAATTAATATATGTAAGGTTTTACAAATTTAGGAAAGCTTAGATTTCTCCCCATCGTTTGCATGTCAACTTTGCTAGCAGTTTCTGAAAGAAATACGATTGTGAAATCTTTTAGCTTTCACAATAGCATACAAAATATGATGGAGCCAGAGATATTGGGACATCTCGTCAAACATTGGCTCCATGGTCCACAGATGGTGTGTAAAACGTAATAAAATTACTATTACCATTTGGACAATATTTTGGATTTAGACAGTTTTTACACTTCAAGTTTATCTAGATAATGTGATAAGAGTCCCTGAGATAAGTTTGTATCCATAGAAAGTAAATTAAAATTCATTGCAAAGAATTTTAAGTGTAAAATCTTGTGCGAAAATTGGTAATCCTGGTATTCCGGTTTGCAAACATGTCCGGACCTGACCAGTCCGATACCACGACATAGCATAGATGAAGTAAAATATTTAGGAAACAAGTTTGAATGAATAAAATATAAACCTCACTATAGTAAAGTCACGATAGCCGAGTGGTTGGGTGATCTGGATTCGAGTCAAGAGACCCGAGCACGATCCCCAGGTGGCACGTTCGTACCAATGAGTTTTTTTAAAAACTTGTGTACAATTGTTACGTTGACGGCGACGGGCTTACCACCTATCACGTTGTCCCAAAAAAAATTAAATTTCTTTGTATCGTAAAGACTTGTCTAGACCTCTGTCTAACCCTGTATAGGGAATGAGGTGATATGTATTTATTTATTTACTAACTGAACCCGCCATATAAAAATAGGGGTTGATCGTAGAGGGGTAATAATTTTGGGTTTTATGTATTTTTAATGTTATATCATAACATAATAAAAAAATTATGGATGGACTACCGTTAACATTTAGGGGGGGTGGGGGGGGGGGGTGAGAATCGGAATGAGAAACGGTTGAGCCGTTTCGGAGGAGTAAGGTAACTAACATTGTGACACGAGAATTTTATATATAAGATTTTACTATTTGTAAAGTAACGGCGAAAGAAGTCATCTCATGTGTATCCTGCATGGTCTCCTCCATATTATCCTCTGTGATAAATCCTGCTTATGCAGAGCCCATCTCACGCAATGGACTTCTACAGACTTTAAAAAATATACTTCATCTTTCAGAGATTGTTTCGAATGGGAATCTAGACTGCTGTCATTCCTAGGTCTTCTAGTCTGGCTCGCGTTCTGTTATTATTACCAAATGTGGATGCTGCCATTTCTAATTCTTGTATTCTTCTCGAGGAACTGGCTTATATATAGACTAACCGGTGAGTTTGTGGGATTATATGTAGACTAAAGATGGTTTAAAATATTTTTTTTTTGTTTTGAAATTATTTTTTTTTTTCATTATAATGATAAATATAATGTTTACTTATTAAGTTACAAACTAATTAAAATGTCACTTAGCCATCATATAGAATTTTTATTTTATGTATGTGATAGCAATCCAGTCGATAATGATGTACAAACCTAAGTAGGTTTACGAATACGCAGTATTGTATTAGATACATTACAGTTTGGCGTGTAATTTTCAATAAAGGAAAAATATTTATGTACAATAAATTCAACAAATAGAAATTATTTTATGCGTGTTCACATATTTGTATTTATAATATATATATATATATATATATATATATATATATATATATATATATATATATATATATATATATATATATATATATATATATATATATATTACTATTCATCGAATTTCATCGTTGGCTTGGACATAAAGGCGGCGACGGGCTCACCACCTGTCACGTTGTCCCGAAAATATCTTCGGTGGATGGTGGGTTAAAGGGACTTAATTGTCTAGACTTGACCTCTGTCTACCCCTGTAATTTAGTTAATGATGTAATTTATAATGATTATTTACTTTAATATTAATTTAAAAATTTTGTTTTCATTTTTTCACAGACTAAAAATTTTGGTCTTCGTATCACGTGGAGGCATTTGCCTGGACCAAAATTACGTTTTAGTTTTTTGTTATATTTTATACAATTTATTTTCAGATAATATATATTTATATATCTTTTGAGTATTTATTTTAATATTAATTTAGAAATTAGTTTTTTGCATAATTTGTTACGTAATGAAAACTTTCACAGACTAAAAATTTGGTCTTCGTATCACGAGGAGGCATTTGCCTGGACCAAAATTACGTTTTAGTTTTTTGTTATATTTTATACAATTTATTTTCAGATAATATATATTTTTTTATTATTTTATAGTTCCTATAAAGAATTTTCGAAGTAATCCGTGGGCGTTTCTAACAAAACTTTTCCGTAGTAAGTTATGAATTTTATGTGTGTTGCAATAATAACTTGCTCTGTGGAGTGTAATTAACAATTTAAGATTTTAACTAGTATAACATATACAGCTTCTTTTTTGTATCAATAAAACAATTCTATCAGTTGCATTTTAATCGAGCCATAGATAATCGATTAGTGATTGAAGTGAAAACTTCTTTAGCATCGTTGCGATTTGATTGCGACGAAACGAATACATATGTATGGGATTGTCTGCGAGAGAATGAGATGACAATACATTCATTTTTCTGTAAGATCATTTGCATCGGGGGGTTTTTTAATCACAATCTTTGGCAAGTCGGATAAGCCCAAGAGTTTACCAACAATTTTTTTCTCGCGTCTTCAAGTTTCAAAGAAGGAATCTTGCAATCACCGCCACATGATGACGTGATAAGCATCTCCTAAAATACCATCGTGCAGTACCATTATACTTGCGTTTTTTGTCACTTGGTGAAATTGCATTGCATTAAAATTCATTGTCGAACACTTGTACACAATTCACTTTACTCATTAATAATCATTTAATGAGTAATTAAATCAAGTGAATTGTGTACAAGTTTTCGACAATGAATTTTAATTTAGAAGACTTGTTACGGGAAGCAGCGTTATACTATATTCACTTTTGTTTATAATATTTGTCTAAAAATATATTAATGCGCTTGCTGTATTTATTGGTGTTTCTAAAAATAACTAACGCATTAATATAACACAGGAAAAGTTTAAAATTTCTCATTAATTTAACTACAAAAAATCCTAACACCAAAAGTTTAATAAAAAAAACGTTGTAAGAAAAGAACTATTTTTATTTTCTTAATTTTGTTTGATTTTATATTTCTTTAACCGCCACCTATAAAATAAAAGTCACTATAGTCGAGTGGTTGGATGGTCGGAATTTCAAGTCGAGAGGCCCGAGTTCGATCCCCAGGTGGCAGGCTCGTACCAATGGGTTTTCAAAAACTTATGTACGAATTATCGTTGGCTTGGACATAAAGACCGCGACGGGTTCACCACCTGTCACGTTGTCCCGAAAATATCTTCGGTGAAAGGTGGATCAAAGGGACTTAATTGTCTAGACTAGAGCTCTGTCTACCCCTGTATTGGAAATTGCGTGAAGCGACCTGTAAAATGCCGCCCCCGACAAAACATTGTTTTAAACTCTCTCGATGTTTACGAGTGGTTTGAGTTATTTAATAAAAAAAAACTTATATTTCCGTGTAAATTTCTTCCAGGAGGAAATCCACTTTTAACACCAGTCGATGACGATGATCTATTAGCAGAAGAAGACGACGAAGAAGATGTAGATAAGGTAACGTTTCCATATAAGTTAGAGCAAAAAAGAACAGAAAGAACATGACATTTTTATAAATACTGCTTTTTGTTTTCGAGTAGAAAGTACGGAGGTTCGGAGGTAGTGTCCAATACAGGGGTAGACAGAGGTCAAGTCTAGACAATTAAGTCCCTTTGACCCACTATATCTATACAAATAAATAAAATTTGTAATCTCAAATTAACTGTTTTTACTACGAGTAAATGCATATGAAAACATATACGGTATTTAAATAAAAATCAATTTTCAAATCTATTTTTCTCTGTATGTATATCTGTTTGTTCCGGTTAATTTCTGAAACAGCTGGACTGTTTTTAACGGGCACTTTCACTGGCAGATAGCTAATGTCGTAAGGAGTAACTTGGCTACTTTTATTTTAGAAACATTATTATATGTTCAACGGCGAGCGAAGCCGCGTAGTGCAGCGAGTACTTTATAAAATTTTACATCGTACTTTTTTTTTATTTAAATCATAACAGTTTACATTGAAAATTTTCATCTAATTGAAATAGCATTTTTAAGCATTGACAAAACTAGGCACTAGTATACTCACAATAATCATATGAAATATTTAAATATGTAATCTCATCATACCTTGGACGCTGAGACGGCGATGGGCTCACCAACTGACATGTCTTCCAAAAGCATATTTTGGAACACATGTCAGTTGGTTATATATGGTTATATAAAAAAAAAATATCTTCACGCAATTCCCAATACAGGGGTAGACAGAGGTCAAGTCTAGACAATTAAGTCCCTTTGACCCACCTTCCACCGAAGATATTTTCGGGACAACGTGACAGGTGGTGAGCCCGTCGCCGCCTTTATGTCCAAGCCAACGATGAAATTCGTACATAAGTTTTTGAAAAACTCATTGGTACTGCCACCTGGGGATCGAACTCGGGTCTCTCGACTCGAAATTCCGACCACCCAACAATTCGGCTATCGTGACGTTATATATGGTTGGTATATATATTTTGGAACACATGTCAGTTGGTTGTATATGGTTATATAAAAAAAAAAATATCCTCACGCAATTCCCAATACAGGGGTAGACAGAGGTCTAGTCTAGACAATTAAGTCCCATTGACCCACCTTCCACCGAAGATATTTTCGGTACAACGTGACAAGTGGTGAGACCGTCGTCGTCTTTATATCCAAGTCAACGATATAATTAATACATAAGTTTTTCGAATTCGGGTCTCTTGACACGAAATTCCGACCACCCAACCGCTCGGCTATCGTGATCCAAGAAGAAGTATTCTATCGAATTTAGATAAGGTTGTCATTTGGAGCACGTTCCTTATTTTCTCACGTATTACGTGATACTGTTTTACAGGAAGAAAAGAAATCACTGAAAGAAAGGCTACAGGCAATTCAAGAAGTTACACAGACAGTTCAGAACGCCATCGGTTACGTCGCTTCAGTTGGAGAAGCTGTTAAAAAGTAAATAAATAAAATAATAAATATCTTCACGCAATTCCCAATACAGGGGTAGACAGAGGTCAAGTCTAGACAATTAAGTCCCTTTGACCCACCTTCCACCGAAGATATTTTCGGGACAACGTGACAGGTGGTGAGCCCGTCGCCGCCTTTATGTCCAAGCCAACGATGAAATTCGTACATAAGTTTTTGAAAAACTCATTGGTACTGCCACCTGGGGATCGAACTCGGGTCTCTCGACTCGAAATTCCGACCACCCAACAATTCGGCTATCGTGACGTTATATATGGTTGGTATATATATTTTGGAACACATTTCGGCCAAGTTAATTCGGCCGATAGGACTTCATTGTCTTGACCTCTGCCGACATCAGTATTGGGAAAATTCGTACAGATATAAAAATAGATAGATAGCATATCTCTGTTACACTGCTTGTCGGCAACAGAAGTAGGTAAGAGTGGGGTACTACGACCTAGACTTTTTATAAACAAAAAGACTCCCTTGCAGAAAGAAGTAAAAAATAATAAATATAAATATCTTTCACGCAATTCCCAATACAGGGGTAGACAGAGGTCTAGTCTAGACAATTAAGTCCCATTGACCCATCTTCCACCGAAGATATTTTCGGTACAACGTGACAAGTGGTGAGACCGTCGTCGTCTTTATATCCAAGTCAACGATATAATTAATACATAAGTTTTTCGAATTCGGGTCTCTTGACACGAAATTCCGACCACCCAACCGCTCGGCTATCGTGATCCAAGAAGAAGTATTCTATCGAATTTAGATAAGGTTGTCATTTGGAGCACGTTCCTTATTTTCTCACGTATTACGTGATACTGTTTTACAGGAAGAAAAGAAATCACTGAAAGAAAGGCTACAGGCAATTCAAGAAGTTACACAGACAGTTCAGAACGCCATCGGTTACGTCGCTTCAGTTGGAGAAGCTGTTAAAAAGTAAATAAATAAAATAAATAAATATCTTCACGCAATTCCCAATACAGGGGTAGACAGAGGTCAAGTCTAGACAATTAAGTCCCTTTGACCCACCTTCCACCGAAGATATTTTCGGGACAACGTGACAGGTGGTGAGCCCGTCGCCGCCTTTATGTCCAAGCCAACGATGAAATTCGTACATAAGTTTTTGAAAAACTCATTGGTACTGCCACCTGGGGATCGAACTCGGGTCTCTCGACTCGAAATTCCGACCACCCAACAACTCGGCTATCGTGACTGTTAAAAAGTAAGTTGTAATAATGAGGAAGATGCGTATAACTCTATTAAAATATATCACAGTTTTGTAATTAATTTGTATTCTGCTAATTGACATGATCTTGGTCTGTTCATTTTGTTATTTTCAGCTTAATGAACTTCACGGTGCCATATCTAAGTTATTTAGCGATAATAATGTTGTTCGGAGCAATGCTTGTCTTGTACATGATACCATTGCGATATCTTCTAATGGCCTGGGGTAAGTTTCTTTAGTAAAAAAAAAATATCTTCACGCAATTCCCAATACAGGGGTAGACAGAGGTCTAGTCTAGACAATTAAGTCCCTTTCACCCACCTTCCACCGAAGATATTTTCGGGACAACGT
Source organism: Sericinus montela (assembly GCA_029286605.1). Classification (NCBI taxonomy): domain Eukaryota; kingdom Metazoa; phylum Arthropoda; class Insecta; order Lepidoptera; family Papilionidae; genus Sericinus; species Sericinus montela. Next base: position 3,874,163 of record JAGSMR010000014.1, read on the forward strand.
GACAGGTGGTGAGCCCGTCGCCGCCTTTATGTCCAAGCCAACGATGAAATTCGTACATAAGTTTTTGAAAAACTCATTGGTACTGCCACCTGGGGATCGAACTCGGGTCTCTCGACTCGAAATTCCGACCACCCAACAACTCAGCTATCGTGACGTTATATATGGTTGGTATATATATTTTGGAACACATTTCGGCCAAGTTAATTCGGCCGATAGGACTTCATTGTCTTGACCTCTGCCGACATCAATATTGGGAAAATTCGTACAGATATAAAAATAGATAGATAGCATATCTCTGTTACACTGCTTGTCGGCAACAGAAGTAGGTAAGAGTGAAAAAATTACTACGACTGAAACTTTTATAAACAAAAAGACTCCCTTGCAGAAAGAAGTAAAAATAATAAATATAAATATCTTCACGCAATTCCCAATACAGGGGTAGACAGAGGTCAAGTCTAGACAATTAAGTCCCTTTGACCCACCTTCCACCGAAGATATTTTCAGGACAACGTGACAGGTGGTGAGCCCGTCGCCGCCTTTATGTCCAAGCCAACGATATAATTAATACATAAGTTTTCGAATTCGGGTCTCTTGACACGAAATTCCGACCACCTAACCGCTCGGCTATCGTGATCCAAGAAGAAGTATTCTATCGAATTTAGATAAGGTTGTCATTTGGAGCACGTTCCTTATTTTCTCACGTATTACGTGATACTGTTTTACAGGAAGAAAAGAAATCACTGAAAGAAAGGCTACAGGCAATTCAAGAAGTTACACAGACAGTTCAGAACGCCATCGGTTACGTCGCTTCAGTTGGAGAAGCTGTTAAAAAGTAAATAAATAAAATAAATAAATATCTTCACGCAATTCCCAATACAGGGGTAGACAGAGGTCAAGTCTAGACAATTAAGTCCCTTTGACCCACCTTCCACCGAAGATATTTTCAGGACAACGTGACAGGTGGTGAGCCCGTCGCCGCCTTTATGTCCAAGCCAACGATGAAATTCGTACATAAGTTTTTGAAAACTCATTGGTACTGCCACCTGGGGATCGAACTCGGGTCTCTCGACTCGAAATTCCGACCATAACAACTCGGCTATCGTGACTGTTAAAAAGTAAGTTGTAATAATGAGGAAGATGCGTATAACTCTATTAAAATATATCACAGTTTTGTAATTAATTTGTATTCTGCTAATTGACATGATCTTGGTCTGTTCATTTTGTTATTTTCAGCTTAATGAACTTCACGGTGCCATATCTAAGTTATTTAGCGATAATAATGTTGTTCGGAGCAATGCTTGTCTTGTACATGATACCATTGCGATATCTTCTAATGGCCTGGGGTAAGTTTCTTTAGTAAAAAAAAAATATCTTCACGCAATTCCCAATACAGGGGTAGACAGAGGTCTAGTCTAGTCATTGAAATCCGGTGGGTCGAAGACCCACCTTCCACCGAAGATATTTTCGGGACAACGTGACAGGTGGTGAGCCCGTCGCCATCTTTATGTCCAAGCCAACGATATAATTAATACATAAGTTTTGAAAAACTCATTGGTACTGCCACCTGGGGATCGAACTCGGGTCTCTCGACTCGAAAGTTCGACCACCCAACAACTCGGCTATCGTGACTGAGTACAAAGATAATGAAATCAAATTATGAAATCACAATCAAATAGATTATGAAATCACTTTTGAAATTGTCTTCCAATATTTAATGCGTTTTGTCATTAGTCTTATTTATTGTTATTAGTTATATTTTAATACCTTTATTTATTTTATTCAAGTTATTATAGAAAGCAGCACATTGTGGCATAATAGAATTAAACACTTACAGTGTAACTTCTTAAGATTCTTTCAATGTCGAATTTAAGAATTTATACTATAAAAGTTTATTTTTGAATTATCATCATTCAATATATTTTAACACTCTTACCTAAAACCTTTAGAGCGTAATTAATTACTTACAAATTTTACTTCCTTTAAAATGTATAATTGAATAAATAAATATCTTCACGCAATTCCCAATACAGGGGTAGACAGAGGTCAAGTCTAGACAATTAAGTCCCTTTGACCCACCTTCCACCGAAGATATTTTCGGGACAACGTGACAGGTGGTGAGCCCGTCGCCGCCTTTATGTCCAAGCCAACGATGAAATTCGTACATAAGTTTTGAAAAACTCATTGGTACTGCCACCTGGGGATCGAACTCAGGTCTCTCGACTCGAAATTCCGACCACCCAACAACTCAGCTATCGTGACGTTATATATGGTTGGTATATATATTTTTGGAACACATTTCGGCCAAGTTAATTCGGCCGATAGGACTTCATTGTCTTGACCTCTGCCGACATCAATATTGGGAAAATTCGTACAGATATAAAAATAGATAGATAGCATATCTCTGTTACACTGCTTGTCGGCAACAGAAGTAGGTAAGAGTGGGGTACTACGACCTAGACTTTTATAAACAAAAGACTCCTTGCAGAAAGAAGTAAAAATAATAAATATAAATATCTTCACGCAATTCCCAATACAGGGGTAGACAGAGGTCTAGTCTAGACAATAAAGTCCCTTTGACCCACCTTCCACCGAAGATATTTTCGTGACAACGTGACAGGTGGTGAGCCCGTCGCCGCCTTTATGTCCAAGCCAACGATGAAATTCGTACATAAGTTTTGAAAAACTCATTGGTACTGCCACCTGGGGATCGAACTCAGGTCTCTCGACTCGAAATTCCGACCACCCAACAATTCGGCTATCGTGACGTTATATATGGTTGGTATATATATTTTTGGAACACATTTCGGCCAAGTTAATTCGGCCGATAGGACTTCATTGTCTTGACCTCTGCCGACATCAGTATTGGGAAAATTCGTACAGATATAAAAATAGATAGATAGCATATCTCTGTTACACTGCTTGTCGGCAACAGAAGTAGGTAAGAGTGGGGTACTACGACCTAGACTTTTATAAACAAAAGACTCCTTGCAGAAAGAAGTAAAAATAATAAATATAAATATCTTCACGCAATTCCCAATACAGGGGTAGACAGAGGTCTAGCCTAGACGATTGAGTCCCTTCGACCCACCTTCCACCGAAGATATTTTCGGGACAACGTGACAGGTGGTGAGTCCGTCGTCGTCTTTATGTCCAAGCCAACGACAAACTTCATACATAAGTTTTTGAAAAACTCATTGGTACTGCCACCTGGGGATCGAACTCGGGTCTCTCGACTCGAAATACATACCACCCAACCACTCGGCCATCGTGATCCAAGAAGTATTCTATCGAATTTAGATAAGGTTGTCATTTTGGAGCACGTTCCTTATTTTCTCACGTATTACGTGATACTGTTTTACAGGAAGAAAAGAAATCACTGAAAGAAAGGCTACAGGCAATTCAAGAAGTTACACAGACAGTTCAGAACGCCATCGGTTACGTCGCTTCAGTTGGAGAAGCTGTTAAAAAGTAAATAAATAAAATTAATAAATATCTTCACGCAATTCCCAATACAGGGGTAGACAGAGGTCAAGTCTAGACAATTAAGTCCCTTTGACCCACCTTCCACCGAAGATATTTTCGGGACAACGTGACAGGTGGTGAGCCCGTCGCCGCCTTTATGTCCAAGCCAACGATGAAATTCGTACATAAGTTTTTGAAAAACTCATTGGTACTGCCACCTGGGGATCGAACTCGGGTCTCTCGACTCGAAATTCCGACCACCCAACAACTCGGCTATCGTGACTGTTAAAAAGTAAGTTGTAATAATGAGGAAGATGCGTATAACTCTATTAAAATATATCACAGTTTTGTAATTAATTTGTATTCTGCTAATTGACATGATCTTGGTCTGTTCATTTTGTTATTTTCAACAATGAACTTCACGGTGCCATATCTAAGTTATTTAGCGATAATAATGTTGTTCGGAGCAATGCTTGTCTTGTACATGATACCATTGCGATATCTTCTAATGGCCTGGGGTAAGTTTCTTTAGTAAAAAAAAAATATCTTCACGCAATTCCCAATACAGGGGTAGACAGAGGTCTAGTCTAGTCATTGAAATCCGGTGGGTCGAAGACCCACCTTCCACCGAAGATATTTTCGGGACAACGTGACAGGTGGTGAGCCCGTCGCCATCTTTATGTCCAAGCCAACGATATAATTTGTACATAGGTTTTTTAGGAAAACCCATTGGTACGGCCACTTGAGGATCGAACTCGGGTCTCTTGACTCGAAATTCCGACCACCCAACCACTCGGCTATCGTGACTGAGTACAAAGATAATGAAATCAAATTATGAAATCACAATCAAATAGATTATGAAATCACTTTTTGAAATTGTCTTCCAATATTTAATGCGTTTTGTCATTAGTCTTTGCGATATTTTAATACCTTTATTTATTTTATTCAAGTTATTATAGAAAGCAGCACATTGTGGCATGATAGAATTAAACACTTACAGTGTAACTTCTTAAGATTCTTTCAATGTCGAATTTAAGAATTTATACTATAAAACGAAGTCACGATAGCCGAGTGGTTGGGTGGTCGGAATTTCGAGTCAATAGACCTGAGTTCGATCCCCAGTTGGTAGGCTCGTACCAATGGGTTTTTCAAAAACTTATGTACGAATATCGTTGGCTTGGGCATAAAGACGGCGACGGGCTCACCACCTGTCACGTTGTCCAGAAATATCTTCGGTGGAAGGTGGGTCGAAGGGACTTGATTGTCTAGACTCGACCTCTGTCTACCCCTGTATTGGGAATTGCGTGAAGATATTTTTTTTTTAATACTATAAAAGTTTATTTTTGAATTATCATCATTCTATATATTTTAACACTCTTACTTAAACCTTTAGAGCGTAATTAATTACTTACAAATTTTACTTCCTTTAAAATGTATAATTGAATAAATAAATACTTATATAGATAGGGACAATTGCTCCGATCCCAATGTAAGATACTAAAGCACTTGTGGTATGGGAATCGGAAACAACGAACGCCCCACAAACACCAATGTACAAAAAGTGGTTTTTCTACATTGTCCCGACCGGGAATCGAACCCGGGACCTCGTGATGGCGACTCCTTGAAAACCGGTGTTTACGCCTCTCGTCCACGGAGGTCGTCAATAACTATTAATAAATTTAAAATTAAATATTTTAGTCTAAAAGATTTTTTTTATTTTTATTTATAAAGATTTCTTTTAGTTTTGTTAAAATATAAACAGTATAATTATATTAACAATAAAATCTTATTTTAGGAATAAACAAATTCACGAGGAAAATTCTTCGACCACATACCATACCCAATAATGAAGTTTTAGATTTATTATCCCGAGTACCAGATGATGAAATATTGGTAAGTTAAATTAGAAATAAAAATTAAAGTTAATAAATAAATAATATATAAAAGGATCACATACATTCCTTCGATGCTAAACTTGCCACTTGTTATTGCAATCAGAAAAAAGGTACCAGAAACACCCAGACCAAAGACAATATAGAATATAGAAACAGTGGTTTTCTTCATTGACCCCTCCGGGAATCAACCCCGAGACCTCAGAGTTGGCAACACTTTTGAAATCAATGTGTTCTCCATTCGTCCGCAGAGTTCGTGACACATAAAAACTTAAAAGTAAAAAAAAAAAAGTCACGATAGCCGAGTCAAGAGACCCAAGCCCCAAGTGGCAGGCTCGTACCAATGGGTTTTTCAAAAACTTCTGGAAAAAAATGCGATAATAATAAATAAATAAATACATATACGGATAGGGACAACAATAATTTATTTGTATCATTGTATATTAAATTGATTACAGCTTGACTGCAGAGAGATTAAACCTCATCCGCCAAACGAAGCTCGGAGAGACGCGAGAAGGAAGCACAAAGCAGCGTAACATATTGACGTGAACAGTTTTGTAATTCCATCGCAGCTGATGTTATTACATCGGATTATGAGAAATTTCCATGATAATAACTCGGCAACACGTTGCTTGTGATATTTTTATAACATTGATTTTTGTTTGGTATAGCTAGTTAAGAAATGTCATATATTTTGACGCAAATTCGAAGTCACAATAGCCGATTGGTTGGGTGGTCGGAATTTCGTATCAAGAGACCCGAGTTAGATCCCCAGGTAGCAGGCTCGTACCAATAGGTTTTTCAAAAACCTACGTACGAATTATATCGTTGGCTAGGACGTAAAGGCGGCGACGGGCTCACCACCTGTCACGTTGTCCCGAAAACATCTTCGGTGGAAGGTGGGTCGAAGGGACTTAATTGTCTAGACTATACCTCTCTCTATCCCTGTAGTGGGAATTGCGTGAAGATATTTGATGCAAATTCGAGTTTGTTAGTATAAGGCAATCAAATAGATTGGTTAGTTCTATTGCCTCAGTTTGAAGGCGCAATACGCAGTTGGTCTCAGCTTAATAATTTAATTAACAATATCCATACTAATGTCATTATGTATTATACGTGTGTATGTAACTCTGTTGATAATTTTATACCAAGAAACCAAAACACATTTTTGCGCAATTCCAAGCGTGCGAAACTGCATTATAGAGAATTGATCTTTAATTTCAAAGTTTTATTTTATTTTATCCAGTAAAAAGTGACTCTTGTTCTATATTATTGTAGTTTAAATAATTTATTTATCATTTTGGCCCCGTCTATATCAGTTAAGATCAAAGAATAATTTTAAGCCATAATTTATAATAAATAATCAATTAATCATAATAACAAATTAGTGTCAAAAATTAATCAACCTCTGTTAAACCTCCATAATATCAAGAATAATAATTGGTGCAGTTCCGACAGTAATGTTCCATTGAGTTTTTAATTGAATTTTTAAATGAAATTTAATATTTTCTGTAGATACAGTAGTAAATAAACAACTATAAATCTTTTCGTTAATGTTCTTTACGTTTATATTCAATTTAGTTATAATTTATAGAAGGGATATGCTGTTACCAACTATTGCTTCAAATTATTATGATTGATATTAAATTGAAATTTAATAAAATCTTTAATAAAATCTTCTGATAAAGAATCATAGTGTTATTCTTTATTTGAATTAAGATTATCAAATTAAAAGTTGAAAATATAAAAATGCAAAATTTTTTACATAGACTTGAAATGTATATGGGAAACCTCGTTTTACCTCAAATCATTGTTAATGAACATTTAGATAGTTATAAATAAATCGTCCATGTATTAAAGCCATTAATTATTAGATAGGTAAATAACGTAAAAGCATCGTTTGTTTATGTATTAGCAAAGCAAATCTATCTACACTGTTTATTGTTATAAAATTTTTTATAATGTAGGGTATTTGACGTTTCCATTTCTATTGCAAGTTTGTTTCATAAAGTTTTATCAACTTTTTTAAAGAATGAGTTCTTGGAAAGGCTGGTTGGTAATTTGCCTTTTTTTAGAAATAGTAATAAAAATTAAAAACAGCAACCGTCAAATACCCTATAATTTCCTTGTATCTAACCTTGTCTACGAGTTTGTATTTAATAATCACATTTTGATAGTTACGATCACCTTCATTTTCTAAAAAAATTTCACATTTCTATGTAATCTTAATCAAAAATAATACTTAAAGCTAAAATAGAGTTATCTGATAGTGTAATTTTAATGTAAATAATCAAAGAACTTTATACTTACTAAATATTTCATATTTTATAATTTAATTAGACATTGTTTAAACTGTGATTTGTTAAAGATCTGTTACTGTACCTATAATTAAAATATACCTTTTAAAAACAGACCCAATTTTACAAATTAAGTAGATACATAGTATATACATGCTATATTTTAGCGTCGAAATGATGTACATAGGTACTCTATAATTCATAATACGTTCTGATTGAGCTTACGTTGTAACCAAATGGCTGTATTTGTTTGCATACGTAACTTATACTATAGCGGATAGCACAAATCATTAACATTAAAAAACTAAATCTGTATTTGTAACTAATTACACTTACATTTACACTTGTATTTGTAACAATTATTTTACTAATAAAACGAGAGAAAAATAAGAACCACGACAAGGTTATTTTGTTCTGTTGTGTGACTTTGGCCCTTTTTTCATATTGTTTTCATATTTTTTTCATTCAAGCATGTTTTCAGGTTTTAGCACGAAAACCTGAAAACAAGCTTTTTTTTTTTCAAAAGTATAGACAATAGGCTATTGCAAAAGTTACGGTTGTATATGACCTCTCCTGTAAGGAGGATTTTCAAAATGCGGTTTGCAGTACCTTAAATCTTAGACGGATACCATATACCTAATATAGTATACAATGAATGCCATGTTATAATCTGACAACTTAACATTTTGATCCTGGCAGATATTTAACGCTACTGCTAAATAAGCTACGAGCCCAAGTCAAAAATATTTCTTCCAATAATTGTAACTTATTTTCGATAAAAAATATTTTAGGTAGTGATTGCTAGATTTTACCTAATAATTTATTGTTATAGGAGCTAATGAGCACGCATAACACAATGGAATACCTTTTATGCACAATTCCTATATTGTAAACTTTGCATTTATTTTCTGGAAAAAAAAAGATATGTGTAGCAAGAGTTTATAACAATTTTGAATATATTGTATATAATACTAAAACTTAATTTTAATTGTTGAGTAAAATTATAAAATTTTTACTATGTAACCACTAAATCATAATAGAATAAGACTGAACACATCATTCAATTCAATATTAAAATTCTATTTGATTGCAGAGTTTTTTTTTGTCATGAAAAATATACAAAGAAATATTATTTAATTCAATTAAGATTAAAAATATGAAAAGAATATTCAATAATTTCATGATACATTAATGTTAAAATTTGATGATTAATTATTATATTTCCAATCTTCAATAAAATATTATTTCATTGTATATTTTAAAGTTTATATTTTTTTATTTTGTGCAATGAACACTCAAAATAAATTTTGCCTGTTAATATTTTGTCTTACTCTGTTTTTACTTGCTTGTTTTAATAATTAATTAAATGAAGAAATGGATGCGCAGTTTTTTCAGATCTATCTATACTATACACGAAAATATATGTATATAAAATGAAGTGACTTACTAGCCTCTAAAAGTGCACTGCAGGACATATGCTTCACCTGTAAAAAAGATTAGGCATTATCGCCACGTTTGGCAAGGGAATTAGCGATTGCAGTGCCAGGCATCTCGCAATTTAAACACAGCTGCCCGTCGCCAGTCTGCTCAATTTTAGTCTGGTGCTTTCGAGATTGTCCCGTCATCTACAAAAAGATGACAATTTTCAAGACTAGTAGTTAGGCATTCCTTCCGATACCCTCTGAAGAAAGAAGACGGTAAATTATTACCGCTGATACTACATGGAAAATACTGCGATTTTGAAGATAAAATAACATACATACATATCTTCACGCACAATCCCTGACGGGGTAGCCAGAGAGAACAGATCGCCAAGTGTCACGATCCCTACATTCTTCTTTCGCTTCTTTCAGATTCATCATCTTCTTCATACATGCACGTCTAGGTATCCGAGTACTCTTAACCCTCCCCTCTTCGAGCAATTTGCTCACATGGTCTTCGAAATTTAGTCTCGGTCTACCTCGACACCTTTTAATATTAACTTTCGCGCTATATATTTTCTTCACCATTCGGTCTTCACTCATTCGCTCAACGTGCCCAAACCATCGTAGCACGCCCTTATCCATTTTTGAGACAAGGTCATCTTTCAAACCTGCCATATTGCGAATCTCTTCGTTTCGCTTTCGGTCGGCCATGGTAAGGCCGCACATTTTACGAAGAGATCGCATCTCCACTGCATTCAACCTGCTTTTATGCTTCTTCTGGCATACCCAGGTTTCGCTGCCATATGACAAAGTCGGTACCAACACTGCGTTATTTATTGCAAGGCGTGCACTTTTCATTAACGCCTTGCCTTTTGATTCCCGGCAGCGACACGCCTATCCACATCTAAATCACATCTTCCATCCCGACTAAACGCACTCCCCAAGTATACAATTTCATTCACCTGTTCTAGACATTCCTGATTTACCCAAATTTCGCACTTCGTTCTTTCTTCGTCCCTTTCAAATACCAGAACCTTAGTTTTATTAGCATTCAAACGGAGACCATTAATTTCACATTCTTCTTTCATACACGTGACTAATGCCTGCAGTTCTGCCTCTGATGGTGCAATAAGCACTGCATCATCAGCATAAAGCAGACAATTTACTTTTATGTCACCCAATTTCACACCCAAACAGCTATCTTTCAGCTTCTGTAAACAGCTGTCGAGATACAGTATGAACAGCCAGGAAGACATGACACAACCCTGTTTACGCCCGTTTGGACGCTAAACATGGGTGACAGGTCATGCCCTACCCGCACACAGGCTTTACAGTCACAGTAAAGTAACTGCACAGCCCTTAGCAATCGACCATCCACACCATACCCCGGCAACAGTTCCCACATTTTCTTCCTTACAACCTTATCAAATGCTTTCTCAAGATCCACAAAAGCACAGAAAATCCTCTGGTTAGCAGCCAGAAGCTTCTCCGTGATCATGCGGAGAGAAAACATTTGATCCGTGCATCCTCTTCCAGGTCTAAATCCGCATTGTGCCTCCCATAGAAATCTTTCCGATTTATCTTGCATCCTACGTGTCAAAACCTTCGAGTAAACTTTACTTGCTAAACTGGTCAAGCTGATCGCCCGATAGCACCCGCAGTCATAATGTGACCCTTTACCTTTATATAAAGGCACAATGACCGCGGATCGCCAATCATCCGGAACAGCCCCGTTCGCCAGCACAAATTGCACAGCAGATGAAAGCTGTCCCAGACGCGTGGCCCACCATACTTGACCATTTCAGCAGTAACTCTGTCTAGTCCCGCAGCCTTACCACATTTCAAACTTCTAATCGCACATTCAATCTCTTTCATACTGATGACCTCAGTGTCATCGAGGACCGAGTCTGGCGTACCAGTTACGGCGTCACCCCCGGATCCCTCACTAAGATCATCACACGCATACATATCTCTATAAAATTCGCTCCACCGCTGCATGACGTCCGATTTTTCTGAGAGGACGTCATTGGTTCCCGAAAGCACTTTATTCATTCTTAAGGCTGTCGCACCACTCCGGGTCCTTCCAATCTCTTTCCAGAAGAGTTTGAAGTTCTCCTTGAAGTTGTGCGACAACCTTTCGTCCGCTTCCATTCTACTCCTTTCACGCACTTCCTCAATCAATGCTTTCGTGTGAACTTTCTGGAGCTTATATCTTTCTTTCCTCTTCTCTCTCATATCCTTATCATTACTAGAGGCCAAGTAGTCTAACCATGCTTTCTTCTTCTTATTTACAGCTTCTTTCACTTCGTCATTCCACCATGCATCACCCTTTTTACTACTACCTCTTTTCACATTTCCACACACGTCTTCCGCTGCACTAACCATTCCATCTCTAAGGCTCTGCCATATTTTTCCACACATTCTTTCCTAACACCAATGCTGTCCAGCTTTTCGGCTACCCTTGCTTGATATTTATTCCTAGTGTCCGCTTCCTGAAGCTTCCAGCTTCGGATGCTACCGACCGACTGTGGTTCTGGTATCGCCGTCCGGTTGCGCCAACCCGCGAGCAGACCCCTAAATCTAGTAATCACTAGGTAGTGATCCGTTCCCAGTCAGCACCTCGGAACACCCGCGTATCCATCACCTGTTTTCGCAGTCGGTCATCCACCAGGAATAAATCGATCATACTTCTCTCATTCTCTCTTGTTCTAGTATACATATGGATTTTCTTGTGACTAAACATAGTGTTTATCACAAGAAGACCCTTTTCCTTGCATACAGCCAGTATGAGCTTGCCAGCATCGTTAACCCTTTTATCGCCAAACATTCCATGCACCGACTCGTACCCTGGCCGAGCGGTACCAACCCATCCATTCAAATCACCACATACAACAATTCTTTCGTTTCCTCTAACCAAGTCTAGAACTTCTTTTACATTCTCCCAAAACTCCTCCAGCTCAGCTCTAGACGACGAAGCTACCGGCGCATATACAGCCAAAAGAAATAACTTCGTCAGTCCCAATTTAAAGCGAACCCAGAGAAGTCTCGAGTTCACAACGTTATATTCACTCATAACATCGACCAACCGAGACGACAGCAGCACCCCCACTCCCTGGCAGGCGCTCTCGCTCTCCGGGACTCCGGACCATAGAGCTAACCCCGCCAGGGAGCTCTTCAGTACCGCTGCCCTTCCACTTGGTCTCCGACAAACACACGACATCTAATTCTCTTTCTTTCATTATTTCAATCAACGCATTCGTCTTATCTCTCATGCCTCCAACCACGTGCCAACTCTGCACTCCGTCCTCCACCTTCCGCCGTGTCGGACTGTGCGTGACGGGTGGCGGTCCCCATCGCCGCGTTGCTCGCTGCATTTCACACCAACGGGGACGAACTGGTGTGCGTCGCCTTGGGGGGACGCCCTAACCCTCGTTGGCATGGGTGCGCAGCTGTGCAGAATTGCAGCCCTGAAAAGGGCTGGCAGGGGTCGCGACGAGCACGCTTCTACAATGACCTATATATATATACTTCAAAGGGCAATACAAATTGATTAGGTACAAAATCTCAGAAACTGTAAAACTATATCAAGTGATGAGGATATACAACAAGTCCCACGCGACAGGTAATGAACCTACCGCCGCTTATAAATATTAATGAATCGAGTACAAACATTCACAGTCAGTATAAAATATTTGCCACTAGCAGGATTCGAACCGACAACCCCTCAGCTCCGTTCCCGCTCGCTTCCATTAGAGGGCTAATGAACAGTAGTCTCATACTATCTATAAGTTTAAATATAGTTTTGCAATCAACTACATTTTAAATAAGGAGATACTTGTATCTTAATTATTATTCCTTAGAAAAAAGATCTATCTCATAGAGAGGTAATCAAATAATACACAAGTCATTTACTTGTCTATATTTTTATTGCCTTTTCTTTCTTCTTTCGCTGATGGCCTAAAAGCCAATGCCATAAAACTACAGAAAAATCTCTATTATCTTTGTTTTATGTTTCTTACTCTATACTCTGTGATTTAATTTATCTTTGTTCTCTTCTGTCTGTCAACGGGCCGTGGTCATCTGGTTGTAGAAAGGTGGTTGTCGATTTGGCAATAAAAATTTCCTATTATTATTAACTTGTCGTCAAAATGAGTATCAAATTGCAAGAGTATAAAGATACAATAGAGAAAAACCTGCGGGACAAAAGCAAACCATGGACCAAATACTTCGATATGGCTGAACAAAAAACCGGCGTGAGCAGGGTATATCTATTCGTAGGTAAGATTTCGTCTTCCAGAGCGTTTATTTATATCCTTAGCAGAAGTTTTGACGGTTGTTTTGTCTTGACAGGAATCGTGGCGTTCACTGGTTTATATTTAGTATTTGGATTTGGAGCCGAGTTGATATGTAACTCGATTGGATTCGTCTACCCAGCGTATATGTCGATGAAGGCTTTGGAGTCGCCACAGAAAGACGACGATACTAAGTGGCTAACGTATTGGGTGGTATACGCTTGTTTCTCGATTGTTGAATACTTTTCCGACTTTATCGTGGGCTGGTTTCCTCTCTACTGGTTAATAAAGGTCAGTACTATTTATTTCTTTAAATATATTCTCCCTTTTGGTATAGTCACACATTAAAAAAATTGTCGAATTAAAATTTATTGTACATAATTTTATACATTTATAATTTAATTATTATTAAATTAATAACTAGCACAACTTCCAGAGAAATTTCTGAGATATTACATATACTAAAATTTTTAAAGCTTTTCTGACATTATTTTTATTACATCAAAAATTTAAAATTCAGGGTCGACAGAGGTCTAGTCCAGTCAATTAAGTCCCTTCGACCCACCTTCCACCGAAAATATTTTCGGGACAACGTGACAGGTGGTGAGCCCGTCGCCGTCTTTACGTCTAAGCCAATGACATAATTCGTACATAGGTTTTCGAAAAACCCATTGGTATGAGCCTGCCACCTTGGGATCAAACTAGGGTCTCTCGACTCAAAATTCCGACCAATTGTCAAGATCTCTGTCTAGACTTTAGTCAACTCGTATAACACCCATTGGAAGATTTTATACCAACTATATTCATGTAACAATACCATACTGCATGGAAACATATGCAGTAATGCACCCTGCGCCAATGTTGTTCTTAAACCATAAATTGCCTACAAAAATCTCAAGTACTCTTTGTGATTACATGGACAATAAATGTTGCTTATCAGAGTCTAAATTATATTTACCAAATGTTATCATATTTAATGTGTTTACAAGTTTCAATGTGACTGCACTACTTTGTTGACATTAATTATTATGCAATAATACAGTTCTAGGTAGTTTGAGTTGTTTGTGTTGTGTGTTATCTTCACACATTTCCCTTTACAGGGGTAGCCAGAGGACTAGATAATTTGGTTATTTCAACCAATTTTTTATTTGGGCTGATTTTGGGACAATATGACAAGGTCACCTCCTCAGGCTGCCTTTTAGACTGTCCTTTGCTGTCTATGTCCAAGTTAATAACATATGTTTGATTGGTACAAGCCTATATCCTGGTCGTGATAACCAAGTGGTAGGGTGGTCGGAATTTCGAGTCAAGAGACCCGAGTTTGAGGCGGCAGGCACATCCAAGCCAACGATATTCGTACATAAGTTTTTTTCAAAAACTTATCTACGAATATCGTTGGCTTGGACATAAAGACGGCGACGGGCTCACCACCTGTCACGTTGTTCCGAAAATATCTTCGGTGGAAGGTGGGTGGAAGGGACTTAATTGTCTAGACTAGACCCCTGTCTACCCCTGTATTGGGAATTGCGTGAAGATATTTATTTATTATTTTTTATTAACAACATAATCAGCCAGTAAGAGCAGATACAGATATAAATTAATACACAGACACATACTAAGTGACTTTCGGTACAAGGTTTAAGTGCTATACATTGTTATGTACAATGATTCCTGTTAATTGCATTTTAATGATAGTGCTCTTTGTTATGATATTATTTTTTAGTAGTATTTTCAAATTACAACCTTATCTACATTGAAGTTGGTAATGACCATTATGTGACTGGTCTCTGATTAATGTTTTAATGTCATGGCAACATAATTTTGGATAAAGTTTTGGTTTAATCTACTCATTAATTTATATAAATATTAGTTTATCTTATTACAAATAATGCATGCTAAGCTATGTATTATATAAATATCTGTGTTGTGTATGTATACATTATGACATATATATATATATATATATATGTATACTATCTATTAGCATTATATATATATATATATACATATATATACATATATATATATATATGTATATATATATATACTATCTATTAGCATTATATATATATATATATATATATATATATATATATATATATATATATATATATATATATATATATATTTGTATATATGTGTATACTATCTATTAGCATTATATATATTAAGACTCGTTAATTACTACCTTAACTGCCTTAACCATATTTTCTATTTTACTTAGGGTTAGGTGGTAGAGAATGCAGTACAGCATTAAGCTCACCTTTTGAACAATTTTTTTGGTTCGATTAAATATTTATAATTAAATAAATAAAAATTATAAGATTATCTGTTTATTTAGAAAGTAATAAATTATTAATAGTACTTTTACAATTTTGTTGTAATTCTATATGAAAGTGTTATGAAGAATTTAATAAACATACTTTTATAATTTTATTAATAAATGTATATCTTGTGGTAACGGTGTAAGAAGGTTCCCATGGGTGTAGTAGGAGGCGACTATGGGCAGTAGCAGTGAATATCGCTATGGCAACAGATAGATGGTGGGATAACCATCTCCATCTCCCAAAAACATCAGATAAAAATAATCTGACTGATAGGCAACAGCATCTGTGGTGCGAGTGGTCTGATACTGCGATCGCCATACCGCTTGTCAAGCATGGCGCTTATGCCAAATCCTTCCTATAGGAGAGATCTAAGTCCTGCATGACTTTAACAGACTGTTATGTATGTTATTTAAAATTAATGTTATATTTGGTAACCTTCTGTTATGTTCCACAGTGCATCTTCATCATATGGTGCTACCTGCCTACGGATTACAATGGTTCTCTGATAATCTACCACCGCATCATCCGCCCGTATTACCAGAAACACCATGGTAGGATTGACGATATCGCCAGTTCTGGTAGGTTCATACTTATTAATATTGTATGTTAAACTGATATTAAAAGAAACAGCTTATATAAAATATGTTTTGGTATTTTATAAATACCAAAACATATTTTATATATTACATTATAAAGATAAATTTTAATTTTTTCGTTGTAACTATTGATTTTATATCTTCATTCAAAATAATAAATGGCTTAAAATTTTTATTTTTGTCATGTTCAAAGAGGTTAGTTATTTATGTAAGTTATTCTTAAATTTGAATGGTTATGTATTATTTTCTAAAAGAATAGTACTATAAACCACAGCTCCAATGCCGTTGACCTTTAGTGACCTTTTTAAGGTGCTTCCATGAATTTTAAAGCAGAGTATTAATTTTTAAACAGTTAAATAGTGATTAAAAAAAAGGTATACACCTGCCGATGGTACAAAAAACTACAATATGTAGTGTAAAAACTACAATGTGTAGGAAGTAAAGTAACTTGACTAACTGAATTTCTGTCTGTACAATTCTAAATATTGTTTTCAATATCAATGCATTTAAATGGTTTTGAGATGCTCTGGTGTCCAGTTAGTCTATAATAAAATAGGTACTTTTATTTGTAATACTGTTATGAGTAGAGTGCCAATTATCACCTGTTTTGTTCAATTCCCATATTTTTTATATTTTCTTGGAGGATAATGTTTTATACATGCCTCATATGGAGTGACATTGTATATTGTATCGGAACCAGACCTTAGATGGATTACCATACTGACCATCAATCATCCACGAGGGACTGACCCGACGGCCTTTACAACTTTATCAGTAGACTCGCGATAGAAGATTCGCATGTTGTGAACAATTAACTCCCACACAGGTGTTAAAATATTTCGAAGCATATACTATATAATATTTCAAAGCATATACAAGTCATTACAAAGCATATACTTTCATATACCTTCATAAGCATATAGTTCAGTAGGAACTCACTAGCAATAGTCATTATTTATTTTCTTCAAAGTTGCAATGCGCTCCATCTCCCTCAGGCTCAAATACTTTCAAAATTGTAGATAGAACAACATTTTTAATCTAGCTATCGCCAGTAATGTGACAGTTAATATATTTCTTCTTGTTCTATCTCTTAGTCTAAATCGAATGACTCTTTCTCATTTCTGCCGCCAAACAGCAGCTCAATTGTAAAAGGTTTATTAAAACCCAGTTTAGGCACGTTGAGCGAATGAGTGAAGACCGAATGGTGAAGAAAATATATAGCGCGAAAGTTAATATTAAAAGGTGTCGAGGTAGACAGAGACTAACTTTCGTAGACCATGTGAGCAAATTGCTCGAAGAGAGGAGGGTCAAGAGTACTCGGATACCTAGACATGCATGTATGAAGAAGATAATGAATCTGAAAGAAGCGAAAGAAGTATGTAGCGATCGTGACACTTGGCGATCTGTTCTCTCAGGCTACCCCGTCAGGGATTGTGCGTGAAGATAAATAAAATATAATAAATAAAACCCAGTTTAAACGTGTGATTTGCATATTAAGCAATGATTTATTTGCATTTACAAAAAGAAGTTTTTGTTTTAGAATATTATCCATTGTTTGTTGTTGTTACATTAGTTATGTTAATTGAATTCTCATTGTATATACATACAACTTGAGTAAAAAGTGAGATGAAAAGCAATTCCCAAGTATTATCCTATTCCTGTTCTACCAACTGTGCATTTAGATGACACCAGTGTTCAGATAATTGACGCTCAACTCATTCATAATTTGAATTTAATTTCTTTTTTTCTGTAAATTATCTACTTTCTTTTTTTGTCTTGGCTGTAAAATTTTGTCACATATTTTTTTTGCATAAAGCAGTAAGTATCAGCAATTCATTTTTATATTAAATAATACTTATTTTTAGACCCCTTGCAACGAATTTTCAAGGATGCTAACAAGCATATTGATAAGACACTCGAAGCCTTCCACAAAAGGCTTGAGGAGCTGCACAACGATTAAATTTGCAGTGAATTTTATTTTGCAGGTACTTTAAGTACGAAATATTGATGCTTTGCATGGAGAAGGGGCCCTTTGTTAATCACAAGTATTAGCGGTAGAAATATATATAAACAGCATTAATAGTCGTTGACAAATTACAACTTCATATGAATTGCTGTTTAAATTTTTATTGCATTATTTTTTGACAATCTATTTTTTCTGCCGTTATACATATGTCTGTGGCTTGTTTCTAATTCTGTTTGCCTCTGTCTATGTTAAACACAAATAAAACTTATAAGTTTACTATAAAATTCATTATTTTAATTCACAGTTCATAATTATTACTAGATGAAAAGATTTTGCATAATCACAGCAAATGTACTCTCAGGTAATCTTAAAATGAAACATAGTGAGACTTATCTCATATAAATCTCAATAAATTTGCAAAATACAATGAATTTATTTATACAAATGAATTTATTTGATATATATAATACTTGGAATTTTGTAGAAATGGAGCATAGTGACAGCTTTAAGACCGTTAGAGAGATATTTAATTCTTAATTTAAATAATTTTTCCACTTGAACAGAAATATCACGGTTTCCGACGGTAAATGTCCATCTGTTGGTGCAAGATGTCAATAAAAGGCTAAATTCCTCCATGAGAAAGCTATCTGCTTGATTTCCCTATACTTTGTATGTTTTTCTTTTCATTTTTTTCTTATAGAACCAGCCATTTTTGTATTTTAAATCATATTTATTTTTTATACAGAAATTATTCCATACATATTTTCCACTATGATCAAAAAATGTATTACATTACTTATTTAGAATATTCATGTTGTATATTTGAGTATTTGTTTTATTTATAGTGATTGTTTCTGTATCTACTTTTTATATTTGTTTTAACCCTCGGTCACTTTTTTTAGGTAAACAACAATAGTTATGTAGTAAGACTTCACTGATGTAAGTAGAAAATAATGCACAAGTCGCTTTCAGTGTTTAATAATATAAAGATATTTGTAACTCATCAAATAATTCCTTTATTGTGAACTAAATTATATAAAAATATTTTAATCGATTAAAAATTATTTACAAATAATCTATTCAAAGATTTCACCAAAACCTATGAGATATTCCAAATATATTCCTGGAATAATATGGTGAGTTACTTTTTTATCTTGAGACGTACATCTGTTGCAACATATTACACTTATAACCTTATCAGATATAATTATATCTGGCAGGAAATAACTTGTGTGTGTGTGTTGCTTATGTTTTTTTTTGTTGTCACATTATTTATGGCCAGAATTTTCACACTGTCATTTAACTACTTTTGGACTAATTAAAACTTTAAAAATATGTTGTTGGAGTTTTAGTTATAGTAATGGCTGCAGTGATTAATGTTGTTATAATGTCTATATTTGAATCATTGGTAATATTGTGTATACTTTGATTACTTTAGATTTTTTGTTTAGATACATATACAGTTTTTCAATAATTTATCTATCATGTAACAAATTATACATTTTTGACAATGTTACATTAAAGTTCAGTATTTTCTTTGCACCAACTGTGGATTTATTACAACTTTTTTAATGTTAGGTTATTTTCTGCCAGATATTAAAACACTCAGAATGCTTCATTTCTAACATGTAATTGTTAAATGCATCCTTATTTGTGACGTCTATGCTACCGAGTTACACCTACTGTATTAACACACTGACATGTGTACATAACAATATATGTATGTTTGAATGTTTTACATTGCTTTTTAGTGTTAAGTTTCTAGAAGTTTAGAGAAACCTGGTGCCACTTTATATACTATTCATAAATTTAAATGGACAGGTAGGTAATTGTGAGTATTAAAACAATAGTAAAGTAAGTGGACACGAGTCGTGATCAAAAAGTAACTGCAGTGGGGACACTAATTCCAGAATGTCACGCGAAATTCGTAATATATGTATATATATATATATATATATATATATATATATATATATATATATATATATATATATATATATATATATATATATATATATATATATATATATATATATATATTTTACTAAAACCTACGATGTTTCGCAGACTGCACCTTAAACCATTAGGCTATTGACGCTTTCAGTAATTATTTAAAGGAATATTTCATACGTATAACAAATGAATGACAGAGGAATATTTTAATTGAATAACAAATGAATGGTTCCCTTCAACTGACGAAGTGATTACAGAGTTAAAAAAAATGTCTTCACGCAATTCCCAATATAGGGGTAGACAGAGGTCTAGTCTAGAAGATTAAGTCTCTTCGACCCACCTACCACCGAAGATATTTTCGAGACAACGTGACAGGTGGTGAGCCCGTCGCCGCCTTTATGTCCACGCATTGGTACGTGCCTGCCACCTGGGGATCGAACTCAGGTCTCTCGACTCGAAATTGATTACAGATTGTTGATTACAAAGTATTTTTAATATATTGAAAATCAGTTGCGTAACACTTTCTTCGCTTTCGCTCCATTCTCTTCTCGCCAAACATACGTATGCATAAGCTACAGCGCATATACTACATACGTGTTCACGACTCGTGACCCTAATTATACGTAATTGTCACTTAACAATTTTTTACATCGCTTGACTTCGTACGCAGGATCAATGGTTCTGTTGATATAGAGATAATTTCCATACCATGATCTTTAAAAGAATTTTTGAGACGAGAGAAACCTCACTTCTACAGTTGCTTGACCAAGACATGTTTTTGAATATTTTTTTTATTACTATTCCACAAACAAACAGGTTTTCTCAAATTGTATCACCACCTAACCAATGCTGTATTAAGCATTTGAAATTAACAATTTAAATTCTTATGTAGTGGTGTAATAAATTTATCATAAGCAAAATCGCTTAATATAGTTAAACGATATGGTTTCTCAGTTATGATTATTTCTTAAGCAATTATTGTTTAAAATAAAAGACTTTAAAATGAATATTCATTTCACTTTTCAGCCGGTCGTCTGGTAGCTGATGCAGTCAGGAAGGCGGATTAATAACTTTTTTAGATGTTGAGAAGATAAAGTACAAAAAAAATAATTTAGCACCCGCTTCACGAGCTTCATGCGTGCCTCTATCTACTGACCTGCTTTTATAATGTATACCGTTAAGTTTTTAATACAACAATTGATTGACACTTTTGTAATTTTAGAATAAATTCACATGTTTTTATATGCCATCTGCAAAAAAAAATTATATCACATTTTTGTATGTTTTATAACAAACAATAAAAAATTAGCTTCGACATTACTACTGATTTTGTATTATAATATAAATTTGTTATAAAATCTGTAACAAGCATTATAAGTTTAAATGCTTATAATATGTAGGACTTTTCTGTTAATATGCCTACTGAATTCTAGACAGTAAATTGACAATGAATTACCATATTTTGATATAAAATTTAGCATTGCATGGGAACCAGCTCTAAAAGTTTTAAAACTATGCTTTGTGAAATTAAATAAAAATTTGTATTTTACCTAATTTGGTTTGGTAAATCACTATTAAAATAGTATAATGACTGTAAATTTAGTAGTAACTTTTTTTTTCTTTTTTCGAGTAAGATCTTAAATGATGTTAAATTGTTTTTTTTTTTAGATAGTTAAGCGGATTGTGGATAGGGTCGTATTATTTTCCATACTTTTAAGGTTTTCGTAGAACAATGAATTTCTTATTCATCTCATTTCTTATTCAATTGTTTTTTTTTTTCTTATTCTTTCAATAAATTTGCTCAAGAAATATTTGTATATTTCAGTTCGTACACCATTTTATTTGGTAAGACCATTTATGTATTTCAGATATTTTTTCTGCCGCTTTGAGTGTTGCTCTTTTCAGAAATATTAAAAGTTAGAAATTTTAAACATTGTAGCTTTTGTATTAAATTCTAGAGGATGTGTAAATTAAGATAATTAAAAAATGATATCGCTTGAGACTATAATCATGTAAGAAGTTATTTTGTATGTTGCGGACAATTTATGTTAAGGCGCTCGTAAACGGGATTATTTTGGGGTTATGTTTAACTGCATTTGTATTTTCGTGCTGCATAGGAAAATTAATGTTTTTCTGTCTCGTTTATTTTATGCATAATACTCAATTGCCCTGTTTCCTTAACACTCCCGTGTGATATATTTTTTATTTCATTGTGAATTCACCTAATAAGTGTTTCTGCTGCCAATATGCTGCAAATTACAAATCTCGACATAAATATTATTACTAGCAACATTGGTGCATCAGGCAGAAACTAACAATCTATGTATGTCTATGACACACAATTGTTCAATTTACCTATATCGGACTGCTTCGTTCGATGATGTACCAATATTTTTAAAAAGTATCGATATCATAGTTAAATATATCGTAAAAAATATTGGTATTGAAAAAGTAATAGTAAATTGATAATCTTTTTAACGACTTAACCTGCCAGTTATTAAACAATTAAAGTGTGCAATGTATAAGTTCTCAATTAATAGAATGTAGTTGTTATAACTCCTTACTCCTACCATATTGACAAAAAGGCAGTTCACGTAAGCGAGGAGTTTTAACCCGACTTCAAAAAAAGAGGAGGTTCTCAGTTCGCTTGTATTTTTTAATAGTTTGTTTTTTTTTTTTTAATTCTTAGTGATGTGCTATTTGCATAACCCGTTTACAATCCAATTTCGTGTGCCTTTGGGAAATTCAGGCTGCTGTAGTTTTATATTCACTAAAGGACAGTTTGTGTTGTAATTTTTTCCACAGAATAAAGAGGAATTCATTGTACGAGTTTTATTTTATTAAATATGAATAATTCCAGACATCTTTAAAGTACTATCGTAAGTTATAACCCTATTACCAAGTGATTCAGTGATCAGAGATCAAAATGTGCAGGCTCAGATCGATTCAAACGAGGAAGTCGGAACTCATGTCTTATGTACCATTTATATCTAAGGTTTGGAAGCTGAAACGACGACAGGTTCGCCACTGGCCACATTGCCCTTAACAAGCGCTAGTTAAATTAGGTTTCAAAGGACAATTGTCTAGATATTTAAAACCTGTTAATAAAAAACGAGTTTGATAAAAAAAATTCGATGAATCTATTCGAATCTTGACCTCTGAGATCTACCCAGAAAAATTTACTTGCGTCGTTACGTGAAATCTTAATACAAATAAAAATCTTTCAATTACAAAAAAATTTGCAATTTTTCTATAAGTAACATCTAACGATTGTAGGTCTGTTATATTTGTGGCGAATTTGCAATCGATTTGTATCTCAAAAAGTCACGATGGCCGTTGGTTGGGTACTCGGAATTTAGGCGAAGAGACCCAGATGAGAGATTTATACCAATGGTTTTCTAAACTTATGTACTATTTATGTCGTTGGCTTGGACATCAAGACGGAGACAGGCTCACAACCTGACTTTGTGCCTCTTCATCTTCAGTGGAAGGTGGATTGTACACGCCATCCTTTGTATTGGGAATGGCGTGAAGATATTTATTTTAAAATGTTTTCTAGCTATTGATATCACAATGGATCAATATCACATACATTATTCTGATCTCAAAGTAAGCAGTTTAAGCACCTGCATTGTGAAATCAGAAACAACAAAAGAAGTCACGATAGCCGAGTGGTGGTAATTTTGAGTCAAGAGACCCGAGTTCGTTCCTCAAGTGGCCGTACCAATGGTTTTTCTAACTCATGTACGAATTATATCGTTGGCGTGGACATAAAGACGGCGACGGGCTCACCACCTGTCACGTTGTCCCGAAAATATCTTCGGTGGAAGGAGGGTCGAAGGGACTTAAATGTCTAGACTAGACCTCTGTCTACCCCTGTATTGGAAATTGCGTGAAGATATTTATTTATTTATTAAGAAACAACAAAGGTACCACAAACACCTAAACACGCGAAAAAATAGAAAGTGTTTTTTACATTGACCCCCATTGGATTGAACCCGGGAACTTAGAGCTGAAGACACCATGAAATCCAGTGTGTATGCTACTCGTTGACGGAGGTCATCAAATATAGTAAATAGCATAAAAAGTATGAATCTGAGTATATCTACTTTAGATACACATAAAGACTGATGTAGCTGAGTAATGTGTACAGTGTGTGTTTATTAGTACATGTATTATGGCAAATCCATTATATGGAGGAAGGCATGTGGCGAGGCCTTAACTCAAGTTTTCCTGGAAGAAGATCAAAGCAGGGAAAATAAAACTTACTTTTCTAAAACTAAGATTTACTGTAAATAAAAATAAAATATTTTATGAGGTCTCTGCGGATTTCTCAGCTGCTTCGGTTTCTTTTAGTTTTTCTAAATTTTCTCTTTCTGTTCTTCTATTTCTCCAAGCAGTCATATATGAGCGGGGGTGAATTGGGAAGAATCCAGATAAACCTAAAATTTTACAAATTGTTTTTATATATTAATAAATATTGTGATAAGTCACCATAGCCGAGTGGTTGTGTAATCGGAATTTCGTGTCAAGAGACCTGAGTTCGATCCCCAGGTGGCAGTACCAATGAGTTTTTCAAAAACTTATGTACGAATTACATCGTTGTCCCGAAAATATCTTCAGTGGAAGGTGGGTCAAAGGGACTTAATTGTCTAGACTAGACCTCTGTCTATCGGGAATTGTGTGAAGATGTTTATTTATTTATTTATAATAAATAAAAACTAGTAGTGAATATTAAATTAGTCTAGATTTTATGACGTTAGTAAACTAACATAGTCTAACAATAGATTGATAAATGAAACCTAGCAAATATTTCAAAGGGGCAAAACCTTTATTAGGGCAAATTTTGTGTAAAAACTAACAAAATGCTTAGGTTTTACTACAATAGAACAAACTCTTACAAAACAAGAACTTAATTTATTTCATTGAAATTTAAGAATTAATGCTAAGTATTATTTTAACTATGTTATCTCTTTTCCAAGTTAAAGTATATTATAAAAAAAATAAAAATATCTTCACGCAATTCCCAATACAGGGGTAGACAGAGGTTTAGTCTAGACATTTAAGTCTCTTCGACCCACCTTCCACTGAAGATATTTTCGGGACAACGTGACTGGAGGTGAGCCCGTCGCCGTCTTTATATCCAAGCCAACGATATAATTTGTACATAGGTTTTTAGAAAACCCATTGGTACGGCCACTTGAGGATCGAACTCGGGACTCAATTCAAAATTTCGACCACCCAACCACTTGGCTATTGTGACTCCTTATGATGTGATAATTGGGAGAGATCACAGGATGCTTTGGGTGTTTTTTGTGATCTCTCTAAGGCTTTTGATTACGTTCATCATGAAACACTTGTCAGGAAATTACACCATTACGGTATCAGAGATATGGCTCTTGGCCTAATTGAGTCTTATTAATTTAATAGAATTCAGAGAGTGGCAATCAACGGTGAGTATTCCTCTGGATCGACGGTAGCTATGGGCGTACCGCAGGGCTCAATTCTCGGTCCATTTCTTTTTCTCATTTATATTAATGATTTACCTTCTTTACTAGGGAATAAACACGATATAGTATTATTTGCTGATGATACCTCTATAATATTTAAAATGAAACTTCATATTGTTACACTTGACGAGGTAAATGATGCTATGTCAAAAATAGTCCATTAGTTCAATGCTAATAATTTACATGTAAATAGCAATAAGACTAAATGTATAAAATTTTCAACACCTAATGTTAAACAGTTGGGTGATACCAATGGACTAATAAATGGGGGAGAGTTGAGCTTTGTGGATACAGCTGTTTTTCTTGGAATAACACTTGATGCGAGGCTTCCATGGGGCCCCCATATATCCCAACTTGTGAGTAGGTTGAGTTCTGCCACATATGCTGTAAGAAACATAAGGCTTTTAACTGATGTACAAACGGCTAGACTTGTTTATTTTAGTTACTTCCATAGCATAATGTCATATGGTATTCTGCTATGGGGTCATACAGCTGACGTAGAAACAGTATTTGTTTTACAAAAGAGGACCATATGAGCTGTATATTATCTAAATTCCCGAACAAATCTTAGAGAGAAATTTAAAGAAATTAATATTTTAACACTTGCCTCTCAATACATACATGAAAATTTAATGTATGTGCATAAAAACATTAATACTTTTAGCAAGACTTCTAATGTACATAATGTAAATACTAGGAACAAACACAAGCTTGTAACACCGGTTACTAGACTCCATAGAGTAAGTAACTCGTTCATAGGGTGGTGTATATGCTTCTACAAAAAAGTCTCGGTAAATATGCAAAGCCTGTCTATTCACAGGTTTAAGAAATTTATTAAAGAAAAGCTTTATAGGAAGGGTTATTATAATATAAATGAATATATTAATGACAGTAACCCCTGGGAATGAGGTTATCGCTCCCAAGCTATTTCTAGAAACTATCACATTATATTTGTATAATGCATTATATTGTTAAAAATATTGACCAAAAAAGAGCATACCTATGGAGTTTCTTTTGCCTGTTTCTTCTCCTTTAGAGGAACCTCATTACGAAACGGTGGTAGATTAAAAAAGACGATCGATAAACGAATGTATGTTCTTATGTCGATGAATAAATGATTTGATTTGTAATATACTAATTCAAACTTGCCAAAGGTGCTCATACACCTAGCTCAAATACTGCTGCTAAGTTTTTATAAATAACTTACCAAGTAATTCTCCAACCGGAGTTGTGACATGAGCTCCTTGACCAAGCCAAAATTTTATTCTTTCTAAATTAAGAGCCACTAGTTTCTCATTGTTGAAATTCGGCATCGGATCATATGAACCAAGTTGTTCTATAACTGGTTGGCTATTTAGCCTTCTGCGCTGTAAACAAATTGTTTTTAATAAAATTACTAGTTACGCAAGTGTCTTGTATAAGGCACCTGACATTTTTAATGATTGATGAATAATATAATAATTTAAATTGATGCCTTTATAATAGACCAACATAGTGGTATTGTAAGTCATAGAAAGTAATAAATACTTACGTGAGTTACTGAAATATGATAAAATGGTCGATTTGTACATCCTTGGCGAATTAGACGAATGGATTTTGCAGCTTTTGCAAAGTATCTGCCTGTTCCACTAGCCGGAGGCAGGGGCATTGTTACAAATACAAAAAATATTTAACTTATGTAGTAATTTCAAATAATAGTTGTATGATTAACAAAAACAACCTATTTCTTAGTTCATTTGACACTGACAACATAACCTTAGTCAAACGTTCATATACAAATTATAGGCAAAGCAACAAAGCTATACTGCCATGTCTGTCAACTTATCTTTCTTCATGTGATAACCTATAGATGATATAATAATCTTCATATGGTAATCTTATCCACGAGCTGAAAGTATTATAATATATATATGTATAATAATGTACTCTACGTACATTATAAATACTTTCGGCTCGTGTTTACCGAAAAATACATACACTAGTCTCGGGGGTCAATGTGAAACGTGCTCGTCGCAACCCCTGCCTGCCCTTTTCAGGGCTGTATTACTACACACCTGCGTACCCACGCCAATAAAGGTAATGCTTCTCCTCAAGGCGACGCATACTAGCTCGTTCTCGTTGGTGTGGACTGCAAAGTGCCAATGGGGAACGCCACCTCGACGCACAGCTCGACTGTGGGAACTATTAACGGGGTATGGTGTGGATGCCCCACTGCTGTGCAGTCATTTTGTTGTGACAGAAAAGCCTATGTGCGGGTAGGGAATGACCTTCACCTATGCCTCGAAACGTCTATGAGTCCAAACGGGCATAAAACAGCGTTTTGTTATCTCTCCCTGGCTGTTCATATTGTATCTAGAAAGCCGTTTACAAAAGCTGAAGGAAAGTATTAAATTAAAGAGAAAAATTGTTTAAAATTTCAACTGACACGGATTGGATACGAACCCGCGACGTAACCTCTGACTTTGGCTTACCTCTGAACCACCGTGTCCTACACACATCAGTTGAAATTTTAAATCTCTTGCTTTATTTATGGCTATTTTTGGCATCGGCATACGGCATAAACATTTTTTCTCTTTAATTTAATAACAAAAAGGTCAGTATTTAGTTTGGGTGTGAAACTGGGTGTCATGAAAAAAAAATATCTGCCGCTGTAGGCATTAGTCACTTGTATGAAAGAGCAATGTGAAAATAAAGGTCTCCGTTTGAATGCTAATAAAACTAAGGTTCTGTTGTAAGGTCATATTTGAAAGGGACGAAGTTAGAACAAAGTGTGAAATATAGATAAATCAGGAATGTGTAGAACAGGTAAATGAAGATGGGAAGCGCTTTTAGCCGGGATGTAAGATGTTATTTAGAGTTGGACAGACGTGTGGCTGCCGGAAATAAAGTCAACGGTACCCTGACTGCGTTAGTCAAAAAGCGAGGCGTAGTGAAAAGTGCAAACCTTGCAATACATAACTCAGAGATGGTTCCGATTTTGTTATATGGCATCGAAACCTGGTTCTGGCGTTAGCATTGCTGATTGAAAACGAAACGAAGAAATTAGCAATATTTAATTATTATTATCAATTTTAGGGTTTGAAATCACTAAAATTGATACTGCCGTGCTTCGATGTTCTGGGTACTTAGAGCGAATGAAAACCATATATAATGCAATTTGCTCGAAGAAAGGGTCAAGAGTATTCGAATACTTTTTTAGAAGATTTTATTCGAAGAAATTTACAAGAAGTGTTTATGAGTCACGATAGCCGAGTGGTTGCGTGGTCGGAATTTCGAATCAAGAGACCCGAGTTCGATCCCCAGGTGGAAAACTCGCGTATCAAGGGGTTTTTCAAAAACTTATGTGCGAATTTTATCGTTGGCTTGGACATAAAGACAGCGACGGGCTCACCATCTGTCACTTTGTCCGGAAAATATCTTTGGTGAAAGGTGGGTCGAAGGGAATTATTTGTCTAGACTAAACCTCTATCTACCCCTGTGTTGGGAATATTGTGAAGATATTTATTTATTATTTATTTTACGTTAGTACAAAAGAGGTATGTAAGGATCGTGACATTTAGCGATCTGTTCTCTCTGTCTACCCAGTTAAAAATTGTGCATGAAGATAAATAAATAACTTTTTTTGCCAACGTGATCTTCCTCCGAATAGTCTATTAGGTGGCGGGAGGATATTGACAAACGTCTAATCTACGGCGGCGCTCCGGAGAGTAATACCATGTGATTTATGAATGACATTAACGAACGACAACATTATTACAAAATTCTCCATGAACGTGACTGAACAAGAGGACGATTATAGCTTGAATAATTTTTTGTAACCAACTTTTGTTATTAGCATTTCGTATGTATATATTTTTTTCATAAGTGTCACGATAGCCGAATTTCGATCCCCAGGGCTCGTACCAAATGGGCAATAACTTTAGTTTCAAAAAGCTTATGTACTATTTATAACGTAGGCTTGGACATAAAGACAGCGAGGGGATCACCAACGGTCACGTTGTCTCAAAAATGTCCTCGGTGGAAGGTGGGACAAGACGACTTAAAAGTCTAGATGTACATAGTTTATTTAAAGCACATGCTTTATTTGTTTAAAAATTCAATGAAAAAATTTAATGCTTTGGATATATACAT
The DNA here is from genome assembly GCA_029286605.1 of Sericinus montela. Taxonomy (NCBI): domain Eukaryota; kingdom Metazoa; phylum Arthropoda; class Insecta; order Lepidoptera; family Papilionidae; genus Sericinus; species Sericinus montela. The sequence continues at coordinate 3,904,013 of JAGSMR010000014.1, forward strand.
AAATGTTGTATGGATTGTGATATATTTATTTCTTTAATTAGCATAAGATATATAAAGTGTTGCCGACTAAACTTTTAAAATACCCGAAAGTAGTCACCGGTGGTTACAATAATTTATACTCAATCGATATCAACGTGTCGAGTTTAAACCTTCATATCGTTACATAATAAATGCTTGCCGGTAGCGGGATTGAAACCCGGAACTAGTTTCGAAGTCAGGACCACTACCTTCAAGACCATTCGGGTTGTCAAATGTCTAAATAAATAAAAAATTAATAAATATCTTCACGCAATTCCCAATACAGGGGTAGACAGAGGTCAAGTCTAGGCAATTAAGTCCCTTTGACCCACCTTCCACTGAAGATATTTTCGGGACAACGTGACAGGTGGTGAGCCTGTCGCCGCCTTTATGTCCAAGCCAACGATGAAATTCGTACATAAGTTTTTTAAAAACTCATTGGTACTGCCACCTGAGGATGGAACTCGGGTCTCTCGACTCGAAATTCCGACCACCCAACAACTCGGCTATCGTGACTTCTAAATATTGTGGTTTGTCATAAATAATATTTTTCAATAGTAGTTACACTGATATCCTTCTGGCTGCAGGAATTTAATATAACACTCAGGGCTCCCATGTACTATGAAATTCAATGTCTAACCATTTAATTTTATTATTAGCTAGCATTTGTCCGTGACTTACTTACGCTGTGTCGAAGACTACATACATACATACATAACGGCCTGTAAAAGTCCAACGCAGGATATAAGCCTCTCCCATAGGGAGGATTTGCCATTGTCGCTACGCTTGGCAGGCGGATTGGCGAATGCAGGACCAGACCAATGGCACCTCAGACGCTGCTGCCCATGTTCGGTCTGGTTATTTTGGTTTGGTATTTTTAGAGATGTCATCGCGCTATCTATCGGTTGCCATAACAATATTCAATGCTGTTTCCCTCAGTTGCCTTTTACGACACTCACGGGAGGAAAGTAGTGGCAATATTCTTACACCGTTACCTCACGGTACCAAAGGTAGTTACCTAGTACTGTTTGTATAACCGTTTTTTACTACATGTATATGAATATATACGGTACATACACCATATTTTTTTATTACAATTTTTGCCTGTCTGTTCTGGCTAATCTCTGAAACGGCTGGACCGATTTTAACAGGACTTTCACTCACAGATAGCTAATGTTACAAGGAGTAACAAAGGCTACATTTATTTTAGATACAATTATAATTCCGCGTTAAGTGTTAAACTGCGGGCAAAGCCGCGGGGCGCAGCTATTTTATTATAAGCTTAGGCCAATTACAAAATGTTATATCAAGATTGGAGTGACTTATCAGTCCTCCACACGATCAGAGGCTACTGAAGGCTTGTGTATGCAATTTCGGTGGAAGAAAAGGGTAAATACATCTGTCGACAAAGATGGGCATCTCTAACCATCAATAATTAAATATCTAATAGTTAGTGACCTCCTACGCCTCTGTGTGCTTGTTGTGTTAACTATCTTAATTACGCATGTTTTACTACTTAAATTAATACGAGAAGGAGAAGAGGAAAAGATACAACGTGAGGCCCTTACCCCTATCCCCCATAGGGGTAAGAGCCTCACATAACTCACCGGACAAAATGCCGAAACATAAGATGCCTCTACAGGAGGGCGGTATTATGCAAGCCGGTCAAACCGCAGGAAGAGTATTAACTTCTATAAGTAACTAAAGACGAGAAAGAAGATTCCTATAGGACTGGAATCACCTGCACCGATCAACTATTTCCAATGGTCATTTACACTAATGGCAAATCTCTAGAAGTAGAGTGGCGTTTGGAGTTTTAACTTTCCATCAGTTTCTATACAAAGTTTCTTGTGGTGGAATCAACTTAGTTGAACAGGGCTTGCACATTTCTTTCACCAAAGAGCAGTGAATCAATTATCTGGCAGTGCATTTTATTACTCGGAGATAACAACCCCGTGAAAAGACGTAAGATACATTAATTGATACATGTTACTGCGTTATCTAAATTTCGATACTCAGCATTTCCTATAGCAATTCTTGGTTTAATTTATAATGTAATACACTAAGCAATGGATGTTGTTTTCAAACATTTTAACACGTTTCACTTTCTGTTGATTTGTTTCTTAATATTTTACATATTCAACGTAGAGAGGAGGTATTAATATTTATTATATGAAATGTAACTTATAATTTAAAAGGATTATATCGATAAAAACGTCAACACACAACACTCGGCTCTTCCCGATTGCAACCCGCTTATGACCGACATAACTTCGACCTTACTACTGACAGAGATGCAAATATATCACCGGCACATGAGCGAAGAGCGCAGAAAATGTAACTAGGTCACGGGATAAAAAGCGACTTGAAGTGACATTCTTAGATTTCAGCGCTGCATCGCTGAAAATTTTAGAGGAACCGGGAAGTTAAAATTGTCTTCTAAGAAATAGATAACTTCAGATATCTTGGATTGTATCTCTTAGTTCAAATTTATTTTCGGCTTACAAAGAAGACTTTGTATTGTGTCCAATATTTACTGAAGTTAAACAACATTTGAAAAGTATTTATTTAAACCTTGATAATTATTATGAAAATGTAATCATCATGAGGGATATGAAGTTTTAAATCATCTTAGATAATAGTAGAAGTATGTTAGTGATAGCGAAAGCTTCAAAAGTATCACAATAATAAATCATATAGTTTTAAATCTGTAACGATTTCCATTAAATAATTAAAGTTGCTTTATATAGTAATTTTTTTTATTTATTTCAAAATCCTTAATTAGTCCAGACTATTGCCTTGATTACCTCAAGGAAATAAAAAAATAATGTCATCGCCCGACACCCTATTTGGGATTTATTCAATTAACCGCAACCGTACCATCCCCCGGTGTCGCTTCAGCGGCTGGATTCCGTCGCGGCGCATGCGTGAACGTATCCCCGATCGATGAGCGACGCGTCCAGCTCAGTGTCCGCGCAACCGTCACACAGTGCACAATGCGCTCCCACTGACGAGGGGGGGAAACACGTCAAGCTGTATCTCCGCGAGTACGCCGGGGAGGACGAGCGGCCGCCGTGCCGTGAGGACTGGCGCCGGCAGGAGTGGTCCGGGACCCGCGGCCGCCTGCCCCAGGTGGACCGCAGCCCCTCCCGCCGGAGTCCGTACCTCGCGCGCGATGACGAGCCGTCGCCGGCGCCCGACGAGCGCGGGCGCTCCGCTTCCGCCGGCGCCCACCATCGCGCCAGACCCCGCCCGCTCCGCTACCAATCCCTGGAACGCGACTACGACCGATCCTACGCCCCGCCGCCGCCGCCCGAAGAGGACTACTACCGTCGCGAACCGCCTCCGCTATTCCTCGGCGAGCTGCAATCACAGAATTCGGATCTGCAGCGCGAGCTCGGCAATCTCAAGAAGGAGCTGGAACTGACGAATCAGAAATTGGGCTCCAGCATGCACAGCATAAAGACCTTCTGGAGCCCGGAGTTGAAGAAGGAGCGGGCGTTGAGAAAAGAGGAGAGCGCGAAATACAGCCTCATTAACGACCAACTTAAGCTGCTCAATCAGGAAAATCAAGTAAGTCTTAACTTACATCAAACTTATTATTTGAAAGAAACTGAATACATTTATACTGATTCCTTACTTAAGTTTTAACAACTTTTTTCTTCCAGTTAATGTTAATAGTGTCAATGTTAAGTGTTAATATAAAATTAGTAGTATAAAAATATAATGAAAGCATTTCTTTTTCCGGTAAAAACGTCATTTTCAATAGAAATTTACAACAGTTTACTTAGTTTTAATACGGTCGTATGATAAACATATTAAAATTTGAATTCCAAAGTATATAAAAAAACGTAAATACTCGTAAGTTGTAATTTTACGAATCAAGTTAGGCGTATTTGAACGTGGAACTCGTCATACGCATGCTTGGACGTTTCTATTCAGACTTGATATCGTAGAGAGCTACATTTATTAGCTTTTCCCAATTACCTACGAGGTTTTATACGTTCATTAAATATTTCTTTATTTATTAAATGAAAATTCAATGTTCTATTTTTCTCTTGTGGGACAAAACCAATGAAATTAAGCTGCGGCGCTCGAGAAATAAATTTGTCATAAAGTTTATGACCACAAAGGCTTTTGATGTTTCAAATTTTACGCATCGTGACAAAATGACATCATCTGAGAGTACCACAATCAAATAAGTCGGTTAAATTACGTAATACAGTTAGGTGTATGAATTACTACTGAATCAAAACGATAGGATTTGACCCCATTAATTAGGAATACTCGTAAAAGTATGAATGAGACAATGAAAAGATTTTGATCCATTATAAATAAAAATTATTAGTTACTTTTTTCTTCCAGTTAATGTTAATAGTGTCAATGTTAAGTGTTAATATAAAATTAGTAGTATAAAAATATAATGAAAGCATTTCTTTTTCCGGTAAAAACGTCATTTTCAATAGAAATTTACAACAGTTTACTTAGTTTTAATACGGTCGTATGATAAACATATTAAAATTTGAATTCCAAAGTATATAAAAAAACGTAAATACTCGTAAGTTGTAATTTTACGAATCAAGTTAGGCGTATTTGAACGTGGAACTCGTCATACGCATGCTTGGACGTTTCTATTCAGACTTGATATCGTAGAGAGCTACATTTATTAGCTTTTCCCAATTACCTACGAGGTTTTATACGTTCATTAAATATTTCTTTATTTATTAAATGAAAATTCAATGTTCTATATTTCTCTTGTGGGACAAAACCAATGAAATTAAGCTGCGGCGCTCGAGAAATAAATTTGTCATAAAGTTTATGACCACAAAGGCTTTTGATGTTTCAAATTTTACGCATCGTGACAAAATGACATCATCTGAGAGTACCACAATCAAATAAGTCGGTTCAATTACGTAATACAGTTAGGTGTATGAATTACTACTGAATCAAAACGATAGGATTTGACCCTATTAATTAGGAATACTCGTAAAAGTATGAATGAGACAATGAAAAGATTTTGATCCATTATAAATAAAAATTATTAGTTACTTTTTTTTCTTCCCGTGGTTGTCGAAAGAAGCGACTAAGGCTTGTCCCTTAAAGACTTGTCTTTAAAATGGCAATGTTTACTGGTAGATGGCTGGATATCCATCTAGAAAAATAACTAAGTTTAAGTAGTCGAAAGAGAAGTAGCCGTGGGCAAGGTACTGTAAGAAACGTAGCGAAGTTTCTTTAATATTACTTTAATCGTTTACCAATATAAATGCTATGAGATTTAGTTTTAACAGATCTATATTTTAATTTTTTTACACTTGTACTTACAATTTAGGCATTTAGTTGGGGGAATACAGTTCATTGTACCATCTTGTGGGTGGTCACCACTTTAGACTATGGAACGTAAGGATAATTCCACAAGTTATATTGCAGGCATATTACCACTTTAAACTACTATTGTTGGAGCCATATGATATAAATTGTAAATAATTAAAAAAAATAAGTCATTTGTACGAGCCATCCTGGGGATCGAACTCGGGTCTCTTGACTCGATTATGAAATACATAGATAGATACATTCATAGATAGGGACAACATCACATACCTTACCCTGGTCCCAAAAAAGTTACTTAAGCACTTGTGTTATGATTGTTCTGTTAATATGAATGCCAATGGCAAATTTTTTTATAATCACTATTAACAGTTGCGCAATGAACTGCCGAGTACAATCGGAAATGGGGACACAATATGTGGCGTACACATCTTACACGGTCGATAAACCGCCCGATGTTGTACCGAACTATAGTGACATATTTGGAGAGTATTTAAAATTATAAAGCACCGAGGCCGAGTGGATGGGTAATCGGAATTCGATTTAGAAAACCATGTCTCGATTTCCACGAATACGGCTCGTACTAATGAGTTTTTACGAAAAGTATATAAAAATTATAGTATTATATTGTATATAGTATTATAACAATGGTAGAGCCACGCATCAGCTTTTGTTGTTGCATGAATGGGCCGGCTTGACCGGGGAAGTACCACGACCTCACAGAATACCGGCGTGAAGTAGAAGTCTAACAAACTTCTGCGTTTCGTCTAGTGAGTGTAAGTAACCGGAGGTCCACACATCCCCCTCCCCTAATTCTAGGGGGGGGGGGCACTCTAAGGCCGGCAATGCATCTTCTATGCCTCTGGTACTGCGGGTATACCATCACGTGAACCACCTGCTCGTTTGCCTCCTTTTCTATAAAAAAGATTTTTATCTTTGGTCTGCACACTAAGACGGAGGCAGTCTCGCCACGTTGTCTGAAATATATTTTGATGAAATGTCTAAAGAACTACATTGTATATGGCCCCTGACTACCCTAGTATCGGGTAATGCGTGAAGATAAAAATAAAAGTAGAAAAAAAACTGTAATTAGAAACAATGAATACATTTGGTTTCGTCGATTTCGTATAATGTTTATTCTAATATGTTTCGTTTAATGTTTAGTCTAATATTTCGTATAATGTTTATTCTAATATGTTTCGTTTAATGTTTAGTCTAATATTTCGTATAATGTTTATTCTAATATGTTTCGTTTAATGTTTAGTCTAATATTTCGTATAATGTTTATTCTAATATGTTTCGTTTAATGTTTAGTCTAATATTTCGTATAATGTTTATTCTAATATGTTTCGTTTAATGTTTAGTCTAATATTTCGTATAATGTTTATTCTAATATGTTTCGTTTAATGTTTAGTCTAATATTTCGTATAATGTTTATTCTAATATGTTTCGTTTAATGTTTAGTCTAATATTTCGTATAATGTTTATTCTAATATGTTTCGTTTAATGTTTAGTCTAATATTTCGTATAATGTTTATTCTAATATGTTTCGTTTAATGTTTAGTCTAATATTTCGTATAATGTTTATTCTAATATGTTTCGTTTAATGTTTAGTCTAATATTTCGTATAATGTTTATTCTAATAACTCCTGATGGTCCAGCCTAGCATAGGCTTATGTTGACCATGAGTTGTCAGACTCTGAGGCACAGCCATGGCTATATATGGACATACATTGATAGGAACAACATCACATACCTTACCCTGGTCCCAAAAAGTTACTTAAGCACTTGTGTTATGATTGTTCTGTTAATATGAATGCCAATGGCAAATTTTTTTATAATCACTATTAACAGTTGCGCAATGAACTGCCGAGTACAATCGGAAATGGGGACACAATATGTGGCGTACACATCTTACACGGTCGATAAACCGCCCGATGTTGTACCGAACTATAGTGACATATTTGGAGAGTATTTAAAATTATAAAGCACCGAGGCCGAGTGGATGGGTAATCGGAATTCGATTTAGAAAACCATGTTTCGATTTCCACGAATACGGCTCGTACTAATGAGTTTTTACGAAAAGTATATAAGAATTATAGTATTATATTGTATATAGTATTATAACAAATGGTAGAGCCACGCATCAGCTTTTGTTGTTGCATGAATGGGCCGGCTTGACCGGGGAAGTACCACGACCTCACAGAATACCGGCGTGAAGTAGAAGTCTAACAAACTTCTGCGTTTCGTCTAGTGAGTGTAAGTAACCGGAGGTCCACACATCCCCCTCCCCTAATTCTAGGGGGGGGGGGCACTCTAAGGCCGGCAATGCATCTTCTATGCCTCTGGTACTGCGGGTATACCATCACGTGAACCACCTGCTCGTTTGCCTCCCTTTTCTATAAAAAAAAGATTTTTATCTTTGGTCTGCACACTAAGACGGAGGCAGTCTCGCCACGTTGTCTGAAATATATTTTGATGAAATGTCTAAAGAACTACATTGTATATGGCCCCTGACTACCCTAGTATCGGGTAATGCGTGAAGATAAAAAATAAAAGTAGAAAAAAAACTGTAATTAGAAACAATGAATACATTTGGTTTCGTCGATTTCGTATAATGTTTATTCTAATATGTTTCGTTTAATGTTTAGTCTAATATTTCGTATAATGTTTATTCTAATAACTCCTGATGGTCCAGCCTAGCATAGGCTTATGTTGACCCATGAGTTGTCAGACTCTGAGGCACAGCCATGGCTATATATGGACATACATTGATAGGAACAACATCACATACATTGCTCTGATCCCAAAGTAAGCAGCTTAAGCACTTGTTGTATGGAATCAGAAACAACGAAGGTACCACAACATATACTAGGAGTATATGACATTCCGATTACCTGACTCTCTAGACAGACTAGACTCTCTTCTTTCCCTCTTTTCCCTCTTACCAATTCCTTTCTTAAATGTAGGCAATACACCCGAGGGGCTTCAGGTGTATTATATACCCATGAGTATCGGGTAGTCAATTACTATCTGGTTTATCTATTATGACTACATCCTGCCATGAACAAAATTCGCGGTCCTAATGGTGCATCCTTATATATCTCATCATACTACGCAATTTTATTGATTTTTAAAGCATATTTATGCTGAACTTTTGTGTGATTAAATTAAAGAGAAAAAATGTTTTTAAAATATCAACTGATTCCGCCCGTGTCAGTTGAAATTTTAAAAACATTTTTTCTCTTCTATTTAATCACATACTCGTATTTCATCATAGTACAAAATATGCCGTTCGATTTACACACCGATTGGCCTTTTAGTATGTAGTAGTAATAAAAATTAATTTAATATTTTGGGAAGCTAAACTTAAAATATTTGTGAAAGAATGAAAGAACTTAGTTCGCCCGCTTAGAAACTCTTTTCAGAGATATAAAGTGTCATATAAAAATAATTTACAGTAGCCTGAACCCTTGGGTTTAAGCTAATTTAATACCAACTTTACCAAGTTTACAATAGAACACAAGAGTATTTCAAAAGTAAATTTAATTCCTCCAATCTCATTACTTTTCAGCGTCACGAAAGATAAAACAAGACGTCGATTTATAGATGCGCAGATGTAGCATGAAAGAGAGAGGGAAACAGCGATCCGTCTTCCTTTTCGTGATAGTACTTATATTAACTTGAATAACAGAGAGAGTTTTCTTTTAAGCTTGGTGGAATTTATAATTATGACATAAAATATGCAGACTTTTAAATACAGCCTTGCTTTCGGAGGTTAGGCGCAAAAAGTTTGCTGTTAATTTTATAGAAGATGTAAAATTAACACTCATTCCCCTTGAACATTTTTCAATTTATTATTTCTCAAACATGCAGGTTTCCTTAAGATATTTTTCTTTGCTTGTAAATACCGGCGTGAAGTAGAAGTCTAACAAACTTCTGCGTTTCGTCTGGTGAGTGCAGGTAACCGGAGGCCCACACACCCCCTCTCCCAATTATGGGGGGGGGGCACTCTAAGGCTGGCAACGCATCTGCTATGTCTCTGGTATTGCGAATGTTCATGGGCGGCGGTAATCACTTACCATCACGTGAGCCGCCTGCTCGTTTGCCTCCTTTTCCTATAAAAAAAATAACGAATGGCATGAGAGCTTGACGCATACATAAGCACAAATTCAATTATAGATATTATTATATTTATTCACATTATAGATTTGAGCCGCCATTTTACGTCGTTATACATTCTTTGTCTATTTGAAGTCTTCTTACGTGTCATCATTTGAAGACTTTTGAGGACCCTAAGAAATATATAAAGATTCATTATATTTTCATTAGCTTTATTATTTATTAGCTTTATTATTTTCATATTAATTTAAAGTTTGCTTCTTAATGCATCATCAAGCACCCACCCACGCCCATAGAGGTCACAAGAGTTCAACAAGTGAGTTCTATGCTGGGTCAATGGCTGGTTTTAAAGTATTGTGGTTAAAGAAAGCGCACGATTGTCTTTTATAAAGTAATATTTGTTTGCTGCATTTTATTTTATTTTATTTATTATTTGACTGTTAAGAAGTGTGTAAGAATGTGTGTATATGTATGCGTGCATACACGTATATCACGTTTACAAAAACACCTACAAATATTTCTTTTAAAATTTTCTTTTTTTTCATTATAGTTTTTTTGATTAAAATTACTAAGGCTGAATGAGGCAAATAAAGTATATCAAATGTTAACATTAGTCTACACGTCATAACGCCAATGTGTGTTGGCTGAAAATCAGCGCTGAGTGAGACCAACCCCGTTTTCGGCAAAATGAAACTGTTTTATTTTATTTTTAAATTTAATATGTAACTGTTAATAGGTATGTACTACTTATGCTCAAGAAATATGTTTCTCAAAAAATATCCATCGTAAATCATTGGTACGAGTTTACCACCTGGGAATCGAATTCGGGTCTCATTACTCGAAGTCCGATTACCCAACCATTCGGCTTTCGGTGGCGTCAAAGGGTCAAAGGGAGAAAGGGACTTAATTGTCTAGACTAGACCTGTCTGTCTACCCCTTTATTAGGAATTGCGATATTTATATTTTTATATGTATTTCTATTACTCAAGTCGGGCACTAGCAACATCCCGACGCCGTTATAACTTGAGAAACAAATTTACTATCCGAAAATCGACGGAAATACTTATAACAGATCTTTGCATTTGTTTATGTGATGTTTGAGATATTTTAGTGATATGTTTATGAAGTATAAGAGTACACGCGAAATGGCAGCGAAAAAATCTTAAATGAATATATATCTTCACGCACGTCTAAGTATACACCTTAAATCATAGCATTTACTAAAATATTGTAAGTAATTAGAATGTAAAATTACATGCGGGGAGCAGAAAATTACTATTTGTGAGGATCTCCGTGGACGAGTGGCGTAAACACTGGTTTTCAAGGTGTCGCCATCTCGAGGTCCCGGGTTCGATTCCTAGTCGGGTGTATGTAGAAAAACCACTTTTTCTACATTTTCTCGGGTCTGGGTGTTTGTCGTGTCTTCGTTGTTTCCGATTCCTATACCTCAAGTGCTACAGCATCTTACATTGGGATCGGAGTAATGTATGTGATGTTGTCCCTATCTATATATGTATTTATTTATTTATTAATATTGTGTATTGTCTAATGGGAAGAATTAGAAATCGATATTTCTAACATGCTATTGCAACATTTAATTTTATAATAAAATGAAAAAAAGAATAAGTAATTAATGATTCCGTAAAAGTAGTCAAAAAGAATCTGCATTGACACTTCACTGCACTGGCATAATCTGATCGTCACGCTTGGCAAGCGGATTGGCAATACCAGTACCGGACGCACAAACTGTACTGCCCGTGAATTTTTCCGCCATCTATCGGCACCAGTTTCTATTTTTAAGGCTTCCCTCTTACGATACCAACGAAAAGAAAGGGAGAGACATATTCCTCCACCGATAGTACACGTTGAATGAAGTCACATGTACTCATAAATATATTATAAAAATAATTTGAACAGCGGATTAAAAACTCACGTTTTAATAAGTGAGTGATGCGGTGTTCGGAATTCAAATCGGGGCTGCAGCTCGATCCCCATGGAAGGTTCGTATCAATGAGTTTTTCGGAATTATCTTCACGCTATTCCCAATATTGGGGTGGACAGGTCCATACAATTAAATCATTTCAAGGCACCGTTCACGGACGACATTTTTGTGGGGAGTCCGTTGCCGTCTTTATGTCCAAGCCAACGATGTAAATCGCACAAAAGTTTTGAAAAAACTTCATTGGTACGAGCCTGCCACTTGGGGATCGAACTCGGATTTCTTGAATCTAATTCCGATCACCCAGCCAGTCGGCTATCGTGGAATTTACGTACAATTTCTGTCGTTGGCTTGAAAACTGGGTATCGACAGTCTCAATACCAGTTCCAAATAAGGTTTAAGCTGTATAGACTACTTATGTGTGGTACACTGATTAGAAATTAAAAAAAAATATTTAAAGTATTACGCCACTTGACACAATAGTCGAAATTTTTTTTTAAATTACTCAACATTTTTTAAATTTTTTTTATATTCATATTCCAGTGGTGCTCAAATTTCACTTCCTAATCCCCATGGGCAATCAATCGTCCACACTCTGTGTAATCACAGATTTTTCCTTTCACATTTTTCCTACCGACATCTGAATCCGTAATAAGCGACCTATCTCTCAAAGAGATTCCCTCAAGAATCTAAAATATCTTACCGAAACTCATCACGTATTTATAAAGAACGAAGGGGGCTTTTACCGCAAAATTGTCGTTGATCCAATATTTAATAAATCCAGTTTCTTTATTGTCACATCTAAATATTCTTTGACGGTTCGAATTTTCGATGCTTGATGTTTCGTTTGTTGTTACTTGTAACATGTGCAATGTCAGTACTTATAAATTATGTTTTTCGGCATGTATCATTGTTTGTGTCAGTGGTATCAGTCAATAAATGGTGATCGTACTGTTTAACGCCTTTTAATGGCGGCTCCCTAATCCTTCAAATGGTGAGGGGATATTACACATTTATTATTCATAATATTAAGAAATGTCTCTAGACGACTTGATTTGATACTGGTGTGCAATATTACACTCCAGTAACATTTTGTTCGATATCTTTGTTTTTTTTTTTTTATTTCTTCACACAATTTCATCAACATATACTCAGGTAGGCTGAAGTCTAGACAATGATGTCATTTCGACCCACTTTTCACCGAGTAAACCAAACGCCGTCTGAATTTCCAAACTAATGGTACAATATATATTTACAATCATACATATTTACATAGGTATTTATAAATACCTATAAACATAATTTAAACATTCCTAACGGGATTAGAACCCGCAACCCTTAGCCTTAGCTTCGAAGGCAAGTTCACTACCATTCAGCCATCGCGTCGTCTGTCTGTCTCTTAAAAATTTGTGCTCAAATCATTGTTCGTTCTCATTACATATTTTTGAGTAAGGACTTACGCATTGTACGTCCCAAAAGAGTTTTATTGCCAAACCCTATTTGGCATCGCGTCAAAAGAAGTCCTAAATCTTCAACAGTAATATGCGGACTCATTCATTATTTGGCAGTGATCCTCAATAAATAGTTCAGGGGAATTGAGTAGACGTGGTAGACGTGGCGGCGGCGTCCCGAGGGCCAGACTCTGCGTCTGACTTAATTGCGGTTACGAGACCCAATTTTTGGAATTGGGTTACGCTTTAATCGATAATGAGCATGACTCGGTTCTTTGGCGCATCTGTTTAAGACAGCTATTTAATCTATGTCGATTTTTGTATCACGTAATTCTATTTAGATTAGTAAAACCTTTTTTATGAGTTGTATATATCCAGAGTACATGTCTACAGACAGAGTACCCCTGTATACAGACAGAGGTCTAGTCTAGACATTAAAGTCTCTTCGACCCACCTTCCACCAAAGATATTTTTACACGGCTATCGTGATATTATTACATTTATGTATTATTATTTTTATATAACTATTTCCGTTTATTAAAACATAGAGCTGACGGCAATAACTCGTAGATCGTTAAAATAGCGGAAGTCGATGCAATGAAGCAGGAAGGATCTCATTAAAAATGGAAACGCGAGGGAGCAGAGCCACCTGCAACTCTAGAGGGTTGAGGAAACGGGAAAATTGTTCGGTCCTGAAATATAATTACTTAATACGGTCGTAGGAAGCTATAGATTCTGTGTCAGAGACGCGAATCGCATAGTTGTAAAATTAGACGTAAAACCAGTAGTTTCTGGGTGTGCCATAAATAATAGAACAGCTAGGGATGCGAACTTTTTTTCAATACCTTTCTCTTAGTCCCATCTTACAAAATTACAAGACATAATAAACATATTTTGCAGTCTCATATTGTTCTTGTTAAAACAATCTTTGACATTAATATTTAATTTACTTACTTATCTACAGTAAGGGTAGTCGGAGAGAACGGATCGACAAGTGTTATAGTCCTTATATACAATAATTTATATTTTTTTTATTTAATGTTTTATAACGTCCCTACAATTTGTTCGGTTTTATGTATTACATATTATTTTGTTTATCTTCACCCATTTCCCAATACAGGGGTAGCCAGAGGTCGAAGAAATTTGGTCCTTTCGACCCACATTTCCCGGAGATTATTTTGGGACAACGTGACAGGTGAGCCTGTCGCGCCATGTTTATGTTCAAGCCAATGATATAAATCGAAGAAAGTTTTATATGCCACCCCCTTTATCTGGTGGGTTACGTAAAAGGCGATTAAAAGCCTTGACAGTATCAATGACTACCGACAAATGGCGGGATAGACAGAAAAATATCAGACCAAAATTAGCAGACCACTGACGCGCAGCACCGTCTAATATGCAATACATATGTGGTACTGAGTTTGTCAAACCGCTTGCCGAGCGATTTATGTCCAACTGGGACTATCACAATCTGTTTTGTATATACGTATGTATATACAAAATATCAATAATATTGATAGATACCATTGAATATGCTCTTAAAAATTATTTTTACCTACAAGCGTTCAACCATGTAAAAGATAAATAATTTGTGATTAAACGAACTTACCTGTAAGTGAAGTTCTATCATAACTATGTGAGGTGTTTCGTTCCCGAGATTAGTTGTACACTTGTAGTTCCACATACAATGTCGCCATCTATGCACTTAGTTAAAAGAGAAAAGAAAATAAAAAGTATTAAAATGCATGTGGGTAGGTTGACACGGACCGTCCTACGACTGTATCGGTTTCATTTTTTTAAAGTTTATAGTTTAGAGTGCAAATTGGGGAAAGGCGGTGTGTGGGCCTCCGGTTACCTGCACTCACCAGACGAAACGCAGAAGTTTGTTAGACTTCTACTTCACGCCGGTATTCTGTGAGGTCGTGGTACTTCCCCGGTCGAGCCGGCCCATTCATGCAACAACAAAAGCTGATGCGTGGCTCTACCACTGTAATCAATGGTTGACATATAAAGCAATCTTTAGAAACTAGTTTTACCATTGTTCGGAGGTCTTCGAATTTAAAATGCTTGGTGTCAATTTAATTTTTTAAGATTTAAAATAAGGCGTGTTTTCCCGTTCGGTTTCGAAAATAAAAAAATGTTAGATATAAACTGGTCATTACAGGACACACATTTTGAAACAGCACCTATAGAGTGTAAACTATGTACAGCCTCGTCAAAGTGTAATATTTTTACACTTTGACGAGGCTGTAAGTTTGTGAAAAAATGAAAATTTCTGAAGCAGAATAGTTATAGCAATGTGGTATGCTATACTGATACGGTGTACGAGAAAAAAGGATTTCATAGCCACTTCTTAGACCAGAAGTTTCGATAAATTCAAGACGTATCGCTAAATCTTTCTGGATATTTTTCCCAACAGCTACATTAGCTGAAGGATCTGTTTCCAAAATTTCTAATGCAACCTCATCGAGATCCTGTAGCTGCTGGTCCTCCTGCTCTTCATCAATGGTCTCTTCGACCAGCGATGGAAGAGGAAGTGTGATGCTCCAGGCACGTCTGATGCCACTATTGAATCCAAAATTGGTATACTAGTTGACGGTCCTGGTTGTTCTATTTCCTCACTTGGCATTTCCGACTCAATTATTACGTCATATGCTATCGAAGTGTAGTTATATCTAAATTTTCCGCATAGATATAGTTGTATAAACTATATTTAACGTAGAGAGAAAGATATCTAAGCAGGTAATCAATTATTTTAATTGTGAGGTAGACAAGTACAGCGGGTATGATGAACTCTAGACGTTACATCGTGAACCCGAGTTTGGAAAGGATAAATTACAATTCGAGCACTGCAATGTTAATCCAGATGTGGTCGAACAATAACAACTCGAATCGTTGAAACGTAAGTCCGTAAATATTTACGTAATATTACGTGTTATGTATATTACTAATTAACTATGGCAGTTACCTTGAGGTCCATCAGACAGTTGCATAGAATCGGTGGATGATGATTTGCGACGCTGTCCTTTAAGTAGTTTCCTCTCTAGTTTCTTATTTTTTTTTCTTAATGAAATTTAAAGATTCAAGGTCGTCGCGTTTTCTTTTAAGAATTTACACTTTTTTAAACACTGTCGTTAAAAAAGTACTTTACAGAATAGTAACGTGCGTTGTGGCGGAGCACTGAAATGTGAATGACGAATAGAAACCGATACAGTCGTAGGACGGTCCGTGTCAACCTACCCACATGCATTTTAATACTTTTTCTTTTCTCTTTTAACTAAGTGCATAGATGGCAACATTGTATGTGGAACTACAAGTGTACAACTAATCTCGAGAACGAAACACCGAAACATAATAATATATAATAATAATAATAATATTTTATTTATTTATAAGGGTGCACATGGAATAATAAGTCCAACGACCCATGTTCCACCTAAGATATTTTTGTGACTACGGGATGGATGGTGAGCTTCTCGTTGTCCTTATGTTAAGCCAACGATATAAATCGTACATACTCGTAAGTTTTAGAAAAAAACCCATTGGTACCAGCCTCGGCGATCGGTCTCGGGTCTCTTGACTCGAATTGCGATCAACCAACCGCACGACTATCGTGTCATTCGTTAAAAATGTTATTTGAAAATTTACAAAGGAACGATATTGAATGAAATTCGCGAAGAGCGAGGACGATCTCATTAACAAAGTGGAGTGAGACTCATTAAATTGTACAGCGCTGAACTGATTCATCACGTGATGCAATTGAATTGAGCCGTAGCGTTCTATTAACGAATTTTGAGCAGAATTATAGCTTATTTTCAGTTAAGCCCAGTACTTTTTACTTTTACCGTCATACATCTCCAAAATAAAAAAAAAATTTATTTAATTTTATATATAATTACTTAACTGACATTTTTATTGTTATTAAATGTTCCTTTGCCTCTTGACACGTCTCAATACGAAACGGTGGCGCCAAGTTCACAGATATGAAGTTTAGCGATTTAGACTTCTATTCCGTATATATAAAAATAAATATTTTGTTTCGTTCTGTTCATTGCGATGGATATAAAAGTATCCGTTTGTGGTTATTTGTATGTGCTCATTTGCTCCAGTTACCACTAACAGCTTAGTCAGATCCTATTTCACCTAACTCCTTTAAAATCAGCAGCTACTTTTATGTTTGGTAATTAAGGAAAAGGTGAAAAGATCGTGGAGAGAGCTTCACGTCTAAGAATTAATAAAGAAAAATGTTTGCAAATCGTCGACAACTGTTGATGCGGCTTTTCTTCGATTCTTAACATCACAAAACCAGCTTAGGTGAAGGTCTTTGCCCAGCAATGAGCATTCGCTGGCTGCGTTTGAAGATAAACTCTGAAAAAAGCAAAGTAAGTCTTCTTCCTCTATTGCCTGCCAGTTCACTACGCCGCTGTTAGACTGACTTCTCGTTTTCGTGTGTTTGTACGAAGGCGCAAAGAATATTTCTTTAATTTTGTAACAAACATTTTTCTTTTTTAAATTGGAAAAAAACAAAATATCAATACGCAAAGCCATCGTAATTTGGCGCCATGACGGCTGTCAGTTTTGGCGCCAAGCCAGCGCCAGGGCGTGACAGCACAGAAGGCGTTCCAAACCACGATTCCAGAGCACCTGTTGACTGAATGTTGGCTAAATGGTTTGAATCTCTAATGAGGGCTTTTAAATTGGACGTTCAGATTAAAAAAAATACTCGTTAACTCTATTATGTTGTCTGTTTTAAAGTACATAATTAATTTAGTATGAATTCATTACCCTTTTATTAACCTAACTTTCATTATAACACTTTACAAATATTACATCTTCCAGGATAAGGATTTCACATAATCAGATCGGTCCATAGACCATGTGGCTGTGGTAGAAGGGAGTTGTATATTTTTATGTAGATCAACACAGCAAACAAAATCTAAATAATAAAATAATAAAGAAATATAAGTATAAAGTAGCAGGCTCGTACCAATGGGTTTTTCAAAAACTTATGTACGAATTATATCGATGGCTTGGACATAAAGACGGCGACGGGCTCACCACCTGTCACGTTGTCCCGAAAATATCTTCGGTGGAAGGTGGTTCAAAGGGACTTAATTGTTTAGACTAGACCTCTGTCTACCCCCGTATTGGGAATTGGGTGAAGATATTTTCTTTTATATTTTATTTTTTTCTACGTGGTAAATAAATGAAATATGTTCAAGCCATGTGATATGCTTCTGTTCTTCACCTTCTGTATTGAATAACTGCTGCGTAGATGTAATGTGATGTTACCAATAGGCAATAAATGTTTTGATATTTCATATTAAGCATTTCTGCGCCAATTACTTATAATTACAACTGATGACAATCCATGAAATATGGATTATACTGTGTATTTTTAATTTATTTCTTTGTGCAAAGCTTTCGAAGAGGCCTATGTTTAGCTGTGGACTCTTGATAGGCTGTAAAGAAGATGAAGAAATCTATGAGAAGTTCTAAATTATTATATTTTTATGTCAAGTTTTTCGTATTTCAATGTGAAT
This sequence comes from Sericinus montela, assembly GCA_029286605.1. Taxonomy (NCBI): domain Eukaryota; kingdom Metazoa; phylum Arthropoda; class Insecta; order Lepidoptera; family Papilionidae; genus Sericinus; species Sericinus montela. The sequence goes on from JAGSMR010000014.1 coordinate 3,922,411, forward strand.
CAATAATTAAATTTTTGTTTATGTACTATACTCGTTGGCTTAAGTCAGGCTAAACGAAAGGATATTCACAAAGAAAGATATATATAAATAGTTTCTAGCAAAGATAATATATATAACTAAGGGTTGGCTCGTCAGTCATAAGTGTGAGTCATAGATAATAGATATTTAACTGAAGGCGAAGCCTCAAAACTTTTAAATAACTCAAAGAATCATAACGCGTTATTCTTAAACCTTTTTATTAGAAATTATTGTTATATACTTTATTTCATTTATTTTCTATTCCACGAAAGTTATTAAAATTAAAACAGACAGATCATGAACTCGCGTTTTAGCATTCTGAACTAGTTTTAGATTAGTTTTAGTAAAATAATAATAGTAGACTAAATTGTACTTCAATAATTTAGTCTACAAAATTTCATTAAATATAACAGTTATTCTATTTAAAGAATCTGATTTCAATCAGTGAGATATACTGGTACGGAATTTACATACGCTGATCCATTTAATTGTGAAAACGCTACAGAGATAGTTTTAGTTATATATATTTTTTTTCTTCACGTAATTTCCAATGAAGAGGTGGGCAGAGGTCCAGACTATGAAGTCATTTTGACCTACTTTCCACCTAAGCCGGTTTGGGACAACGGTACAATACATATATATTAACATACATAAATATAAATATAAACGTCCATGACTAAAGTACTAACATTCAAATTCATCATTCACATTCACACATATTTTTCCCCTAGCGGTATTCGAAATCACTACTCCCAGCTTCGAAAGCAGAGCCACTACCACCTAGGCTATCGGGCCTAATAATAATAATAATAAAATATTCTAGAGATATGGTTCTGAATAAAATGTCTATGTAATATTATCCTGCAAAATTCAATATGCCATTAATCGTCAAGTCCACAATATAAATGACTAAAAAAGCTCTCGCTCGCACTGAATATGTATTATGATGATGATAATTCGTATAAATGATAATTTGGGCCTGAACATGTATATAGATAACGTTCACAAATAACTCTGGTAAGTAGATAAAACTATCGATCATATCGCGTATGATTTCGGAATGTACTGGGTTTTATTAACGAAGTGTATAAGTGTAGATATGTGTGTGTATGAAGGGTTTACACACGCTGTAATCGTCTATAATTGTAGCGATAATTAGTGTTAAATTTGTATAATTGTACTTTGATAATTATCTTGATGTCTCCTATGTTGGCGATAATAATGATTAAACAAAACATCATTGTACAATTAAAATAAAACCGGGTGTTTTACAGGTCTCTCCTGTATGGAAGATTTGCCATTGACGCAACCGTTGGCGATTTGACTGGCACAAAGTCAGTCTCTGATCGCATTGTCAGATACTTTGCACTCTAGATGCTGCTGCTCGTCATCGATCTCTTTATATATTCCTTTTGTAAACCACTATATAAGATTCATCATCGACACCAAACTTCTAACTTGTCAGCCTCTCCTCGCAAGTCCCTTTAGATGAAGCTGTAAAGGCCTCCGGGCCAACAGCATCCCGTGGATGGTTTTAGTTATATAAGATTAAAAATATATTCTTTTAAATTTTGGATTTGGTTGGGTTTTCCGCTACTTTCGCTAGCCATTGTCAATGAATTTTCATTATAGATCAACAACAACAGAAAACTCAACAGGCAAAGCACCGTGGAAAGTGCAGGCTTTGCAATAACAGTGGCAGCGAATCATTGTGGCAGCGAAACTCATTTTTGCCAGAAGTAGCATAAAAGTATTCAGTTTACTTTTATATTACTGCTAACTGTGGAAATAGGATCTCTTCGTAAAATGTATATTCGTAAACCGATAACGAAACGAAGGTATTCGCAATATGGCATCGCAGACCGAATAGTGACAACAATATATAGCGCAAAAATTAACATTAAAGGAAGGTATACAGAGACTAACACGATATAAGTCACGATAGCCAAGTGGTTGGGTGGTCGGGATTTCGAGTCGTGAAACCCTAGCTCAATCCCCAGGTGGCAGGCTCGTACCAATGGGTTTTTGAAAATCTTATGTAGGAGTTACGTCGTTGGCTTCGACATAAAGAACGGCGACAGGCTCACCGAATGTCAAGTTGTCCCGAAAATATCTTCGGTGGAAGGTGGGTCGAAGAGACTTAATTGTAAAGACTAGACCTCTGTCTACCCCTGTATTGGGAATTGCGTGAAAATATTTATGTTTTGTTTTAAGTACGCGTACGTTGTATTATGATATAATTTTCAAAAGAATCGCTGTATATTGCTACTGAGGAATGAAATCGGTTTAAGAAAAAATTACTTGGTTGTACGGATGATTGACTTTGATTTGTATGTGATCAAGGAACTGTTAGCTACAGAATACAATAAATTGTAATTCTATTTCTCTAAATAGGAAACCAGTTTATGGAATATTTATGACTCGGTTTCGGCCCGGTTTCTGCCATTTGTATGTTATCATTCATATTGTCAGGTCATATTGGAGGGTCAGGAGTACTCGGATATCTAGACGGAATGAATGAAGAAAACACTGAATTTGTTAGAGGCGATAGAAGTATGTAAGGAACCTGACACTTAGCGATCTCTTTCTCTGGCTCTCTGGCTACCTCATCAGGGACTATCTATTAAGATATAATATTAAATAATAAAAACTTTAGCAGCCTCTACGTCGACTATGTAATATGATATGCTTTCTAAGCTTGTGTACTTTCACTCTTGTCCTTTGACACCACATCTTTTGATGGATAATAGGTGTTTATTGTCTTAGTGGCATAACAAAGGCACGGATCACTTTCATTGGGGTTACAAGTGTCAAATTATCGACAAAATGGCTATAATCATGATATGACTTTGTCATTAAAAACCGAAAGATTAGGAAAGTGATGTTATGATTTTCGGCAAAATATTAATCTTAGAAGAAATAATGGAAGAAAATATCCAACTTTATTCATTATTTATGTTATTTTATATATCGTAGACTGACGAAAACAAGAGTCTGAAATAGCTTTAACGATGGATTCATGTACATAATTACAGTTATTTTCTTAAACCATCTCACACAGAACACATCTGTTATTTTGCAATTCATACAAACATCGCACCGTGTAGTGATAATATGTATACAAATGTTATTCGTGAAAACATTTAGAGAATACCTATTTGTTACATAGGAGTAATGACTTCACTTTACGTGTTTTACACTGAAAATAAATGTACCATTGTATGTATACACATAAAGAAATGTAGAAGAAATGAAAAAGAAACTAAAGAAGAAGGTGAAAAAAAGCACAAGGAAACAGTAAGTGCAAAAGTGAAGAAAAGAAAGAGAAAAGAGAGGAAGACAGAAAGAGGTCATCAACACATATTTATTTAATGTTATTGGAAATTGTATGGTCGATTGTGAATTTTCTGTACAGGGAACTTGAACCCTAGAGATGGGCATAGAGCAACAAATAAATTTTGATTTAGGGTTTCCAGGCGCGCAAAGCTGCGGGCCACAGCTAGTTTCGCCTTTTATGAGTCCTTTAATTTTAATTTAAGCATTCTTTTTGATTCCTTTAAACCCTCCAAACGAGTGTATAAATCCAAAAGAGTGAGCAATATTTAAGAGAAAAGAATTTAATTCTTCTATTTTTGTATCGCAAAATAACTACTGAACAAATGAAGCATTAAACTCTCAAGAACAATAATGAATCCGTAAAAACTCCTTTGACGTAAGTTTTACACTCTGTAAACTTTTGACGGTAATTACTTCCAAAGTATATAAAATAATCTTGAATACCAGTAAAGGTCTTTCGAACACTGACAGTTTGTTTTTCTTTGTTCTCCAGTCTTCATTTAGAAAAGTGTGATTTAGGTAACCATTATGGTTTGTTGGTTAATACATGTAGTGCGCTTCTGAATCAAGGGTACTGGATGTCAAATCCCAGTGTAATGATATTTCCTATGAATATCTATAAAATTTAGGTTCAGTCTTGTTAATGATCATTCTGCGGAACTTAATTTAGTGCCTGGGTCAGAACCTTCGTTTAAAATCTATGCAGCTGTCAGTAAAATGCAATGGCTTCCCGCAGGCAAACATTTTTTTTATTCTGTGTTATCTGGGTGTTATTTGTTGTTTTTATAATTGAATTTTTAGTGTGTGGAAACGGATTTCGGGGGGACCTAAATAAAGAAACGTAAAATGTAAAACACTATCTAAATACAACAAGAATGTCAACATTTTCATAAATTATAAAGTAAATCATAAAAAAAGTACATTAAAATTAAATAAAATTGATGAAGTATAGGTAAATGCGAAAGTATTATTCTTTTCTTACTTCTTTCTGTCATATAAATGTCAGATAAAAGTCATTGGCGTAGTCAGTTAACGGTAACGGCAAGAATGGATTTATACATACATACATAACGGCCTGTAAAAATCCACTGCACGATATAGGCCTCTTCCATAGGAAGGATTCGCTACGACAAGCGGATTTGCGATCGTAGTATGCATTTGCGGACTGATTATTTTGGTCTGATATTTTTAGTGATGTTTATCCCGCAAACTATCGGTTGCCATTACGATATTCAAGGCTGTGTCCCTTAGTCGCCCCTCACGACACCCACTGAGTATTCTTACGCTGTTACTATAAGCCGGTTCAAGGCCAGATTATTTATTTTGAATAGTATAGATTTTCTAGAACTTTCAATTTTTTCATTTATTCCATTAAAAATGATAAAGTTATCCGTAAAGACTGAGATAAAAGGAGTTAAAAAACATATGGATTTTGCAATTAGAGAACGTTTCTTTATCTAAAAAATAAGAGGAAAAAGAAAAAAATGCGAAGAGTATTAAAAACTGTCTTCATTCTTACTGCATTTAGCCAATCGCCTTTTCATTTTCCCTAGTACTTTTGCCTTTTCCGCTCACGAACTTTTGTTTACGTTTTAAGGAAGCCGGTGCCAACTTCTTTAAACTTCTTTCATTAAATTCCCTGCGAATTATTGTGATTTCTTTTTTCTTATGTCCATCCAATATTGCAAAGAATAAAAAAAAACTTTATGATTGAACCTATTTTTTTTTAAACAAAACTAACTTCATGTAACTATCTGCCAGTGAGTCCCATTAGAATCGGTCTAGCCGTTCCATAGATTAGCTGGACCGCTATTTGTTCCAGCTAATCTCTGACTGACACTGACATACAGACATACAAACAAACATTTATAATTCATTTAAATTTAAATATACTTTCATATGCATTTAGTGAAGCTGTTAAATTTAAATTACTAACAGATACTTCAATTTTATTTATTTTTATTTGTAGGGATTTATTTTATTTTAGATTTTATTTTAGAGCCTTGTGGAATATTTAGGGAGGATGGTAAGAAACCCGATGGCATGACATTAGTCCCTTGGGAGAGAGGCAAAGCTCTTGCGTCGATATGCGTGGCGACGCATGCACGCTATACAAAGGTATACTAATTTACACCCTATTACCTGAGTATTAAGGTTTATAATTAAACACTGAAATCCCTTTTTTATATTTAATTAATTATATTCATATTATTCATATTAGTGACTATGTAAATTATATTAAGATTTCATTTTTACATGAAAGGTCATTTCCTTATAGTCAAAAATGTTCAATAATTTTTAAAACGAATAAACATAAACTTCCATTAAAATTAGCTGGAGATTTTAATGTAAATTTGCAAGAGCTGAATCACTGCCATTAATGACATTTCTTCAAAAAGAATTTCAATTGCAAATCAACAACAATCCAAAAGAATCTACTACCAAATATGGAACAACTATAGATGCTGTAATTGTGAGATATCTTGATAATGTTTCATCAATACTTTTGTAACGTATTAAATAAATATATAAATATCTTCACGCAATTCCCAATACAGGGGTAGACAGAGGTCAAGTCTAGACAATTAAGTCCCTATGACCCACCTTCCACCGAAGATATTTTCTTGGACTTTACTACTACGGGACTTTTGTAACGTAGTTTAGTTATTATCGACCAATCGTCACAGTAATACCGGCAGAGGAAACATCGAATATAACTATAACTGAAGTCACAGAGAGAGAGAGAGCAAATATTTAAATTGTGGCCACTTGATATTAATATCGAATTTTTATATCAAATGTAAATAAATGTTTATTAAATAAAGTTACTATTTTCTGTAAGAAATTCGTAGTACTTCATTTTTTCATTCCTGTAATAATATTATCTTTTATGCATATTACTTGTACACACACGATGTTTCACATCTGCCAGGCGTCCCATGACGGCTCACATTTTTTTCTCCTTAATTTAATTCAGCATAACTTAAATGCTTTAAAAATCAATAAAAAATTGCGTAATGCTAGTACTATTAATCAGAAATGTACACACTAATGTTGTCAACGAAAACCACTCATACTTGACGACCTCCGTGGACGAGTGGCGTACTCACCGATTTTCATGTTGTCGCCAGTTCTGAGGTCTCGGGTTAGATTCCCGTTCGTGTGAATGTAGAAAACACTTTCTACATTTGCTCGGGTCCGGGTGTTTGGGGTACCTTCGATGTTACTGATTCCTTAACACAAGTGCTTATGCTGCCTACTTTGGGCTCGAAGCAATGTGTGTGCTGTTGACCTTATCTTACCTTGCGGATGTTGTTTTTATCTTAATTTTTAATATTCATTTGTTAATAAGTCACGATAGCCGAGTGGTTGGGTGGTAGGAATTTCGAGTCGAGAGACCCGAGTTCGATCCTCAGGTGTAAAATAAATTAGGTGTAAATAAAATATCTTCGGTGGAAAGTGGGTCGAAGAGGCTTAATCGTCTAGACTAGACCTCTGTCTACCCCTGTATTGGGAATTGCGTGAAGATATATTTATTTAATATTAGAATAATTACTTAATCAGTATTTTCTAAGATTTGCTCGATATCAGGGGTAAGTGTAGTGTCAGCTAGGCCTTTCTTATCGCTCGTAAAACAGAAGAGATGTATTCGTAAAAGTTTACGAGCGCGTCAAGTATCAACCACTTCATGTTAACAGCCGAGCAATGCGCTTCTGGCTCTATGGAATGCTAGTTTTATATGCGAACGAGGACTTTGTCTGTTCAAGTTATAGACGAGTGGCGATGTGATCTCCAAGTTTGCGATTTTATAGATTTCAGGTGACAGTTACGATCGTCGAGTGGTTGGGTAGTCGAAATTTCGTGTCGAGAGCCCAGGTGGCGGGCTCGTACCAATGGGTTTTTCGAAACTTATGTACTAATTGTATCGTTGGCTTGGACATAAAGACGGTGACGGGCTCAACACCTGTCACCTTGTCCCGAAAACATTTTCGGTGGAAGGTGGATCGAAGGGACTTATTTGTCTAGATCTCTGTCTCCCGTGTATTGGGAATTGCGTGAAGATGTTTTTTTTTCAGGTCACTTAGAGACTCAGGTGACTTTTGATATACCACTTATCAATAGAATTTAATCAGAAAAAGATACAACAACATAAATTATGGCGGAATATCAATTTTAAAAAGTGCGCGTAATTTAGAAATGTTCTTATTTATTTTATTTCACATCGATAATAACTATTGTATAAAAACGTACGAAAAATGTAAACAATTAGTGTTTTCAGTTTTGAAAAAACTTATTATTTGATACATATTAGGATAATTATTCTTTGGTATTCTCAAACAACAAACGTGTGTTTGGTATTTTATTGTTGTAACCATAGAAACATTGCTAATATATTTCATTTGAGAACGTCTTAATTATCTATTAGGACTTAGGTGTTATATAACGGCCTGTTTTGGATTTATCATTTATTCATCTATATAACTTTTTGTTATTAATTTAAAAAAAAAACCAACTAATAATATGCTCAGACTTACATGCTTTAAAATGTTGATGTTTTTACATTTCTTATTAATTAAATACGAAGAGTTATTAATTATTAATTTTTTTTTAATTATTAATTTTTTCGAATGAATACAAAGGGTCTTTTATAGATAGCTGTCGTCCAACAAGTAAGTGTGACTGTCAGTTATCGTGTAATCTCTGCTTTTCTTTTTAATAATACGCAAGCAATGCTGAATAACATTAAAAAGTCACGATAGCCGAGTGGTTGCTTAATCGGAATTCAAGTCAAGAGATCCTAGTTCGAACGATCGTTGTAAGCTCGAACTAATTAGTTTTTTTCAAAAACTTGTGTAAGATTTATATGGTTGGCTTGGACATACTGCGCCAGGCTCACCACCTGACACGATGTCCCAAAAAAAATCTTCAGTGGAAGGTGGGCCGTAAGGACTTAATTGTCTCTGGACCTTTGTCTACCTCAGTATGTGGAATGGCTTGAAGATATTTTCATTTATTTTCCTTTCAATTTATGCGCCCACTTACGACTTGTACCATACACAGTATTCGTACATTAGCCGGTCGGCACTTAACAGTTTCTGTTAATTGAATCGTTTCGTGCGCTTGTGACCGCCGTCGCTAACGAGCACCGCAACTATCCTCAAAACTCCTCAATGTCTAGGTCTGTTTTGTTTTTGCATAATTAAATTTGCATTGTTTTGTTTTTGATTGTTATTATATCAGTCATTTCTTGAGCGGGCTGTGTTTTAAGTTTAATCTTATCTTGTTTGTGTGCTATATGCTGTTTTGTTATTAATACGGTATTGTAAATAATAATACTCCATACGTACAATTTTAATTTTGTTTAAAAATTTATGTAGTACTCCTACATAAATTACTTAGGTACGTGCCTTGAATATTCAAGTGGCTACTGACATACAATGGGATAACCATCTCCAAACACACAACCAAAATTCGGTGAATCAATTTTGTTTGTCCATTATATATAATTATCGAGTCACGTTGTTGCTCATGATGAACTCTGAAACTATCTAACCGATTTTCACGTTTTTTAATTATACTCTTTGCTGGCGTGCCTAAAATAGCACAGTTTTTGTCACGTAATTTTTTAATTGAAGGGCAGTACAGTCTGCGGGGAAAGGAATTCTTGTTCAGGATAGAACAAGTAAAGAATACTTTTCTTTTTGTATTAAATTTTATTCCATATTTACTAATAACTTTAAATTGCATGCGTGCCTGTTGGTAGTTGAATCGTGTCTTTTTATTTGAATAGTTAATGGTCCAACCAATCAGAGGCGAATTACGAATTAGATCCGTTAACAATAAATACTAGGGTTGCGATGAATCACTACCTCTATGGATTGTCTTTTATAGCGTAAAGATATTCATAAATTATTTCTACTGTCTGTGGCGCAGACATACTCCCGGCCCTTGAAAGCTTGAAGGAAGCTTTTAAGTTTCATCTTCAGTTGTGCAGAAACCAAGATCAGGCAAATGTTCATATTCTTCGGCTGATACTTGACAAGCTCAGCACTCGTACGTCTTCCAATCAAAAGGTGACCATAGGTTAAATACTGGCAATAAATTGATACGAGGCTCATAGGATAGCGGGATGGATGCTTAGGATAACTCAGGATTTATGACAATGAAACGTTGAAATTAGATCCTCGAACGTATGGCGACTATTTATACGAATATTAGGAAAAACATCCGTCTCCCAGACACCGCAAGTGAGGAACGTATGCTTGACTGAAACAAATGCACTGAACTTTGAGGAACTCCAGATTCCATTAGAGGTCTTAAGTATTTTTATGTAAAATAATATCCTTGTGCTTAACTCATTGCCCGTGCGTTAAAAATACCGCGTACATCGCCACATAGGCCTTAAATAGGCTACGCTTCAAATGAGGAAGGTCAATGACCAAAGCGCAGCAAAAGGAAGGCCTTGAGGCTTTTGGGAAGAGCTAATCTGGTAGTTTTCTACCACACATGTAAGATCTGCCAATACCTTTGGATTTCGTGATATGTATCGATACATTGTAAGTAAAAAATAAAGTAAATTGCATTATATCATTTGTCATTTCACATTTAAAATTATTATTTTTTAACGTTCATTGCAGAACCTGTAACTATCCAACCTAATTTAGAGTTTCGTAATACAAGATTATTCTCGCCTAACCCTTGACACTCAGAACCGATTATATCCCAGAATACGTGAAGGTTCATTGAAAGAAGGGTCTGCTAAACGAAATTGTAATAGGTTGATATGACTGACATCAATTTTTGCCTTAGGTAAATTACCCGTAATCTTTGGCAACACTAAACAAGTATTTATGACAACGTTCAGCGTTTACCTTCATTGGTCTCTCGCCTATACCTACAACCCGGGTTCTTGTTGGCTGAGCAGTCTTTTCTTTCCTGCACGGACGAAGTTATAAAGGAAGACTGGCTCCCGCTGTCCAGCAGAGCTCGCACCGTCATACTCTCTTTTGTAACAGGATTAGCTAGTTGAACTAGAGCGGTACTCAATAATATCTCAGGTGAGGACATCGCGGGCATTGCAAAGGTATGAGACTCATCGGCAGAATCCGATTTGTGTTCATCAGGTTTACTGTGCAACAGAGTGTTATGTTTCTGTTTACAGTAACGACATGTACCGTAGAGCCTTCAATGACGTGTATTGTGACCTACTCGCAAGCAGTTGGCACACATTTTTAGGGAATTCACTATTGCCTTTCTCTCGTCTAGGGATTTTCCCTTGAACGAGGAACAATTGTAAATGCGATGAGATCCCTTACATAGGACACACTCAAGTTTATACTCAGGAAAGTACGAATCCGTTATTTATATTAAATATTTTAATACTTAAAATTTTGGCGTAAATGTTTCTTGTGAATTAGTTATTTTAGTTTACTTATACCAAAGAAGTATTATTTCTGTGTGCGTATATACACACACAATATTTCTATGGCAAGTGTAGGCAATTAGGCAACACCAAATAATACACCTTAATAATAATACAAGGCGCTTTGGGATGGTTTGGTCTGTAGATGACTTCCACCAAAGACATTTTGAGGAAAACGTGACAAGTGGTGCTCCTTTCACCACCTTTATGTCTACGCCAACAATATAAATCGTACATAAGTTTTGAAAATCTTATTGTAGGAGCCTACCACCTAAGGACCGAACTTGGGTCTTTCGACTCAAATTCTGATCACCCAACCACTCGGCTATCGTGACTACAAAGATAATTTCTTTATTCAGACGCACGGAATCCAAAAAAAAAATATGCAAACGAAATATTAAGTGTACATGTTTGATATAAAACTCAATTTTGAAAGTAACACGAATAAATTAAGAATGTACCTGTTCCAAAGCGCTACGACATCGCCCTCGTAAACTATTAAAACTGCACGTAGCATCAGACCCGTAACACAGTTGGATGATGTCAGCCCACTCTTAACCTATATGCAGGGAAGTGAAAAAAAATTTCAGCTCAGTGAAATTCGCTGCACACTGAGACACCTCCAGTGACCTCCTTTTGAACGTAGGATATCCGTAAAAGATACTACGAAATACTTTGCATTTAAAACTGTATATGATTTTATTCGGAATTTTTACTTTTATTTATAGACTTGCGTATTATGAAATGAAGTTGGCCTTGTGGTAACGGTGTAGGAATATTGCTACTCCCTTTCTTCCCGTGGATGTCGTAAGAGGCGACTAAAGGAAACAGCCTTGAATATCGTTATGGCAACCGATAGATGGCGGGATAACCATCTCTAAAAATATCAGACTAAAATAATCAGACTGAAGATGGACAGCAGCGTCTAAGGAGCTAGGTGTTTGATTCTGCGATCGCCAATCCGCTTGCCAGGCGTGGCGATTTCTCGATACCACACACATTAATTTTTGAGGTGTCGAAAAGGTCAAAACTTATTCCGTCAATAATACCTTAAATGTTAATACAGGTTTCAGTCAAAAACGTTACGTAACTCTTTTTAAATTTAGAATCTTAATAAAATACTTACGGAGAACATACTAACGCTTTGCATAAATCCGTATATGAAACACGTCCTAGGTTACAGTTGGTGTGTTCCATTTGGTATAAGCTCGGCGGATTTAAGTAAGATACGCGAAGGAAAATTTGAACCGTCAGCTGAATACAAATCTGCAATAACCGCGATGAGATCCGTCACATTTGCATTTTGCGGGAAATCTGAAATGTGCGAGCACAATAGTGCTATTTGTTGCTATATGATGGGATTTTTGTATTCCACTATGGCAAGTTTTATGGCAGGTTTTTTTTTCTTAAGGCTATTTCCCATACTGGTAGAAGTCATTGTAGTCCTTTCGACGCACTTATGTTTAGTAGACGAGGGGATAATTGCTCCTTTTTGTAGTTTATTGATAATAAGTTATATGTTATTAACAATAATAAGCTGATAGCTGCGACACAGCTATTCAAGGCTAAACTTTTACAATAGTCAAAAGAATAATAATTTATTTCATTTAGTATCACACAGTAAAAACTTTTATTTTACAATAGCCAAATCACTAAACAATAAGACAATATATAATACTAAATGAAAATAATAATTATTATTAGTATTGACACAGAACTTGGTTTAAACCCCTTTAAATTAATTCAAAGAATTTACAAATAAAAGAAAAAATCACAAGGTTACTTTATGTCGGTGAAATACAAAAACAAAGATAGAACGAAAGTACACCAACCAGCCAGGCACCGCTTGTGGCGAGACGGTTTTTTACTTATAGATACCTTGTATAATAATTTTTTTTTGTTAAAAATATCTTTTTTTTCTAGTTGTAGTTGCAAGTACTTAGATAATTTACATAAGACCTTCTACCTAACACTTGTCAACAAAAAAAAACTTTTCACTCTTCAATGAGAGACTAAAATCAGTAGTTTCTGTGTTAAATAAACGTTTTCTATCAATAACTTAAATTATTTAATGTTGTTAATTTATTCGATTATGCCACTCATTCATTAATGAAGTTTCAAAATCCCAATTAAAAAAATAACCCTTCAACCGTAACCATGGCGGATCTTTCTAGATCAAAATCCATCTCAAATCAGTCTTTTGTCCTACTAAGTCTTAGTGCGAAGAAAACGAAATGAAATGTCAACCCCAGTGGTCTTCCAGCGAGTCTAAATTTGTTGACTGAGACGTAGTATTTATATTTTAGCCATGACGTCAGGAAACATGTGATGTTTCCGTCCAGAACATTTTCGATCATTTTTATAATTATCGAGAATGTTATAGACGACACATTTTATTCGCAACAGTTTAGTAATTTATATTTAACTTTAATAAATAAAGTAAATAAATAAATATCTTCACCCAATTCCCAATACAGGTGTAGACAGAGGTCTTGTCTAGACAATTAAGTCCCTTCGACCCACCTTCTTCCGAAGATATTTCCAGACAACGTGACAGGTGGTGAGGTCGTCGCCGTCCTTACTTCCAAGCAAACGATGTAATTCGTACATAAGTTTTTGAAAAACCCATTGGTATGAGCCTGCCACCTGGGGATCGAACTCGGGTCTCTTGACTCCAACATCCGACCACCCAACCACTCGACTATCGTGACATTATATTTAACTTTAGCCTCTTAATACTGGATAACATACGTTTGACCATTGTCTGACTCCAGAATGATGTGTTCGCTCTCATGCTATTTCTAATTATTCTATGTTCAATACTGTATATACTTGGTTAACAAAAATTACAAAAAAGTGGTCACCTACAGAGTTTCATTCGCATGTTTCTTTTCAGGTAGAGGAACCTCATTAAAAGTAGTATATTGAAAAACTAAAATCGATTGCTATAATATATTTTCCTCATATCGATGGATGTAATATATTGCTTATATCGATTTATAAATGTATAGATTTGGCACTAGCAAACTTTTGAACTTAACGAACTTACTGTATATTTTACAGGTTTATTCATTAAATAGTTACATCGTCATCGCCCCACGGCTTATATTATATATACACTTATAGCACATTAACATCAATAAGTAAAAATGTTGATCAGGGTGTCATATGTTGTAAACATCTTTATACGAAAGCATGTATGAGCGAGTTCGTTTTCCGACTAGTACTTGGTCGATTTACATTTACGGAAGTGACATTTTTAGTTACATAATCATATTACTAAATATATCCACTGGATTCTTTTAATTTATCGGAATAGTTAAAGTTTAAAGGAGCGACCAGAATTATTGTAATGATTAAAACTGTCGTCATTTCAAACTATTAGAGCCTTAAGATTTAAAGAAATGAAATAATTAGGTATAGGAACGTACTTTACTTGGATTTTTATAACGAGTCGGTGGATCTTATAATAAAAAAAGACAAACGAGTTTCTCGGAATTTGAAATCATTGAAAAACTCAAAATTATCGTCGAAAACGTGAACAACTGTTCAATATTTAGGCTTTTATTGAACGGTCTATTTTTCATTATGCAATGCTTAGCGCCTCATACTCCCGTCACAAATAATGGAACGGAAAATCGAACAAATGAATGGCGCGCTTACGTAACACCGTTTGTACTATTTTCGGCGGGTAAACTGAACGGATCAATGAAGTCGCGAGACAACGCCATCTAGTAGCCAACGGTGGAAGCTACGCTCGTAATGAAAGCGCGCGCGTGACCCCACTCACTAGGCTAGCGCCTAAGGCTGCAATTATACTGTCAAAGAACTTTGATATAGGTGAGAAGTTTTAGAGCGTACTAAAATAGTCCGGTAACACCAGTTTATAACTATGTGTCCTCTATTCCTTATTAAGGCTATGCTCTAAATTATTCACAGGACTTTTTAAAAAAGAAAACTAGCAATCACAAATAATTTTACTAGTACATATTTCCATTTAACGCTTCAACTAAGTTGCAATGTTTTTATCTAGAGTGGTTCACGACAATAGTCGAATAACGGGCCAGTTTGAGATGTCATGTTTCACAGTCCGCACCCTAATAGGTTTACCTATTATATATGGGGTATTGACACTATTATCTAAGTTATCACAATTATTATACATTAATTAATAAAAAATTTTAAGCATTGCACAAGGCTTTAACAGAAAACGCTGTTACGAATCCTTCCATCATCGGTCTGAAGGACAAAAAATCTTTATGTCGAAATCATATGATTTCGACATAAAGATTTTTTGTCGTCGTAAGAAAGATGAAATGCATGATTTTTTATATTTCTTTCATCAGAGTCAATGGATTCTTGCAAACGTATAAGGTTATAAACGCCTTGTCTCGTCTGATAACTAAAATGGTATGCCGAAATAACACTAGCTCTCGATACCTTTTTAACCGGAATATAACAGTTACTACATTGCTAATTGTGGGGTAGAAATATGCAAGAGTTACTTAATGACCCGGGCAATTCCTAGGCAGTGAAGGACGATCTTTCAGCTTTCGGCATTACTAGTTTTCTACTCTACTCTCTTTTTTTATGGAGAAAGGTGCCAAACAAACAGGTGGCTCACGTGATGGTAAGTTATTACCGCCGCCCATGAACACCTGTAATACCATAATCATAACAGATGCGTTGCCGTCCTTCTATGCCCCAGAATTTTGGGGATGGGTGGGGGGGGTGTTGGTCTCCGGTTACCTGCACTTTTCTACTTCAATGCCGGTGTTCTGTGAGGTTGTGGTACTTCCCCGGTCGAGCCGGCCCATTCATGCAACAACAAAAGCTGGTTCGTGGCTCTACCACTGTCGAAAATTTATATAAATATATCAAATGACCTTTAAAGTATCAGATTATAAAGATAAAAAATTAATATAGCCGTGGGCTGAGGGATGGAATTTTAATGGGATGGAGATTCGAATCGGATCCCCATTAGGAAAGTTGGTATCAATGAGTCGTTGAGTTGGTCACTGATTTATCCCAATTAATCTCTGAATGTGGATGGAAGCAACTAAATAATGAACCTTCCCATATTGAAAAATACCTAAACACTTGAGTGCCCAGACTTCCGGTTTTTCTTTATGATTATAAATAAATAAATATCTTCACGCAATTCCCAATACAGGGGTAGTCAGAGGTATAGTCTAGACAATTAAGTCCCTTCGACCCACCTTCCACTGAAGATATTTTCGGGACAACGTGACAGGTGGTGAGCCCGTCGCCGTCTTTATGTCCAAGCCAACAACATAATTCGTACATAAGTTTTTGAAAAACCCATTGGTACAAGCCTGCCACCTGGGGATCGAACTCGGGTCTCTTGACTCCAAATTCCGACTATCACTAGGCTATCGTGACTTTTTACGATCGTGTACACAGTCAGGTCATAAGTATTGTCACACAGTAAATACTTTTCTTTTAGAATGCTGGCCACAAAAAAGTTTATTGAATTCGAATTTCGAATTGTTCATGAAAATAAAACTACATACTTTTTAGAATTTTACTCATTTTTAAATATGGAGTGGACGCTTAAAGAAGACCGTGTTGCAGTTATTGCGTTGCATCGTTGCGGTTACGCTCGAATTCAAGTTTTTGACATACTGAAAAATTTTAATATAACCAAAAGATTCGTTTATCGTACCATCAAACGATACAATGAACTCTAGTGTGGATGACAGGTCAAGAAGTGGTCGCCCCCGGTCTGTTAGGACTCCAGCAGTGATAAAAGCTGTGAAGGCTCGAATTCAAAGAAATCCCAAACGTAATCAGAAACTGTTAGCCCTTCAGATGGGGTTAAGCAGAACCACGGTGAAAAGGGTGTTAAATGAAGACTTAGGGCTTCGGGCATATCGAAGAAAAACAGGACATTGTTTGAATGCTCGTCTAATGCACCTGAGACTGAAGAGATGCCGCGTTTTGTTTCAGCGGTACGCGGGAAAAAAAATATCGGGAAATTCTTTTTTCGAATGAAAATTTTTTTACCGTAGAAGAGAGCTACAACAAACAAAATGATAAGGTGCACGCACACAGTAGTGAAGAAGCGAGCAACCGTATTCCGCGTGTCCAACGAGGTCATTTTCCATCCTCGCTCATGGTATGGTTATAGTTTCTTATTGGGGCTTAACAGAGGTACATTTTTGCGAGAAAGGTGTAAAGCCGAATGCAGTTGTGTATCAAAATACAGTCCTGACGAACCTTGTGGAACCTGTTTCTCATACCATGACAGGCACTGGGTATTCCAACAAGATTCGGCGCCAGCTCATAGAGCGAAGAGCACACAAGGCTGGCTGGCGGCGCGTGAAATCGACTTCGTCGGGCACGAAGACTGGATCTCCTCCAGTCCAGATTTGAATCCGTTAGATTACAAGATATGGCAACACTTGGAGGAAAAGGCGTGCTCAAAGCCTCATCCCAATTTGGAGTCACTCAAGACATCCTTGATTAAGGCAGCCGCCGATATTGACATGGACCTCGTTCGTGCTGCGATAGACGACTGGCCGCGCAGATTGAAGGCCTGTATTCAAAATCACGGAGGTCATTTTGAATTAACTTTAGTGTCATAAGAATCTATGTTTTTTTAAGTTCATTTTGGTATATAAATAGTTACATAATGAATAAACTTGTTTTAATTATTTTAGTAGATAATGATAGAGTCATAACAGTCTCCAACAGTCAGTGGAGTCAAGGGTTTACTTTTGCTTTTCATCAACTTCTTCTTTAAAGCCTATAACGAGTCCACTGTTGAATATAGGCCTCCACCAAAGTTTTCCACAAAGAACTGTCCTCAGTAACCTTCTTCTATCGACTTTCCACGTCATTTTGTGAGTTATTATTCCATCTCGTGGAGTGTTTAGTCCTATTATTTTTATTGTGTTATTTATTCTATCATTTTATTATTAAAACTTTACATTCATAATATATTGTTCTACCTTGCTGATTAAACAGAGTTCCTTTAAGTTAGTGATTTTTTACATGAAAAAGTATTTTAATTAAAAAGAAAAAAAAATATGATTTCGCGCTAAAAATTCTGACGCCATTTTAGATCCTGACGTAGACTCTTAAGTATGCAATCCTCGTTTGTCTGACAACATGGATGCGGTATATTAAAACGAGCAGAGTTGCCAAGTGGGACGGATATTTAGCAATTCCAAGTGGAAATTATATTTATAAAGGATATTATAGGTTAGGAAGTTATATTCATTAAGGAATATTATAGGACAATTAAAGTTACGATTTAGCTTTATTTTTTTTTACAGAAATTAATTATTACATAAATATAAAGATATATTAACAAATAATAAATTAAAAGAAATTTTAAATATATATCTACGTGCGTATATTGAACTGTCGGCTTGGACACGAAAACGGCGACATACTCACCACCAGTCACGTTATCCAACTCTTCTTGATGTAATGAGAATACTTCATTACATCATAATTTAATTCAAAATAGCAGAGTGGTTGAGTGATTGGAATTCGAGTCAAAAAAACCCGAGTTCAATCCTTTGGTGGTAGGCTGGTACCAATGGATTTAAGATCGGATATACATCGTAGGCTTCGAAATAAAGATGACGACTGGCGAGATACGAGACGCGTTAAATCGATATTTATGTAAGTGGTGGAACGATACGAGAAAAGAGGCGAGAGGATTCCCCCTAAATAGTCGCGAATAATCTGCTGTAGTTTTAGGTAATAAAGAGCCAGTAGTCGGTTATTAGCCATTCTATGATTACGGAGATTCATTCTTCCCCACCTGGGTTGGAGACGGAGGAATTCCTCTTTAATTGCATTTCTTAATCTTTGTCAATTTGTGCAAATGAAAACGTAAGTTTATATTTATTTATATTTATTTATTTATCTTCACGCACAATCCCTGACGGGGTAGCCAGAGAGAACAGATCGCCAAGTGTCACGATCCTTACATACCGCTTTCGCTTCATTCATATTCATCATTTTCTTCATACATCCACGTCGAGGTATCCGATTAAAAGTACAAGAGCACTCGTAAATTTATGGTTTATTTTTGTTCACATTTGTCTTTCAATTGATAAAGAACTTGTTCTGTATATTATAACGTTATCGGGAGTTATCCGGAATCATCCTATTTTATACAATTAAAATTACATTTCTAACTTTACTAAGTTGTGTCATATGAGTCGTAGACATATGATATTCCTTTTACCTGTTTGTCAATTCATTCATTCTATTTTATTTATATATTCACGCATTTTCCTAATATTAGGATAAACAGAGCTTAAATAGTTGTGCATTCGAATTTCCGAAACCTATTTAAGGACATGCCATATGGTGAACTTATAAATAATTCTAGTATCCAAACCAACGGTACATTATACTTAAAAAGAGTGTAATTCATATTCATACTACATAAATTGGCCGTATTCGAATCTGTAACACTTAGTTTCGAATGGAGGGTCAACTAGACTATCGGGCTATTCTTGTTTTTCATTAACACAGTACACGAAGCAGAAGTGTACGTTAAATTTAACTAATTAATATTAAAAAAATATACGCGTTGCGTGTCTATGGGTATAAGGAGTATACTAAAGACCAACAGTGATTGATTTAATAGCGTATTTAACCTTAAAGTATTTAAACTACATATTATAACTTACACGCGGTACTCAAATTTCGTTATTTTTGCATAATAAATACATAAATATACTTATACACATAGGGACAACATCAAATACATTTCTCCGATCCCAATGTAAGATGCTAAAGCACTTGAGATATGGGAATCGGAAACAACGAAGACACCACAAATACCCAGACCCGAGAATATGTAGAAAAAGTAGTTTTTCTACATTGACCCGTCCGGGAATCGAACTCGGGATCTCGAGATGGGGTCACTTTGAAAAACGGTGTTTACGCCACTCGTTCACGGAGGTCGGCAATAATTGTTTTTGGACAACAATCTATGAGTTCTTCTGTTTAACTTTTTTACTTCTTCATTTCTACTTTTCCTTCATCGTATTGTGCCTTTCTACATCATCAGGGTTCAGTTCTGGTCAATTTGAAAACGTATTTTATATGCATGTCTAAATTTCATTTGTCTTTTTTCGAATATTCAAACTTTATTGTAAAAGCTATGGAAGAAAATCCCAGTGTCACTTTACAATTTTTAAAATTGTCACGATAGCCGAGTGGTTGGGTGATCGGAATTCGAGTCAAGGGACCCGAGATCGATCCCCAGTCGGCAGGCTCCTACTAATGGGTTTTTTCAAAAACTTAGAACCGATGTATATTGGCTGTTTGCCATTGGCTTACACATGAAGACGGCGACGGGCTCACCACCTGTCACGTTGTCTCAAAAATATCTTCGGTGGAAGGTGGGTCGAAAGGACTTAATTGTCTAGAATAGACCTCTGTCTACCCCTGTATTGGGAAAGGCGTAAAGATATTTATTTATAAAATGTACCAACAAAAAATCAAATTAGTATTCTCTATCACAAACAGAAAAGTTCACAATCGAAACATATAAATTGTCTGTTTAAATGTCTGTCTCTTGGCAATATAATAATAATAATTTATTTCACTCTATTTTCATTATATATTGTCCTATTGTTTAATAATTTGACAATTCAACCCAACCCTGAATTTTACACATTAACAATTAGTTTCTAATATACTCGTAAGTACATAGTTTTAGGAGTACCTGAAAAACAAGCGCGTACCTACGTAACCCTTAGGAGATACTTGTCTCGACACGCGCCGTTTTCAATTTTAATTAAAACAAAGAGCTGTTAAAGAGTCACTTGACGTACTGGTACTTTAAAAAAACCTTAATTAAGTCTTAGCTAAATTAACTAATTAACAAAATTCGTAAATATATTTTTGTTAATTTTGAAATATTTAAAATTTTGAAAAATTTAACAGATCCTGTCTGTGTTAAATGATTTTTTTTAATCTTAAATCATTCCAATTTATAATATACGTTCTATTTCAGGTTTTTAATTGTTTTGTTTAATGGTATTTCTGTATGGCGATAGGCTCAACACCTGTCACGATGTACTAAAAAAGCTTGGTGAAAAGTGGATCGAGAAGACTATTGTCTAGACATCTGCCTACCCCATAGTGGAAAATGCTTATAACTTTTAACGTGAATCAATTAGACATGTTGAATATACCCAAATCCTTCGTCATAGAGCAAATAGTTGATGGTGATATTCTTGAATCTGTACTAAAATAACCTGCTGGGAAGTCACCTTTAAATAAATGAAATAATAAAATATCTTTCCAATGCATGCCATTCCCAATGCAGGGGGTACACAAAGGTCCACACCATTAAGTCCTTTTGACCCACCTCCCACCGAAGAGATTATTTGGGACAACGTGATAGGTGGTGAGCCCGTCGCCGTCTTTATGTCCAAGCCAACGATATAAATCGTACATATGTTTTGAAAAAACCCTACGACGTGCCTACCACCTGGGGATCGAATACGGGTCTCTCGACTTGAAATTTCGACCACCCATCCACTCGGCTATCGTGACATTGCCACTACCTATATACTATTTTACAACTCCTTTCGAAGTCAAGTTTCTAAGCAATAAACAATAGTGAATTTGCCGATAGCATGACTTTGGAATACAAAATATTCGAACAATCTACTTGGGTTGTAAATATATTGCGCACGTACGTGTAGTTTTTATATAGGTTGATACTGGTAGGTTTGTTTTAGGTTTTAGTGTTGTTGAAAATTTTATTAGCAAATCATGTCAACGATATTTTCTTCAGGTATCAAGTATTGATCAAATGTTTATTTATTTATTAACACACCAACGCCAACCAAGTCACGATAGCCGAGTTGTTGGGTGGTCGGAATTTCGAGTCGAGAGACCCGAGTTCGATCCCCAGTACCAATGAGTTTTTCAAAAACTTATGTACGAATTTCATCGTTGGCTTGGACATAAAGGCGGCGACGGGCTCACCACCTGTCACGTTGTCTCAAAAATATCTTCGGTGGAAGGTGGGTCGAAAGGACTTAATTGTCTAGAATAGACCTCTGTCTACCCCTGTATTGGGAAAGGCGTAAAGATATTTATTTATAAAATGTACCAACAAAAAATCAAATTAGTATTCTCTATCACAAACAGAAAAGTTCACAATCGAAACATATAAATTGTCTGTTTAAATGTCTGTCTCTTGGCAATATAATAATAATAATTTATTTCACTCTATTTTCATTATATATTGTCCTGTTGTTTAATAATTTGACAATTCAACCCAACCCTGAATTTTACACATTAACAATTAGTTTCTAATATACTCGTGAGTACATAGTTTTAGGAGTACCTGAAAAACAAGCGCGTACCTATGTAACCCTTAGGAGATACTTGTCTCGACACGCGCCATTTTCAATTTTAATTAAAACAAAGAGCTGTTAAAGAGTCACTTGACGTACTGGTACTTTAAAAAAACCTTAATTAAGTCTTAGCTAAATTAACTAATTAACAAAATTCGTAAATATATTTTTGTTAATTTTGAAATATTTCAAATTTTGAAAAATTTAACAGATCCTGTCTGTGTTAAATGATTTTTTTTAATCTTAAATCATTCCAATTTATAATATATGTTCTATTTCAGGTTTTTAATTGTTTTGTTTAATGGTATTTCTGTATGGCGATAGGCTCAACACCTGTCACGATGTACTAAAAAAGCTTGGTGAAAAGTGGATCGAGAAGACTATTGTCTAGACATCTGCCTACCCCATAGTGGAAAATGCTTATAACTTTTAACGTGAATCAATTAGACATGTTGAATATACCCAAATCCTTCGTCATAGAGCAACTAGTTGATGGTGATATTCTTGAATCTGTACTAAAATAACCTGCTGGGAAGTCACCTTTAAATAAATGAAATAATAAAATATCTTTCCAATGCATGCCATTCCCAATGCAGGGGGTACACAAAGGTCCACACCATTAAGTCCTTTTGACCCACCTCCCACCGAAGAGATTATTTGGGACAACGTGATAGGTGGTGAGCCCGTCGCCGTCTTTATGTCCAAGCCAACGATATAAATCGTACATATGTTTTGAAAAAACCCTACGACGAGCCTACCACCTGGGGATCGAATACGGGTCTCTCGACTTGAAATTTCGACCACCCATCCACTCGGCTATCGTGACATTGCCACTACCTATATACTATTGTACAAGTCCTTTCAAAGTTAAGTTTCTAAGCAATAAACAATAGTGAATTTGCCGATAGCATGACTTTGGAATACAAAATATTTGAACAATCTACTTGGGTTGTAAATATATTGCGCACGTACGTGTAGTTTTTATATAGGTTGAAACTGGTAGGTTTGTTTTAGGTTTTAGTGTTGTAGAAAATTTTGTTACTAAATCATGTCGACGATATTTTCTTCAGGTATCAAGTATTGATCAAATGTTTATTTATTTATTAACACACCAACGCCAACCAAGTCACGATAGCCGAGTTGTTGCGTGGGTCGGTTGGTGATCGTAATTCTAGTCAAGAGACTCGAATTCGATCCCTGAGGCAATGGGTTTTTTAAACTTATGTACGAATTTCATCGTTGGCTTGGACATAAAGGCGGCGACGGGCTCACCACCTGTCACGTTGTCCCGAAAATATCTTCGGTGGAAGGTGGGTCAAAGGGACTTAATTGTCTAGACTTGACCGCTGTCTACCCCTGTATTGGGAATTGCGTGAAGATATTTATTTATTTATTTAACACACCAACAGCTCAACACACTTTTACAGTAACTGTACTTGTATGTACTTTACATTGAATAAGTGTATAAGTGTCCTAGCCACTTACAGGTTTGCTGTATATTTTTTTAAACTAAAGATAACTTCCTAAAGGTAATTAGTTATATATAACTTATTAATACACCGATGCCCTGAAACTTCTTTTACAATTCGAGCAATATTTCGGATTTCAATACCATATTAATTCCTATATTTTTGTAGATTTACTATAATAATTTCAACGGTTAAGTCTAGTCATTCAACGTGGAAATGCAGTCAGCGGTTTTCATACCTCTACGGTTATTGCAGTTTTTAGTAAATAGGTATTGTAATAAAATAAATAAAAAAAAAACCTGCACTGGGAAGATTAAGTATATAATATATAAAACTAGCTTACCTAGCAAACGATGTTTTGCCGTATAAAAACAGGGGTTGATCGTAGAGGTAATAATTTTGGGTTTTATGTATTTTTGGGGGTGGACTACCCTTAATATTTAGGGGAGTGAAAATAGATGTTGTCCGATTCTCAGGCCTAACCAATATCCGAGAATCCGTCGAGCCGTTTCGGAGGAGTACGGTAACTAACATTGTGACAGGGAAATTTTATATATTAGAAGATGATAATAGTAATTATTTTTATAATACATTTAAGGAGGTAGCCATCTTGTATTTACAATGATACTAAATACATACATAGATAGGGACAAAATCGCATACTATCTCTGGGGCTCTGATCCCAAAGTAAGCAGCTTAAGCACTTGTTTTATAAAATCAGAAACAAGGAAAGCACCACAAATACCCAGACCCGAGAAAATGAAGAAGAAGTTAATCGCATATCTTTATATGTAATTAAAAATTAATTTGATATAACATATCAAATGAATTTTTAACTACAAATCGTTCTAACTGTATATACATATGCACATATGGCAAGAAGTATTAATGTTTGATACGATAAAACGCCCTTGGACCATCGGAATATCGATTCCGTTGAAATTAAGGCAGAAAATAGGGCAAAAGGGTCCGAAAGGGTCGCACGGGAAAGGGCTGTAGTAAGGGAAGCGTAGCGGAAAGCAGGTAAATAAAGATAAAAAATAAAAACGTCAACGAGGTACATTTTAAGTAATTCACTTTGTTGCCTTTTTTATTTACATTTACAATTTATTTAATAAGTCACGATAGCCGAGTTGTTGCGTGGGTCGGTTGAGTGATCGTAATTCTAGTCAAGAGACTCGAATTCGATCCCCGAGGCAATGGGTTTTTTAAACTTATGTACGATTTATATATGTTGGCTTGGGCATAAAGACGGCGACAGGATCACCGTCTACTTTATCGCAAAACTGTCTTCGATGGAAGGTGGGTTCGAGAGACTTAATTGTCTAGACCTCTGTCTTGCCTTATTGGGAATGTATTGGGAAAGGCGTAAAGATATTTATTTATTTATTTAACACACCAACAGCTCAACACACTTTTACAGTAACTGTACTTGTATGTACTTTACATTGAATAAGTGTATAAGTGTCCTAGCC